>LZPO01027455.1:312063-336276 GCA_001675575.1 Neotoma lepida | reverse complement strand
ATGCAGCTTGGGAGGTTGGGAAATTAGTTAACAGATAGACAGTATAAAAGCCAGGTTAGACCGGAACTCGCTCTCTTGGCTCCGCTTCGCTCCTGGGAAGTAGAGGCAGCATTGGTGAGTGGTGGCTTGCTCCTAATTCCTCTGATCTCTGTCAGATTTTCACCCTTATTTCTTGTTCCGCGTGTTTATTAATAAGACTGGTTAGAAGTTCTTCTTACATCCCTATGCTTGCCTATCCCTATATTGAGAGCAGTGGAAACTTTTTACAGCCAGATGTGGTGGTACATGCTTGTAATCCCAGCACTGGAGAGACAGAGGCAAGCCCAGCAAAATAGTCACGGTGACAGTGTGAGACCCTACCTGAAAATTACAAAACAATAAAAAACAATGTTCCAGCCAGGCAGTGGTGACGCAGCCCTTTAATCCCAGCACTCCAGAGTCAGAGGCAGGTCGATCTCTGTGAGTTCAAGGCCAGCCTGGTCTACAGAGTGAATTCCAGGGCAGCCAGGGCTGCACAGAGAAACTCTGTCTTGAAAGAAGAGGAAGAAGAAGAAGAAGCAGGGCTTAGTAAAAGACAATCAGGCTGTTGTGGCAGTAGGCTTAGAAGAGGTTTATGTTTGCTGTGCACTAACTAGTTCTTGTGAGAATGGGTTACTTAGGAGGTGGGCTCAGCTTCCTAGGCTCTCTCTGGCTTCCTGTCTCACTAGCTGTCTCTATTCTCTACCCACACCGTGAGGTCGAGTCTCACACTGTGATATAGCCAGAAGGCCCTCCCCAGAGCTTAGCACACACTGGTGCTATGCTCTCTATAAAGCTATGAGCTCTCGGTATTTTATTAAAACAATATAAAAAGGCTAAAGACACTATGGCATATAAATATGACATACTTTGACAAATCAGAAGATTGTACTATGACAGCCAATCTTGATTGTAACTTGATGGGATTTAGAATCACCACAGAGAGCCAGGTGTGGTGGCACACATCTTTAATCCCATGGACATAAGTCTCTGGGAATGTCTGTGAGGGATTATCTAGATTAGGTTGAGGTGGGGAAACCCACTCCAAATTAGAGTAGTACCATTCCATAGGCTGGTGTCTCAGACTGAAAACAAAAGAGAAAGCAAGTTGGGCAAAGGAATTCATCATCCTGTTTCCTGACTGTGAGTGCAATTTGACCAGCCAATCCTGCTCCTACTCCTACACCTTCCCTGTCGTAATGAACTGTATCTTCCAGAACTATAACTAAATAAGCCCTTTCTTCTTTAAGATGCTTTTGGACAGGTGCTTGGTTGCAGCAACAAGACAAGTAACTAATATAAATATTAACAAAACAAAACCTATGTTCATTCTGCCGTTCATGACACATTATGGTCTATACTAGATAGCCCCATTTCCATTGTGTGAAGTTAGGTCCTTCATAGTATAACAGATAAACTCAGAAGCATATCTTTCTGTGAGTTACTCGACTATAACATGCATACACACACTGGTTTTATTGATGGCTATTTCACAGCAAATTAAGTGGCAACATGAGAGAGTGGTCTGCAGTCTAAATCAAATAACTAGCTCAGCTTTAGAGTAGTAGAATACACACCTTGTTCTGGATATATGTGCTACACTCAGGGCTGTATCACTTTGTACACAGTCCCTGGTCTTTGCAGGGGGCATTTCCTATAGGCTACCTATGAACATGGACTATTGTGTGGTAAGAGCTGCTGTATCGATCAAGTCAGGTGTGTCTATGCTGATTTCTTTTTTCTTTTTTCTTTTTTTAACTCAATGGATTGAAATTACAATGGTTTGACTGAGGCTCTAATTTGGTAGAATGCTGGAGAAATAGCTCAGTAGTTAAAGAGCACTAGCTGCTTTTGCAGAGGACCCCAGTTTGGTTTCCAGTGCCCATGTTGGGTGGCTCAAAACCACCTGAAACTCTAGCTCCAAGTGATCTAATGGCCTCTTCTATCCTCCAGGGGTACCTGTACTCAAGTACACATACCCCACACACATATGCACAATTAAGGCTTATTTATCTATTTGAACATTCATTATTATTTTGTATGTATATGGATGTTTTGCCTGCATGTATATATATCTGAGCACCATGTGCATGCCTGGTGCCTGAAGAGGGTGTCAGATCCCTGGAACTGGGGTTATAGATGGTGATGAGCATCCATGAGGGTGCTGGGAACCAAACCCATGTCCTCTGAAGAGAAGCCTGTGTTCTGAACCATCTTTCCAGTCACACACACACACACACACACACACACACACACACACACNCATGCACAATTAAAAATAAATAAGGTCAAGTGTAGTGGCACATGTGTTTAGTCCCAGCACTCAGTATGGAGAAGCATACTGTGCATTTGAGGCCAGCCTAGTGCACATAATGAATTCAGGCCAGCCAGGGGTACATACTGAGACCCTATCTCAAAAAATGAAGAAAGAAAAGTCTTTAAAACAACAACAACAGAGGCTGGAGAAATGGCTCAGTGGTTAAGAGCGCTGGCTGCTCTTCTAGAGGACCCAGGTTCAATCCCCAGCACCCACGTGGCAGCTCACAACTGTCTATAACTCCAAGATCTGTCACCCTCATACAGACATACATGCAGGCAAAACACCAATGCACATCAAACAAAAATAAACTATTAAAAAAAAACACAAACTACAAACCATTTACTTTTCATTCCTATGATATATCTAATGTAGCTTGGAAAACAGACTCTGTTCATCACATTCAGCAAATTACAACTAGAAAAAGACTAATGGAAGCAAGCTGGATCAGTGAGTAGTGTCTGCTGTGGAGCCTGGTGATCTGAGGTCCAGCCCCAGGATCCAGATGGAAAACCACAGTACACCAGTATGCCTGTCTCTAAATTCCTCAACATCCTCTTCTTTTTTCTAGCTTCCAGTGTCGAACTTCTTGCTACTATTATGTAGAAACAAGACTGAACACTGTGCAGCTCTATCCAAAATCTTAATTGAGGGGCTGGGGATGCAGTTGGTACAGTGCTTGCCTAGGACTCACAAAGCCTTGAATTTTATCCTCAGTACCACAAGAATAAGAAAATAAAATAAATAAGCCTCCTGGTTGAACTGTCCCATTAATTCTAATCATTGATCTGTAAATACTTTGAGGATGTTCGTATGCGTAGTTATCTCATATATAAATAACAAAAATTTGAATTTATTCTCTCAAAACCTTATACTATTTTTAACCCACATATTCTTTTGTTTGTTATTTGTTTTGTTTAGTTTTTGAAATATGATCTCACATACTCCAGGTTGCCCTCAAATGCACTAGTAGATCAGAATGGATTTGAATTCCTGATCCCCCTGCCTGTTCCCCACAAGTGCGGGGATTACAGGTGTGCACCAACATACTCGGATATGCTTATATGTATGTATCTTTATTTTAATCATTAAATTTTATAGATTGTTTTTATTTATGTGTGTGCACGTGCACATGTATGAGGATGCACATGTGTGTAGGTGCCAACAGAGACCAAAAGAGGGCATCAGCTCCCCTGGAACTAGAGTTGGAGGCAGTTGTGAGCCACCTGATGGGAGTTCCAAGAATTGAATTCTGATCTTCTGGAGAAACAGCAAGTGCTCTCAACTGCTAAGCCATCTCTCTACTCTCAGAAATTGATTTGTTTGGGGTTAACTCAGGCAAATTAGAGGGCAGCTCAGGGCCCAAGATGACCATCCTGAAGGATCTGCCACACCAGGCTCAGCAGTGGAACCTGAGAATTGAGAAACTCAATACCCCAGGCCTCTGACACCACCCCTCAGACAAAAACAAAAACAAAAAACAAAAAACTTGGAGGTCCAACCGTGTGCAATGACACACAAATGAAGGAATGATCTGCCCCGTCTTTCCATGCCTCCCCCCTCCCAAATATCACAGCTCTCCTTATCAGGCTGTTCTTTTTCAGAAGTAATGCATCCAAATACACCCTCATTTTCCATCCTTGCGATTTGTGTCCCAACCTCCAGGGCAATGCAATCATTGCTGCTCTGATTTCTCTTTTCTTTGAAAATTACATTTATTCGGCCAGGTGCACACCTTTAATCCCAGCACTCAGGAGGCAGAGGCAGTCAGATCTCAGTGAGTTCAAGGCCGGCCTGATCTACATAGTGAGTTCCAGGCCAAACAGGCCTACATAGTGAGGCCCTATCTCAAAAAACAAAAACACATCATATTTATTTACTTGTGTGTGTGTGTGTGTGTGTGTGTGTGTGTGTGTGTGTGCATGTGCAAGCACAATGGTACATTTGTGGAGCTCAGAGGACAATCTGAGGGAATTGGTTCATTCTCTGGTTCTACCATGTGGGTCCTGAGGATAAAACTCAAGTCACCAGGCCTGGTAACAAGTGCCTTCACCCACTGAGCCATGTCACTGGCCTCCCAATCTTTTCCTGAGTCCTGCAAAAACATCCATTCCAGCTTTCTCTGCCATCAGCCAGTTTGTACCCTGGCAGGACTCTCCTGGCCATGGAGAGGGCAAACGGGGATGGATTTTGTTCCATTGCTGAGAATAGGAAAAACCACCACAACAAAAAAAACCAAAAACAGTACTGGTTCCTACTCTGTCCAAGCTGCCTTTTCCCTAAAGGAACACAAAATTCAAACTCTACTCTCTAGGACCTCACAGAGAACCTTTGACATATAGCAACCCTCAGCATCCTAAGAGGAAGGCTGAGATAGACAAAAGCAGCATCAATGGCAGCAAATCCCCCTACTACCCCTGCCTGTCAAAGACATGCACATCACATCACCAGCAAAAAGGAAGACCACATTCAGAGCTGCAGCCATGACCTAGGGTAACTCAGGGCTAATGGTGACAGATAATACTTGCCTGTGTCTCTGTATCCAATTTTTCACAGTAAGGAATGAGCCAGGCTCTCTATCTGACCCAATGCAGGCACTGTGAAGAGACAGCCTCCCACTCAGGGCTTGATGTGTGCTGATCAGACCTTTTTTTTTTGGTTTTTCGAGACAGGGTTTCTCTGTGTAGCTTTGGCGCCTTTCATGGAACTCACTGGGTAGCCCACGCTGGCCTCGAACTCACAATGATCTGCCTGTCTCTGCCTCCCAAGTGCTGGGATTAAAGGCGTGCGCCACCACCGCCCAGCATGATCAGACCATTAAGCCAACCTCAGTCCTCCAGACTCCAGCCGTCCTCTGGGCTCCCTGCTGTGTCCTCCAGAGCTCCTTAGGTCACACAACTTCTGTGGCCCTAGTCTGCCCACGTGTCCCCTACCACCCAAGAATAACCTCGTGTTTCCTCTCTGTCACAGTGTGTCAAGGTGATGATCCTGGTAGGATCACTGATAGGATCCTTCCTCACTGATAGGANCCCCCTGTCACCCACCCCCAAGTCCCCCAGGACAGGGCTACACAGAACTGGGCTCCTCCCCAGCCAGAGGCCTGTGTGTTTGGAAGATGCAAAGGGGAAGGACTAGCTGTGACCTGCACAGGCAATCCTTGAGCTCCCACAGACAGGCAGGAGAGGACACACAAGCCAGCACACTCTAGGGCAAAAGCTGAGGAAGGAAGAGGCAAGAGGGGCTGTGACATCAGGACTGCTCCCAGCAAGTGGCTCTGCTAACTCCAGAGGCAGTCAGTGAGCTGAGTTGGCTTAGATGTGTGGGTGCAGACTTAGCCATCATGAGAGGCCTGGAGGGCCCTTGAAGTCCTNCTGTTAGTGAGNGTAATTTGGCAGGCTTGAGAGAGCCAGGATGCCCTGGAGGCAGGAGGGAGCCACACTTGACTGCAGTGCAAATGGTAGTGATGGCCCTCCAATTCCAGGTCAAGTGATGGCTTCTGAATGCCCAGAGCAGCCAGGCCTCTCTCTCTGCATGCAGGGCTCCAGCATCTTTCTGGGCAGTGGTGGGGAGGTGCCCCATCACAGGGAGCCACAGAGCCAACATTACCAGCTCTCCTGGCCTGGAGGATTGCCTAGGAGATGGGAGCCAGGCTTTGCATTTCAAACATCAGGATAAGCCAGGCATGGTGATACAAGCCTGTAATCCAAGCACTGGGAAGGCTGAGGTGGGGAGGATCAGGAATTTAAGGCCAGCCTGGGCTACAGTGAGACCCTGTCTCAAAAAAAGGGAAAACNCTGGCAAGGAAAACAAATCAGGNTAACTGTGCACAGAGGGACATCTTGTCCCCCTCTAGGTGACACTGGAAAGCCTGACAGTGTCAGAGCAGAGGAAACTCAGGAGGCCTTTCTCTGAGTTATATAACCTACTAGGGGTGGCCTTGGAACCATTGGTCCATGTCCCATTCAGCCCTGGAGGTGGTGTGTCTGAAGCCTTCATCTGGCAAGACAAACACCATAGGGGTTTTGTCTCAGCTCCAATTTGGAGATACAATTTGGTATATTCATAAAGGCCAGAGGCTGTACTGATACCATTCTGTGAGGTTCTCAGCTAGGGTCAGTGTCCACCCCACAATTGTATTGGGAACGCCTTAATCTAGACATAGTTACATACCAGTGTCGTGTGTTCAATGGGAAGGTGATCATATACTGGTCTCAATGAAGTTTGTCTACTCAGTGGAGATATGAGCAGTATCTGAGGGAAGGGCTTTGTGTGTCTAGCTAAAGGTTAGCCAAAAACACTGGTCTGTTTAGAAAATGCTTTATCTGAGTGTGTTTGTGCATTATGTCATTGGAAGTGATGTTTCATGATGTCTTCCCTACTAGTGGTGTCTCCTGAGAAATGATAGAGACCAGGAAATGGGCTATGACTGTCCCCTAGCACAACAAGAAGGGGTTTTTAGACTGTTTTTTTTTTCTAGATTTTGATATTCTTGGGACTCTTTTAATGACAGAACTTTTTGTTTTGCCTGAGACAGGGTCTCCCAAAGCTGCTGAGGAGGACCTTGTGTTCCATATCCTACTGACTCCACCTCTAGACTGCTAGGATTACAGGAATGTGCCCTCGGACCTGACTCTAGAATTTCATCTAAAGAAGTCAAGGGGGTTTCATCGTCTATGTTGCTCCTGACCTGGGACACCAGGTTGGCCTCCTCTGTGGGTCCATGGGATACAGTGCAGGTGGCAGTGAAGGGCACCCAGCTGTGCAGTCTGCTGTGGCATTGGTTGAGGTTATTGTGTCATAAGGTGATTCTGGTAGTGGTTTCCAGGACAACAAATGTCGCAGCTTGAGCCTTGTGCATCTGCTCCACAGTGGGCTGGAGGGTCTCTGCAGCAACCACCCCTTCACCCTATGCCAGCAGGAACCGTGAGCTGACAGCTGGAGCAATCAGCAATGGTGACCTTGATGGCCGGCCTCACATAGACCCATTGAGGGAATCCTGAAGAACAAGACGTCTGCAGCTTCCCTAGAGGCGCCCAGGGGAAGAGATGAGTAAAAAGTCCCAGAAGTGGGATGAAATGAATATCCTGGCAATGTATCTCCAGCTGACAAAGACAATGGTTTGATGGAACTAGATGAACCAAACACCCCCTACCACATTATGATAGTTGATGATGAAGATACCTATAGTGATTCAGAAGCCAATGATGTCATGACTTCAGATACCTTGGCTAAGAAATTACTTGTTGCTGTGGGATGTTATTCTGTATGCTGTGAATATGTGTTGCTCTGATTGGCTGATAAATAAAGCTGCATTGGCCTATGGCAGGACAGGATGGAGCTAGGCAGGAAAATCCAAGAGAGATAGTGGAAGGAGATAGGAGAAGAAGGAGATGCTGCGAGCTGCCAGCAGGAGAAGCAAGATGTGAAAATACTGGCAACTTATAGATTAATAGAAATGGGTTAATTTAAGATATAGGCCATAGGCCATACAGTTTGTAAATAATATTAAGCCTCTGAGTGATTATTTTATAAGTGGCTGAGGGACCGTGTAGAGGGGCAGTACTGGAGAAACCTTTCAACTACAAGATGCTGCTGAAAGCTAGGAGACCAAGTATCAGATTCAGGAATAAGAACACAGTGGAGAGGAAGAGCCAAAAAGGAAGCAACAGTTTGACATGAAAAGGAAGCCTCACTAGAACGAAGGACTGAATATTAAATTAGCTGGACAGGTCATTTCAACAGATCTATGTGACAAGGAGGAAGACATGTCAGAGGCTGCAGATTGAGACAGCATGAATACTGAAGAGTGAAGGACCTACAACAAGCGACTGACAGCAAAGCACAAAATGCAGAAAAGAAATGTGTTCAACCTTGCAGTCAAATACAAACCTTGTTACTATAACACACTACTTCTTTTTGTTTTGTTTTGTTGAGACAGAGTTTCTCTGTGTAGCTTTGGCTGCGCCTTTCCTGGAACTCACTCGGTAGCCCAGGCTGGCCTCAGACTCACAGAGATCCGCCTGCCTTTGCCTCCCGAGTGCTGGAATTAAAGGCGTGTGCCACCACCGCTTGGCAACACACTACTTCTTGTTCTCTACAATTTGTGACTTAAGTATCAAAACACATGGCCAGTTAGCATCCATTGCCAAACATTAAGTGATAACCTTGGAGACAGATTAGACTGAAAATGCCTGATTACAGCATATACTCTTATACCTCAAACTTCCCCACAAATACAGTGTAGTATCATTAGTCCAAAAAGGTTTTATTTCTATAAGAATGCTGGTTAATTTGTATGAGGTGTTACATAGCTTTTATGCTTTAGAAATGAAATGTCATGGGGGAACTAATTTGTGTTTGTCACTTCTACACAGTGATACCTCTTAGAAAAACTTTGTGAGGGGGTTGTTTGATTTTTTTCTTATTTTATTCAAAAACCTGTTGGTATAATGGAACATATAGTTGGTATTTAGGGTGAAAGTATTTTTACCTGTTTTCTTTAGCTTGTTTTGACTAATTGAGACTAGGAATTACTGTTGCATTTTTCTGATCCATGACCCCTAAAATTCCTGTTGATTTTCTTTGTGCTTGTAAGGGAAGAACTGAATTTTTTCTCATCCACACTAGTTTTCCCCACTCCCTCCCAAATAAATTACCATGGTAAAGCGGTCCTGACATCTGCTCGGCTTGTTTTGGCTTTCTAGTACCACATGCTATCTCGGCATTCCATTTCTATACCTGTCTTTTTTTTTTCTGTTCCAAAATATACTCATATTAAATAAAATACGCATTTCAGTAAGATCTATAGTGAAGGGCTATGCATTCTGGGAAGCTTCACATCTAGGCAGGGCCAACATTCATGGAAGAAGCTAAGAGAATGTGCATCCAATCACAGTTTATAGCGGGGTTCTTATTGCCAATCTGCCAGTCACACCGAACATGTCAATACATCACTTGTGCAGGACATCGATTTTGTTGTGGGGGAAGGGAAGCAAGTGCTATCCTCAATGGTGAGTTCATTACAACTTTGGAGGAATCCCACAGCCTAGACAGTAGAGTTTCAGTAAACATGTTAAGGGAAGCAGACAATGCTCTCGAGGCCCAGACACACTTTCTTGCTGTATTGTGTAGTCAGGAGGATGGTCTTCTTCAGGACAACATGGTCACAAGACTGGGGCAATCCCAAGGGGCTGACAGGGAGTATGAGGATGGGGAGGAGGGCTATCTCGAGCTGTTTCACATCAGAGACAACTGTGACAAAGTCCTCAGACCTGTAATCTCTCCTCTTATCATCTGGCATAGTGTTTGATGTATTCATCCACTTTGTCCCAGAAATCTTCCTTGTCTCGTAAATGATATTCTGCAGCTTCAATATTCAGTGGATCATCAAAATTCAAAAGATCAGTAAATAGTGTAATCCCCAAACAACATCCTTCAATGTCCTAGTGGGAGCCCAGCCAGTGCCATCAGTTGAATGTTCTCTTAGTAAACTTAGACATATTTCCCCTGTTNCTGTGATGTTGGGGTGCCAGATTTTAGTCAAGCATTTCACCTTGGGAGGCACCAGTTTGAACTTCAGTTTCAAACTGAAATTTTCCACCCTGGTAGTAACCCTCATCTGGGCTTACAGTNAGCTGAAAGCAATGAAGCTTGTTTGGATCAGGAAAATGTACTTTACATGTACAGNGTAAATTAGCTTCAAGTTCTGCAACCTCTTTAACAAGCAACTTGTCTCTCACAGAAACCCTCCGAGTAGAGTCAGCTGTGGAGGCTGATGTCCTGGATCCTTTGAGACCGTCATCCCTCTTCCGCTTTCTTGCCAACGTTAGCATTACTGCCACCTTTCTTCACAAAAACCTAGTTTCCTCTGGAAGATGTGTTGTAAGCATGGTCGTGGTGTCAGGTTTACACAGTCATTACATCAATCATGAAGTAATGAGGCAGTTCAATAATACCTCAACACAGTTGGCAAACATCTGAAAGCACACTAGCACCTGTTTCTTCAGTCCCACTCTACAATGCCTACTCCTCAGGGGCATCTGAGCACCTCGAGTCAGGCGAGGCGGGCTGACATCCAACACCATGCCCGACCAGGGGCTGCAGCAGCACACATAGCGATCACAGCCTCACCCGCTCCCCACAGCAGGACTGGAAGTGGCAGGGCGGGGACTGCACCGTGACCGCCTCTATACCTGTCTTGATCTGCTTTTATTTCCTATTCCCTTCTACCTATACACATACAATTGTAAGGATTGTATTATAGGATGGCAAAGTCTGTCGGACACGAGGAACTCCTTTCTTGCATTGAAAGACCCTGATTTTGAGCTTTTCAGGCCTAAGCCCCTTTTAGGAACAAGGAACTAAAGTTAATTTTCAGAAACAAGGAATTAAAGAGCAGAACTGCTAAGCCACAGTCAAGATGACTGATTGAGATACGCTGCTCAACCGTAACTTTTGGCCCATGCCCCGGTGCGAAAACTCCCTGGAAGTTCTCGGAAAAGCCTCAACTGAGCTTGGAGTGATTTTGCAAAATAGACCTTAACACTGCCTCTAAAATATAGCCTAAAGACAAATATATGTTGATTGTGAAAATATAATGCTTTCATCTAGAAAAAGGAGACTTGGGGCCCTCCAGTTTAGACCCAGGCTCTTGGGTTACTGGCACCTATTATAGGCCCCAGGTTACTGGAATTGGGTTACTGGAGCTAGCTGGTCTAGACTCCAGGAAATAAAAACTGCCTGGCCACAGAACGTCACAGGACATTCATGTGATGATGACTGTTTGACCATGGAATGTTCCAACTCTGATTTCCTAGGCAACCGATGCCCCAACCTTAGTCTCCATAGTGATTGTTTAGCCATAATATGTCCCCACCTAAGAGCAGCCAATGAAAATCAATGACAAGCATTTACCCTATGATTAAGCTGTGATTATGTGGGAAGTCCTAGACACAAGCCAATCAAAATGAATAAGTATGGAAACTGTAATTTTATGATAATTTTGTGGTTTTTGCCTTTTAAAAGTGTGTGTAACTGCAGCTCGGGGCTTCTCTCACTCCCCGGAGTAGAGGCCCGTTTGTACAAACATTTGCACCTTTGCTGAATAAATCCTCTTGCTGCTTGCATCAACTGGACTGGAGTCTGGGTTCTTGGGGTGCCTACCCGAGAGGATAGCACCCTGAGTCTGGGGTCTATCAGCATATTCTGTCATTTGCTGCAGTCATGAAATTTTCACTTTGATATTTACTAGTTCTAATACAGGAAGTAAGGAGATCAAGTCACCATACCAGGGCAGGAAGAACAGCTAAGCAGCCTGATCTCTCTCTCTCTCTGTACTTCTCTGATTAACAGCTTGGTCAATACATAGCTAATATTAGTTCATTTGACCTACTTAGACCTTAGAAAACAATTAACTGAGGTTTTTTGCATGGTGGGAAAATTGTATATAACCAGATATATCAGTGTTCCTGAGTATACAGACAGAATTTTGCCTGAACATTTTTAAATGTAAAGATTCTAAGCAGCCCCTGCTTTAAGGGAATATAATAATGTACATCATGACAAATGAACTTGATCCCTATAACATGGTAGAAATTATTTGTAATTTTCCCCCTGAGATGAGGTGTAGTTCCTGTGTGCCTTAGTTTAGTGATAGCTTTCTTTGTAGTCAATTATTTGTATTGTAAGTTTTTGGTAGTCCCAAATGAACCTGTTATATGACAGACTTTTAAAATAACACACCCACACCCACATATATGTGTATGTGTGTGAAATTGCTTTTATTGAACAGGTTATCTTCCACTTTAAATGTATGGAACTATGATGTCAACATTTTTAAAAAGTGGGTAGAATCCAAAAACAAAAGGAAAGAAGGAAGAAAGAAAGGAAGGAGCTAGCAGCAAGTTGGCTCATCAGTTAAAGGTGCTTGCCTCCAAGCCTGAAGGCCTGGGTTTGATACCTGGGGTCCACATAGTGGAAGGAAGGACTCCTGGAGTTTGTCCTCCACCTCCACATTTGAACTATAGCACTTTTTATAATTCCCCCAAATAAACAGATAAATGTTAAAAAAAAAGAAAGTTGGTGATGTAGCTCAGCTGATGGACTGTCTAGCATTCATGACGTCCTAGATTTGATCACAACATTGAATAAACCAGGCCTGTTGGCTCCAGTACTTATAAGCCCAACACACAGGAAGCAAAGGCAGGAGGACCAGGCAGTCTAGGTCATCATGGCTATACAGTAAGTTCAATGCAAGCCTGGGCTACAAGACATCCTGGCTTAACAAAACAAAATGCCACCAACCCAAACAAAGAAAAAGAAATACAATAAGCCCCTGTGGAAATTCCTTGTCTATGTCTTGGACCACTTTTCCTAACTCCAGAGGTAACTACACCCCAAAATTGGACTTTATATTGCATGCTGGAACTCTTAGCTAGCCTTCCTTTTCTTTCTCTTTGTAGAATTTCATCATCTAGCAAGGACAAGAAATACTAGTTTTTCAAGTTCATATAAACTCCTCAATTATTTTCCTTGCACCTCTGAGGAGGTGTACTTTGAACCTGGTTGTTTGGAGCCTAGTGTCTTTCTTCTTGATGATTCTAATCTATTCATGAGTGTGGTTGCCAGCAAGCCAGGGAGGTAGTACTGAACAGAACTGGAGTCATGACTAAGTTATGTCAGCTATAAATGAGTGTTCCTCAGGCCTGGGAGATGGCTCAGCAGGTAGGGGCACTTCCCATCAGGGCTAAGTACCTCAGATCAATCCCCAGGACCCACATGATGGAAGGGAAGAACCTACTTCTTCAGGTTGACCTCTGACTTCCACATCCCACATGCGTGCCCCCACACACACTAAACTTAATTTTTAATAAGTACTTCTGAGTGTCATCAAGTTTGACATTTGGGGCCAGAGCAAATATAGCAGAGTCACTTGTTATAAGAGTTTTTGTCTAAATCATATTCCAGAGAATGTGCTGAACTGGAGCTGGTTAGCAGACGAAAACATCTCAGTCAAAGGGGTGAGGAATAAAGGAAACTGGAAGTTGAACGCTAAAGCAGTGGTGAGCATTAGTTAGCTTCAGAGCATGGTCTTCAGTTTATAATATGAAATTAGTTAATGAGTCGTGACAAGGGAAGGTCATAGCTAGTGAAAAAGTCCAGTGTAAGACAGATTGTGAAGCTAAGTCTGGTAGCATAGGCCTATAATTTCAGCACTTGGGAGACTGAGGCAAGAGTTTCTGGGTATCTGAAGCCTAGCTGGGTTGCACAGTGAGTGTCAGACCAACCTGGGCTGGATAGCAAGATTCTGTATACACAAACTGGGACAGGTTGAATTATAGAGCTGAGCTCACATGAAGAGGGAAGAGCAGCAGGGGCCTGGGGCATATCCTTTATGGATTTGTTGTCCTCGATTTGCTGTCTATCTGAAGTGCTCCATAGCCTCTGGCTGACACATTGGCTTGGCCTTTGGAGTGGACTGGCAAGCATTTGCAGAGGATTGTCTCCTGATCAGATTCTGTGGGCTAGTTGGTGGGTCGTTTCCCACGTGAGTCTAAGCTCCTCCTGTCTGGTAGCTCATTTCAGAGAATACTCCCTGTTCCTTAATCCAGGTAGAAGCCCTGTCTTCCTTGCTGTGTCAGGCAGAAGGGCGTTCACAGCCTGTTACTTTGTTAGCCTGTGTTCTGCAATATTGGCTGTAGCTTCTCTGCATCCTGCCTAGACGTTGTAAATGGTTGCTTCATAAGATGCTTCTTTCAAAAATATTGGGGTGGATATGATGACACAGCCCTTTAATCCCAACACTTGGGAGGCAGAGCTAGGCAGATCTCTGTGCAATCAAGGCTAATGTGGTCTAGAAAGTTCCAGGACTACGGAGTGAGACAGTCTCAATAAAACAATATAAAAAGAAAAGAAAAGAGCATGGGTAGTTGGGAAGAGGTGGGAAGGTGGGATTGGGTGTGGAAGGAGTTAGGGGGAATAGCGGGGGCTGAATATGATCAAAATATAGTATATGAAGTTCTCAATTAATAAATATTACGTTACGGAAATCACATCTTGGCAGAGAATATGTTTAACATGTTGGCAAGGCTTTGGGTTTAGTCCCCAGTACAAAGAGAGAGAGAGGAAAAAAAGATATTTAGGAGTATCGAGTCCTCAATTTAGGGATATATATATATATTCTTTTTCAAATGCTCAGATTTTAGAATGATATTTGAGACAAGTCTTGTGTATCCTAGCTTAGCCTCAAATTCCTTGTAGCTGAGGATAACCTTGAACTTCTGATCCTTCCTGCCCCTATCTCTTAAATCCTGGGGTTATAGATGTACAGTACTAGGGATGGAACTTGGGGCTTCCTGTGTACTAGACTAACACTGCCCACTGAGTTATAACCCCAACCCAAAGTATTGAGTCATGCAAAGGCAATCTCTGATGTGCTTAGTTGTGTAATGTCTCCTTCTCCTACCAAACTCCACAATAAAAGAGACCTGCTTGTTTTATTTGTTTGTTCATTTAAGAAGGGTCTCTTCCTGTAGTCCACGCTGGCCTCAAAGTCACTGTGTGATCCAGGCTGGCCTAGAGCTCACTGTAATCTTCCAGTGAGGAGGGAGGCCTCTGCCTCCCGAGTGTTGATATTATAGACGTGATTATCTGTGGTATTCACTGTACTGTCCATGGGGATAAGGATAGCATCCCTAAACAGTATTTACAAACATTTCTGTTTGTTTGTTTTGCAGTGCTAGAGGAACCCAGGGTTTTGTGTATGCTAGACAAGTGAACTAACGCTGAGCTGTACCTCTAGCTCCAAGAAAACTTTAAAAAAGAATTTATGAGTGAAAGCCAGGCCTGACAGTGTATGCCTATGACCTCAGTGCTTGGTAGGTAGAACCTTCCGGGTAAGACTATAAGCCTGGGTGACATGGGACCTTGTTTTAAAAAAAAAAAAACAAAAAAATTAGTATATGCCGGGCAGTGGTGGCGCATGCCTTTAATCCCAGCACTCAGGAGGTAAAGGCAGGCGGATCTCTGTGAGTTCGACGCCAGCCTGGTCTACAGAGAGAGTTCCAGGACAGGCTCCAAAACCTACACAAGGGAAACCCTGTCTTGAAAAACCAAAAAAAAGAAATTAATATATGAGTAAAAAATTAATATATGAGTAAAAAAAGAGAGAGAGAACTGGATTGTAAACCTACAAAAATAACAAGTGAATACAAAAAAGTTAAAAGCAGCAGTAACAGCAATTAACCATGATGGATTCCTGATGAGTCACTGCCTTCATTAGCTACAGATTTAATGAGACAGACACTTGTTTGGACATCTTTCTCAGAAGATCCTGTGACCTCTCCATGGCTTATAATCATATCTTCTTGTGAAGGTGGTGTGGGAGTGTTCACATATATTTCAGGGTGTCTGCTCAATTATAGAGATAACAGGAGATGGACAATTTCAACACAGCCGACACAGAATTGTTTGAACCATAGGAAAGCCTTCACACATTCAGAGCTGAGAAATCCAGAGCACATACTTTACAGGGGTGTGCCAGCGGTATCGCCCAAAGACCGAAGGGAAGAGGCAGTAATATAAGGCAGCCTAGAAATGCTTTAGGTGGGAACACCAGCAGAGGTTTTAACTTACTTGAACCCTTATTTCACACATTAGCCAGGAAATCACCTTTATCAGCCCATCTTCTTCTGTGGTGTATTCACTTTTCAGGGCTTCTGACCAATAAACACATGTTCATACTATACCTATTACGCCTGCTGTCCCATGAAGGAACTCTCCCACCCCCAGGCTCTGGCATGATGATTAAGACACAGTCTGTATGTGATTGCTCATAGACTAATGGAGCCACAGTTTCAGTATGCTATGATACTTGCTTTAATGAAGGCATTGCTGTTTGGTTTTTATTTTTTTTCTATTTTTGTTTCTTTTTTTTGGTGTTTTGCCTGCACGTATGTCTGTGTGAGGGTGTCGGATCTTCTGGAACTGGAGTTACAGACAGTTGTGAGCTGCCAAGTGGCTGCTGGGAATTGAACCCAGGTCTTCTGGAAGAGCAGCCATGTCTCCAGCCCCTTGGTTTCTTTTTTAAGATTTATTTTTATTTTATGTGTATGAGTCTTTGCCTGCATATATGCATGTACACTATATGCATGCCTAGTTCCGTCCTCAGCACTGAAAAAAATGCAATGTTTGTGAGTACTGTTTAAGGGATGTTGTTCTGATCCTCATAAACAGAGCAGTGAGTGCAACAGATAATCATGCAGTAATCTCAATATTTGGGAGGCCGAGACTGGAAGATTACGGTGAATCCCAGGCCAGCCTGGGCTGTACAGTTACTTCGAGGCCTGCATGGACTACAGAGGAAGACCTTTCTAAAATTAGTAAACAAAACAGGCAAATCTCTATTTTCATGGAGTTTAGTGGGGGAAGCAGACATTATGCAAGACCAGAAGAGGGCATTGATCCCCTGGGAGTGGAGTTAAAGATAGTCGTGAGCTTTCCTGTGGGTGCTGGGAACTGAACCTGGCTCGGAAACAGCAACAAGTGCTCTTAATCACCCAGCCATCTTTCTATGTCTTGTAGTTCGGTTTCTTTCCATTCAGAGAGAAATTATTTTTTAGGCAGGGTCTTACTCTATATCCCAAACTCACTCAAACTCATGAGTGGTCCTCTTGCCTTGGCCTTACAAGTGCTGAAATTACAGGTGTGAGTCACCACACTAGGCTTTGAAGAGAACTTTAAATTTGCCGGAAGACTACTAGAATAAAAAGAGTAAAAAGGATAACTATATACCAATTATCCAGGTCCACTTCCTGTTAACTCTACCTCAGGTGCTTTATCATTTCTGTAGTCATTCTCTCTTTCATTAAAATTGAATTATTTGTGTGTGTGTGTGTGTGTGTGCATGCACACACTCGAACATGCACACATGCCCATGCCCATGCCCTCATTTGAAGGTCAAAGGACAACTTGTAAGAGTTGGTTCTTACCTTCCATCATGTGGTATTACACTCAGGTTGTCAGGCTTGGTGACAAACGTCTCTATTCCCTGACTCATGTCACTGGTCCATCTCTTTTAACCTATCCATCTATCTGTCTGTTTGTGTGCCTTCTCTCAACTATTGGAATGTAATATATATCCTGGCCCTTCCTCCCAAAATATTTCCATGCATGTTTCCTAAAGGATATGGTAAACCAGATGTGCCCATGCCTGTAATCCCAGCAATTGGGAAACTGAGGCAAGAAGATCACCACAAATTAATAAGCAAGCCTGGAATATATAATTAGCTATATTCTGTCGCCAAGGCCTGGCTATAAAGTGAGACCATGTCTCAGAAAAGAAACAAATAAAAAATACAGTGCTGCTGGGCATGGCAGCACACACCTTTAATTCTAGCACTTGGGAGCAGAGGCAGGCAGATCTCTTGAGTTTAAGGCCAGTCTGGTCTTCATAGAGAGTTCCAGGCCAGCCAGAACTACATAATCAGACCCTGTCTCAAGCAAAACAAAACAAAACAAACAACCCCCACACACATACAAAACAGTGGTCCCCTTTTATACAAGCACAGGCCAGTGTCAAGTTCAAAAATTGACATTGTTTCACTTTATTTAATCTAATGTATTGTCTCTATCCTAGGTTTAGCAGTGGATCCACTAATTTCCTTTACAGCATTTCCTTCTTTCAGTACAGGATGAAGTCAGGTACTATGTACTTAGAATACATTCAGCCTCCAAAGAATTTCTTTAGAACATTAAATAACCATTGTACAGGCCTATTAGACAGTGTTCCACTCATAAGAAAACAACATAATTTTGCTTTCCTTTAAAAAAACTAAAAATTAACATTTTTAATAATGTGTATGTGTGCTTGCCTGTGTGTGGGTATATGCATATGAGTACGGGTGCCTCAGAAGGTCAGAAGAGGGCACCTGGTCCTCTGGAGTTGGAATTACAGGTGGTTGTGAGCCACTGTGGGTGCTGGGAATCAAACTCAGGTCCTCTGAAAGAACAGTTAGCACTTTTAACCACTGAGTCATCTCTCTGGCCCTTAATTTTGTCTTTTTTTATAGTTATTTTTTCCTGGGTGGGGATGACATTCAGGACACATTTGAGACAGAGTTTCACTTTGTAGTTCAGATGAGCCTAGAACTCACTCTGAAACCCAGACTAGCCTCAACTTGTGATATTTCTGCCTCAGACTGCCAAGTACCATACATATCCCTTATTTACAAATTGTGCGTAACTTTAATAAAACCTCCACAAAGGATCATGCTTAAACATTTGCTTATTTTTAAGTATATCAGTGTGTTGCCTAAATGTGTGCCGCGTGCCTGCAGAGGCCAGAAGAAGGTGTTGGATCCCCTGGAACCGGAGTTTTAGAGCCACTGAATGGTTTTGGGCCACCTGATGTGGGCGCTGAGAACTGAACCTAGGTCCCCTGGAAGAACAGCAAGTGCTCTTAGCCACTGAGCCATCTCTCCAGCCACAAGGAGCATGCTTACCTTGCTGACACTGTGGGTGTCAGGTGAGCACTCTCTTCCACGTTATCCAGCTGCAGCCAGAAGCCAAATTCATCACTTTTTGTCATCAACGCCTTTCTCCACAGGGTCAAAACATGTGTGTCTGAGGCTTGGCAGGGAAATCAATACCTATGAAATATAGTTACCATCCTTTCCCCAGGTGCTCATTGAAACCTCATTTACACAGGCACCTTGTGCAATTTGTTACTGATACCAAATCATTTTCGAGTTGCCTGTCTCTCTAAGTCATGAGACATGCCCAGACATGGTTGAATTGCAAGCATGGGACCACTGAAACACAAACCAGGAGGCTCACAGTCCTCATCTTCTTAGATGACTGCTTTCTTTCCAAGAGCTCATCTAGCTACCTAGGCTAGATTATAGTGCCATCTAGCTGGTTTTGGAACAAGGCAAAGGCATCACCAAGTCCAAAGACAGTATCCAGTATTGACACTGCCCTACTAAAAAGGCAATGGCATCTTGATTTGTCTCTGTCTCTGGTTCAGATAAGATTTTGTATTCCTGTGAAGTCTGAAACAGAGAGTACTTAAGCTCCCTGGCCACAGTCTAGTTAGACAAGTAAGAGCACACAGTGGTTCTGTGCCATCCTGTTTGTTTAGGGTTTGGTAGGCTTAGCAAAGCCTGTCTGCCTTGTCAATACTTTTTCACCAAATGTCCTGGAACCTTATGCATTTGTACTTCCTTCCTTTTATTTATTTTAATTTTTTTTTTTCGAGACAAAGTTTCTCTGTAACAGCCTTGGCTATCCTGAAACTTGCTTTGTAGACCAGGCTGCTCTCGAACTCAGGGATCCGCCTGCCTCTGCCTCTGCTGGGATTAAAGGTGTGCACCACCACCGCCCTGCTGTTACATCTTTCATTAGGGTTTGTATTTGCCTGTTTTTAGGGCCCCAATCCATGCCTTATTTGAGGAGTTGGAGACCTCTTCAGACTTACCGTAAAGGGCACTGCCTGACCCCAGTTCTATGGTCCCTCCTTGCTCTACTTGTATGAGGCAGGGTCCGGGCAGGAAGCAGACGGTTCATTCAAAGGGTTGATCTGAGGTGAGTTGAATGCACATGTAGGCAGGGAGGAGGGAATCACTCTAGGTTCACAATGTCTTCCAGCCTATAACAGAAGAAAGTTATTACTAGCTTTCTTAGTCAGGGTTCTCTAAAGGAACAGAACTTATAGAATGAATATATATTGAATATATATTAAAAGGGGATTTCTTAGAGTGGCTTACAGGCTGTGGTCAATGGCATCTCTCAAAGGAAACTCCAAGAATCTGGTAGTTGTTCATTCCACAAGGCTGGATGTCTCAGCTGCTCTTCAGTCTATGTTGGAATCCCAAAGAAATAGGTTCTAACACCAGAGAAGGAACGACTCAGCAACAGGACAGATGAACTTGCCAGTGAGAGTGAGGGCAAGCAGGTGAGAAGCCAAAAGCTTCTTTCTTCCATGTCCTTCTATGTGGGCAGCCACCAGAAGGTATGGCTCAGACTTAGGCTGGGTCTTCCCATCTCAAATGATCCAATCAAGAGAATTCCTCACTGATGTGCTCACCTGCTTGGGTTTTAAAATTCCAGATGTAGTCAAGTTGACAGCTAAGAGTAGCCATCACACTAGCCCTCACCTAGAAAGGAGAAAAAGAAACATGATTAAAGTTTGGTAAGAAAGGAAGCTGTGGAAAGGGGATGCCCGATAGCCTTTCTGGCCCCTGGGGCATCCTGCTGTCCTCTCGTCACAATGTGGTCATTCTTGCTTTAAGTGAGAGCTTCTGCATTTATCCATAGGACTCCCTCTCGAGGTTTGGCCCACGTACATTTCCTGTGGATAGGAGGAGAGCTCATGTGACAGCCCTTGAGGCCCCATCCCTCCCAGAGACACTATAAGCAGTTAAAGGTTATTGGGGGAGAGGAGGCATTTTCTGTGGTGGTGTAACTGCCTGCCATTAATTGCCCATGCTCCTGTGGTAACCACTTACTGTCTGGTAAATAGCCGGGATAAATTCAACTTATTGTTTTAAGATCAGACTACGCCCTATTGTAAGGGATTCCAATATGGAATGAAACTGGGGTTTTACATTGCTGTAGGAGACACCATTTTACAAGCAGGTGTCGACTCCATTCTAAGGAACAAGGAAGACTTGCAACCACTGGGTGGACCCAGAAATTGCACCATCTGTCAGGCTCCACCCATCCAGCACAGACTGATAAGTGACTTATTACTGGGAACAGAGAGGGAACCACCCTATGCATTCATTGGGAAGACTTGAAACTGTGAGGGCACATGGGCATATTAAAATCTTATCAGGGAACCCAAGCCTAAGAACTTATCAAACACACCAGATCAAGGAAAGGGTGTAACTCCCTTACCTGCACTCCATAAAGTGATGGACACCTGACACCGGGGTGGCCCCACACTAATGTATCGTCTGATACCTGGTGTGTACTCAAGGACTGATGACTCCTCTATGTGGCTTCTTTTCTGCTGCAGGTGATGGAAGCAGCTCTACTGTCTGCCCATCTGGTTGCCTGTCTGGTCCTGGACAGGACCCATTTCCTGCTCTGAACCTGCTTAGGCCTTTTTACCTTCAATTTTGAAGCCTCACTCTCAAACCTGACAGCAGCAGCTCCCTCCAGCACTAGTCTGGTTTGTTATCTTTTCTACACAGACCCTTTTTCAACCCACTTCTGGGTCCTCTTGAGTGCTGTTGCTTTAACTTTTATTCACGTTGCTCTGACTATTCGTTCTGTAACACACACATTCACAGGCACGCACACACGCACAGAGGTAGATGAATTTATTGTGTGCTGTGTGATGAGTTTTAATATTAGTAAATAAGATTGGAATAAAAGAACCTGCACTTTCCTCTGCCAAGCTACAAAGGTAGGCAGATTTTATGACAAATTGCTGTCATTAAACCTTGTGGATTTATTTTTCTTTAATACATTCTGACATTGTGGAAACGCACAAGTTTGTTTCTATGTTTCTGGCATATTGTGTTCCCAACACATTGATTCACCAAGCTAGGCTTGAGTGGAATTGTTTCTCTGCTCTGTCATTGGCACCCTATTTGGGGTGACTAGATGTTTGTTCATGTCTCCTAGGAAAAGACAATGTGACACATGGCTGGGCATGAAGAGACCAGAACTAGCAAGTGCTCAGATTGCTCTTTCTCTGAACTCAGTCTGATGTCACTGCATGTGGCCTACCACAGGCCAAAGCCAAGTGCCAGTGATCAGGAGGGCTCATGGGATACAGACGGTGGCAAGGTCGGCTTCCAGGGCACAGGGCAAGGGAGAGAAAGGCAGAGAATGGAATCTGAAGACCCATTAAAAAGTAGGCAGTACTTTCTTGTCATGAGTGGAGTTTTGGGGTCTGCAACATCATCCTTCCTGTCAGGTCCACATAGGGCAAGTGATGGAGGACTCCTCAGAGCTGCTGTCAGGATGCAGAGGTGAATGCTAAGGTCCATCCAAGCTGTTTGTGCTTGAGACAGGTCCCACTGTGTGGCACTGGCTGGCCCAGAACACATTATGTAGGCTAGGCTGGCCTCAGATTCACAGAGATCGGAAAGCCTCAGCCTCCCAAGTGCTGGGATTCAGGGCATAAACCACCACAACTGGCAAGATCCTAGTTTTTATCCAGTATATTGTGAAATGTGGGATCAAGGACATACGTACTCAAGGTGACAAGATGACAACATGGAGATTAGGAGAAAGCCAGGTGTGCATGCCTATGATCTGGACACCCAGCAAGGAATGACAGGAGGAGCGCTGCAAGATACAGGCAATGGAATTGACAAAGGAGATCAAGGGAAAGGGAACAGAGAGGAAGGAGAAGAAAACCTTGTAGCTTCATCTCTGTTGTTTCGACAAAAAGCAACTTAGGGAATGGGGGTTTATTTAGCTTACAATTTCAAGTTACAGTCCATCATGTTAGGGAAGTCAAGGCAGAATTCAAGCTGCTAGTCACACCACATCCACAGTCAAGAGCAAAGAGGGAAGGAATAATGCATCCTTGCTTGGCTGCTTGCTTATGCTCAGCTAAGTTTTATTTCTATGGCTCAGGGCCTAGCCCATGCAATGGTGCCTCTCATCAATTAACAACCAAGACAATCCCCTACAGCCATGCTCGCAGGCCAACCTGATCTAGATAGTTCCTCAATTGAGGCTTTATTCCCAGGTCATTCTAGGTTGTGTCAAGGTGACAGTTAAAACTACCCAGTACAGCCAGGCTTCATGGCACACACCTGTAATCCCAGCACTTGTATGGCAGAGGCAGGCAGATCTCAGGGTTAGAAGCTAGCCTGGTCTACATAGAGAGTTCCAGGCCAGCTCAGGCTACATAGTGAGATCCTGTATCAAAGAAAGGGGGGCAGATTTCTTTTGTGATAGAAATTGAGAAGGGGCAGAAAGGCAATAAAGGAGAAAGATCAAAAATTCGCACTTTGGAATTGGACTGATCTTGGGTCTTTCTTGCTTCTAGATGTCAGATTACAATTGTTTTCACATTGTGCTGGTGTACCTTAGTCTTACAATTCTCCTTCTTCCAAAAGTTGACAGATAACACTTTCCTACTTGAAGGTATCAACTGGAGTCAGATTGCTAACATGGACATGAAGGCTCCAAACATAAAGATCATCACAGGAGAAAAGGACAATGTAGCAAGATTGTAAAAAGCCCAGCACAGACAAAGGCTTCAGCAAGGGTCTGAAGGGACCAGAGGGAAGCTGTAGTTGTCTCATGAGAGGGCTTCCTATCTGTAACCCGAAACCACAAAAATTTGACTCTGGAGGCCGGGGTAGAGGTGGGGGATGTGGGGGGTTTTGGTCAGGGTGTTTGTCTTAGGGTTTTATTGCTGTGAAGAGACACCATGATCCTGGCAATTCCTATAAAGGAAAACATTTAATTGGAGCTGGCTTACAGTTCAGACGTTTAGTCCATTATCATGGTGGGAAGCATGGCAGCACACAGGCAGACATGGTGTTGGATAGGTAGCTGAGAGTTCTACATCTATATACACAGGCAGCAGGAAGAGACAGCTACTGGGACTGGCTTTAGCTTCTGAAACCTCAAAGTCTGCCCCCCAGTGACACACTTCCTCCAACATGGCCAGGCCTACTCCAACAAGGCTATATCTCCAATGGTGCCACTCTCTGTGGGGGCCATTTTCATTCAGACCACCACAGTGTTTTATCCCAGTAACAGAAACAAAACAGGATATACACGAAAGGAGTTAATCCTTAAGGCAACATATTATATAATTCACTGATATGAAATTTATCTAACGGTAAAATACAAAGAGAAAAAGAGTAAATCAGAAGTTGCCAGGGAATGGAGGGAGAATTGAGAGA
>LZPO01027455.1:273942-294652 GCA_001675575.1 Neotoma lepida | reverse complement strand
CTTTCCTGGAACTCACTCGGTAGCCCAGGTTGGCCTCGAACTCACAGAGATCCGCCTGCCTCTGCCTCCCAAGTGCTGGAATTAAAGGTGTGTGCCACCACCGCCCAGCTCATTCTGTATATTTTCTATCCATACACTTTGCTCACTTTTGATTGGGTTATTTGTCTTTTAACACTTTTAGTATTTGAAGCTCTTATTCTGGATGCTAATCATGAGTCTCTAACATGTTGTACATATTTTGTCCTTTTACTTTGTTTATATATCTTTCTTATGCAGAATTTTACATTTTTAATGCAGTCAAATCTATAATTATTTTCTCTTTTACAGTTTATAGTTTATCTTATTTAAGACCTGGGTCTTAAAGTCTGAGGTATATTCTTCCTATTCCTTAAGGGTATCTAAAGACTTTCTAAGGTGTTCAAGTATATAGATGGCTTAGCCTAGAATCGTGACGTATATCAATATTCCTACCACTAGGGACCAGGAAGGAAAAGAAGGAGTTGAAAGACAGCCATAGTTACATAGTTCAAGACCAGACCTGTCTCTTATACACATCTGATGCAGCTCATTTGGCACAGTGCACACCTAGAATGTACAAGGCCATCCATTCGATGCCCCAAATTGCATACAACTGGAGCTGGGGAGTTGGTTCAGCAAGTAATGCGTGATTGCTGAGAAGCCTGACAGCCTGAGTCCCATTACTGAACCCTACACAGTGAAAGGAGAGAACAGACTACAAGTTGTTCTTTGACCTCCGTGTGTGCAAAATAAATAAATATAAAAAATCTGAACAAAAAAATGGCTATGGTGGCACACACTGGCAGTTCTAACACTTGGGAAGTAGAGACAGGAAGATCAGATGTTATCCTTGAGTATGTATATAGTGAGTTCAAGGCCAGCCTGGCACATGAGGCCCTGTTTCAAAGGACAACAACAAAAGCAAGCAAGCAAACGAACAAACCAACACACCAAAGCAAATATAGATAACTTTAAGGGACTTTATTTCCATATCCTCAATTTCCATGTCTACTCTGGTGGGGTTTTTGTTTATTTGTTTGAAGACAGTTTCATGTAGCACAGGCTGACCTTGAACTAGCTACATAGCTGAGAATGACTTGAACAGGCAGGTGATGCTATGCATGGTTTTATAAGGTACTGGGCATAGAACCCTGAACACTGTGTATGCTCTGCAGTACTCTACCAATTGAGCTGTATCTCCAGCCCCCAGCCCCTTTTTCATGTTTGCTCATGCCTAAGGCTGAAACACCTCAAGAGTGCCTGTGTGGTGTCCTCATTCTCGGTTCCCTTTCCCATGCTTCTTTTCACAAGTGTGCCTGCAACCTTTCCCCACAATTTGAACCATGTTAAACCTCTTAAATCACACTTGAATCAGATAGAAAGCCTCTGACAAAGCAAACAAAGGAGNAAATCAATATCTTGGTGTTAAAAGTGGACATGCTGTCAGGCCTAGTGGCGAATGTCCTTAATCTTAGCATTTGCAAACATGAGGCAGGAGGCTCAAGAGTTCAAGGCCAGCCCATCAACTTCTCCATTTGTTTAAAACGTTTCACAATGACATATCAAAGGGATAATGGACATATAGTACTGATGCTAAGAAAGTCTCTCCACGTCCATCGTCTTGTGTCTTTCTCTGTTCCAGAGAGATAGTCCCCCGGGGAAAAAAGAAAGTAAATAGAGTTTGAGTAAGAAAGGCTGAAGGTGGCAAAGCCTTATTCCAGGAAAAAACTTCATGGCAGGCAAGACTTTGGCACATCTGTCTTAGAATTCAGAAATGATAGCTGGAGAGACAGCTTAGGCACATAAAGGTGGCTGCCACCAAACTTGACAACCTGAGTTCTATCCCCAGGACCCACACAGTTGAAGAAAAGAATTGACTCCTGAAAGCTGTCCTCTGACTGCCGTAAGACATAGCACTTGTACACACATGAAAAAAAAAGAGAGGGAGGGAGGGAGGGAAGAAGAGAGCGCATGCGCATGCTGGAGAACCGGCTAAGCGTGCTTGTTACTTTTCCAGGGAACCAAAGTTTGGTTCCCAACACCCATGTCAGGGGGCTCACAACCTCCTGTAACTCCAGCTCCAAGGGATCTGACTCCCTTTTCTGTCTTCTGTGGGTGCACTCATACACACACAAACAAATATAAATCTGAAAGGCCGGGGATGGTGGCACACGCCTTTAATCCCAGCACTGGGAAAGCAGAGGCAGGCGGATCTCTGAGTTCGAGGCCAGCCTGGGCTACCGAGTGAGTTCCAGGACAGCCAGAGTTACATAGTGAAACTCAGAAAAATATCTTTTAAAAAATTAATCTTGGAGCTGGAAAGATGGCTCACCTGTTAAGAGCATTGACTGCTCTTCCATAGGACCCAGGTTTGATTCCCAGCACCCACATGTCAGCTAGTAACTTTCTGTAACTCCATTTCCAGGGGACCCCACATCTTCTGAGCCCTACAGGCCATGCATGTACATGGTGTATAGACATGCAGGCCAAACACCCATACACATAAAATACTACATAATTTTTCAAATTAATTTAAAAATAAGTAAAATTTAATAAAAATATACTTCATAAATGAGACAGCAATAGTTGTTTACAGACACTATATTAATACGCTTTCATTTGAATTGAAAGTAAAGTCAGTTTGTAAAAAACAATGTAAATCTCACTTGACAGGATTTTTTTTGAACAGTAGGACTGATTTTGCCAATGAGATTATATGGCGCACTATTTCCATAAATTAATGAATGTAAACAAGCAGTTCTGAGGCATTAATGAAAACATATTCAAAGCACAAGGGAAGATAGGAGCATTTAACTTTAAACTCTACACTGATAAAGATTGCCTCAAATTAACAATAGTTTGTCTTCCAAGACTCTCTGAATATATCAAGTGAATTAACCATCCTCTACGTAAAAGAATAGAGAAGCACAACTATTGGTCATTTAATAAGCATATTGATATAGTTCCTAGAAACTGAAAAACAAACAACTCTAGGTAATGAGTGACAAACATCTTTCAATTTCAGTGGTTTCCAGTCGTTTGCTTTCAACAAGTTTAAGGGAAAGTCTAATCAAGTAAATACATCACAAAAGAACATTGCTGATACATCACTATGTATCTTCTGTGTTTTCTTTTTCTGCCAGAAGACTTCCGAAGAGTTCCCATAATTAAATTGCATTGCCTTTACAACACTCCATTCCCATTTTCTTCTGTGTTTGAACAGGTCTCTCCGTGTATTAATGTCTATAAAAATAGAAAGAAAGGTGGGAGCTGGAGAGATGGCTCAGCGGTTAAGAGCACTAAATGCTCTTCCAGAGGTCCTGGGTTCAATTCCCAGCACCCACATGGCAGCTCACAACTGTCTGTAACTCCAGTTCCAGGGGACCTGACACCTTCACATAGACAAAATGCAGGCAAAACACTAATGCTCATAAAATAAAAATAGATAAATTTGAAAAAGGTGAAAAAATAAAAAGAAAGAAAGAAATAAGTCTGGGAGCAGCGGTTAAGAGCACTTACTGGAAGCCAGGCATAGTATTGCATGCCTTTAATCCTAGTACTCAGAAGGCAGAGGCAGGTGGATCTCTGTGAGTTTGAGGCCAGCCAGGTCTACATAGTGAGTTTCAAGACAGCCAAAGCTACATAGTGAAGCCCTGTCATGAAAAAAAAAAAAAGAACACTTACTGGTTTCTCAGAGGACCAGAGTTCAGATCTCAGCACCTACATGGGGCAGAACTGCCCCAACTTCAAGAATTCCAGTGCCCCTTTATGGGCACCAGCATATATATACACTTAAAAATATAAGAAATAGAACTGATGTGGAATTCTGTCATATTCTAACCAAAAGTAGTACTCATCCATTCATATGTGGAAGAACAAATGTCTAACAGTTAAAACTTATGCTTGCTGATATTTTCTTTTTTCTCTAATTTATTTTATTATTATTTTTAATGTATAATGGTGCTTTGTATGCATGTATGCCTGCAGACCAGAAGAGGGCTTCAGATTGTCAGCTGCCATGAGGGTGCTGGAAACAGAACTTAAGACCTCTGCAAGAGCAGTCGGTGCTCTTAATCACTGAGCCACCTCTCCAGCCCCTGCTAATATTTTCTAAAGTACTCTTATTTCAGTAGTCTAATGTAGCCCAGGCTGGTATTGAACTCACAGTGCAGATGATGATGACCTTGGATTCCTGATCCTCTTGTGTCCACATTCCAAGTGCTAAGATTCCAGGTGTGTGTTACTATGATGTTCTAAAGAATTGTTTCATACTCATTTTTGCTGAAAAGAAATGTGAGGAGTGATGAGTAAAAGATTGTCCTCACTCTAGTTGCCATAAGCAAATATTCCAGACTGGGTAATGAAAACAAAGGACACTTATTTTATCAGACTTGTAGAGGTTAGAGGGACAGGACAAAGGCACAGACAGATACAATCAGTGTCAGGTAAACGTGTTCTTCTTGACTGTGCAGTCTTCTTATCCCTGTGTCCCCACATAAGGATTCCCACAAAAATCTCTTTACAAGGGCATCAATCCCAATATAAGACATCCGCACACACTCACATACACACACACACACACACACACACACTCAGACCTCTCATTTAAACCTAATTATTTCCCAAAAGCCTTATATCCTAACATCCTGTGGGAATTATGGCTTCAACATATAAATTTGGGGAAGAAATTATTCAATCCATAAATTTTTAAAGAATAAAATCATGTTATATTAAGATAAAATTCAATGGGGTAAGTATAATGGAAAATTAATTAGAATTAAAGACAATTTATATAAACTTTCTGGCTATTATTATTATTATTATTTTAGGTTTTTTGAGACAAGGTTTCTCTATTACGTAGCTCTGGCTGTTCTTGAACTCACTCTGTAGAACAGGCTGGCCTCAAACTCAAGAGATCTGCCTGCCTCTGCCTCCAAATGCTAGTGTTAAGGCATGTGCTACTATGCTTAGCTTATTTTTGCTTCCTTAAGGGTAATTTTATGTAACCCAGGCTATCCTCAAACTTCCTATGTATTGAGAGGAACCTTGAACTTCTGATCCTCTTGCCTCACACACAATTCCCAAGTGCTGGAATTGTAAGCATGCCCAACTGTGCCCAGCTGATTCACTTTTACAGTAGTAATATACTGTTCAAGTATTAGGCAGGGAATGGTGGTGCAAGCCTGTAATCCCAGCCCCTGGGAGGTAGAGGCAGAAGGATCAGGAGTTCAAGTTCATTAAAGGTTACATATTGAATTCACATTAGATGCCACTCTGGTCTATATGAACCCTTATCTCAAAAGAAATAAAAATAATCAAAAACTCAAGTATGGTGCTGCATGCATGTAATCTTAGCACTTGAGAGGTATATGAGGCAGGAGGATCACTGCAAGTTTGAGGCCAGGCTGGTCTACATAGCAAGTACTAGGCTAGTTGGGGCTGCATGGCAAAACCCTGCTTCAACAGAATAAAAACAAAAATATCTTTACATTTTATAGAACTAGGGATTGAACTCAGTGCTCCACACATGCTAGGCAAGGACTCTACCACTGACCAATAACCTCAGTCTTTTATTCAGAGACTGGATATTGCTATATTACCTGAGTTGGCCTTGAGTTCCTGAGCCTAGGCAATCCCATTTCAACCTCTTGAGAGTTAGGACTACTGGCACATGCCTGATATCCAGCTAAATCTCTTTTTAACCAATATATAAAAGTTTAAAAATCATGCATATCTATTGAGCATTAAGTGATAGTTAAATACATTGTATATATGTTTAAATCAGGTTAAACTATCTGTATCTTCTATCAGTTTCGCTTTTTTGGTGAAAACTTTCAAAAGCCTGTTTTGTTTTGAGACAGGGCCTCATTATGTAGCTCCAGCTGGCCTCTAATGCACAAGGATCTATCTATTTCAGCATCCAGAGTGCTGGAATTAAGGCATGTCACCATGCCTGACACACCAGAAGTTCTTATTCTTATCCAAATGCAACTTAATTATCCAGTGATTAACCTTTCTCCATCCCTCTCATTCTCTCACTCTTTCCTTTCTCTGCTAACTACCATTCTATCTACGTCTATCAATTTTGTCTTCTCTATGTGGCTTATTTCACTTAACATAATTATCTCCAGTTCCATCCACGTCACAAATCACATTTTTTTATCCAAGCATCAGTTGATGAACACTCAAGTGATTTCTGTTTCTTGGTCATTATGAATATTGCTGCAGTTAATGTGAACATGGAGTGCAGGTGACTTTTCAATCATAACTGATTTCATTTTCATCAAATATATACCAGTAGTGTAATTACTAGATCACATAGTAGTTATACTTTAATTCTGTTAGGAACTTTCTTTTTGTTGTTGTTCTCTTGAGACAGGGTCTCTCAACATAGCTCTGACTCTTCTGGAATTCACTATGTAGACCAGGCTGGCCTTGAACTCAGACATCTATCTGCTGGGATTAAAGTCACAACACCTGGCATGTTAGAGACTTTCATACTGCTTCTTCTTTCATTAGATAGGGTTTTATCCAGCAGATTTAGCGGGCCTGGAACTGATTATGTAACCTGGCTGGCTTTAAACTTGTAGCCATCCTTCTGTCTCAACCTCACAAATGCTGGCATTATGGGCATAAGTGACCACGCTTCCACACTGTTTTCCACAATGACTGTGATAGTTAACATTTACATCAACTGTGTAAAAAGGTTCTCTTCTTTACATCCCCATCATCGACTGCTAAACTGGACTTGTTTTGAGAAAGGGTCTCATGTATCTTTGGCTAGCCTCAAGCTCACTAGGTAGCTGAGGATGACCTTGAACTCCTGATTCTCATGCCTACATTACCCTAGTGCTGGCATTACTGGCATGCCACCATGCTCAGTTTTATGAAATGCTAGAGATTGAATCCAGGACCTTGGGCTAAGCAAGCACTCAACTAAGCTCCAGCCCCAGCCCTTGATATTTTTTAAAACACCATTCTTATGGGTATGAAGTGATATCTCATTATGGTTCTGATTGCATTTTCCTGATGATTAGTGGTATGGATTTTTTCCATCTACTTTTAGCCATGTTTTTGAGACAGGGTCTTACTATGTAGCCCTGGCTATCCTGGAACTCACTATGTAGACAAGGCTACTTTCAAACTCACAGAGATTCTCCTGCCTCTGCTTCCCAAGTGCTGGGACTAAAGACCTGTGCCTTTAGCCATTCTTCTGTCTTCTTTTGAGAAACTTCCATTTAGGCATTTTTTACATTTTGTAATTGAGTAGTTTTCTTTTTCACTATTAAGGGTTTTTTATTTAATTTGTTTTTTAAACAGAGTCTTGCTACATATATAGCCCAGGCTGGCCTGGAACTGAATACTTAACTCAGCCTGGCCTTAAATTCACTATCCTGCGAGGCGGTGGTGGTGCACACCTTTAGTCCCAGCACTCCAGAGGCAGAGGCAGGTGGATCTATGAGTTTGAGGCTAGCCTGGTCTACAGAGTTCCAGGACAGCCAGGACTGTTACATAGAGAAACTCTGTCTTGAAAAAACATTAAAAAACCATAAAATACAACAAAATAAAGCATAAATCCATGAATTCTTTTGATGATTTTCTTTTCCAGAGAAGTGTTCCGAAAACCTGACTGAACCATAAGCCAGCCAAGACTGGTGGTATACACCTGTGCTCTCAGCTACTTGGGAGGCTGAAGCAGAAAGGTAGAACTTAGAGACACCTTGTCTCAAAATAAAAAACCAAAATAGTGTGTGTGTGTTTAGGTCAGAGGGCAATTTGGGGAGTCAGTCCTTTCCATCTATGTTGAGATCAGATTGAGGACTAAACTCAAATCATTGCGCTTGCATGGAAAGCACTTTTTAAAATTTTACTTTTATTGTATTATGTTTATGAGTATTGTGTGTGTGTATGTATGTGTACCATGTGCATGCAGTGCCTGTGAAGGCCAGAATAGGGAGTCAGAACACCCGGGCCTGGAGTTAAGATGCTTGTGAGTCACTATGTGAGTTCTGGAAACTAAACCCAGCTCCTCTACAAGAGGAGTAAGTACTCCTAAATGCTGACCTATCTCTCCAGCCCCATGGAAAGCACTTTGGCCTTAGCTGTCTCTGTTCTGTTTTGTTGTTCTCTTTTGCGAGACAGGGCCTCACAGAGCCCAGGCTTGCCTTGACCTTCTCATCTGTCTGTCTCCACCTCCTAAACTCTGGGATGGCCCATACCTGCTTTATGTGACGCTGGTACAAGCGTTCTACCAACTAAAGTATATCTTCCTCCCCAAGCATTCTTTTTACTCGTGTTCTTATCCCAATCCTAGAAGAAAGCCAAGCATGCAGGATGTTCTCAAGTTAGGTTCCCTCCACCCAAAGCCCTCTACACTCATCTACCTAAGCCCACCCCTGCAGTGACTTCTCTCTGATGGAGCCAACAAGAGCGGCCCTGGACGCAGATCAAAGCAGGCTATAGCAGACTTCAGCAGCAATTTGTTTCTAATATAGGGTCTCAGGTAGCCCAGGCTGGCCTCAAACTTGCTATATAGCCAAGGATAGGTATGAACTTTTTTGTGTTGTTCTGCTTTTTTTTCAAGACAGGGTCACATTATGTAGCTCTGACTGTCCTGGAACTTACTGTGTAGACCAGCCTGGCCTCAGAACTCACAGAGATCCACCTGTGCTGTGGGATGTCTTTCTGTATGCTGTGAATATGTGTTGCTCTGATTCGTTGATAAATAAAGCTGGCCTATGGCAAGGCAGCTTAGAGGCAGGCGGGAAATCCAGCAGAGAGGAAGAAGAAAGGCAGATGCGAGGGAGATGCCATCCTGCCATCCAGGGAGCAGCATGTAATGGCACATAGGTAAAACCACGGAACATGTGGTGACATATAGATTAATTGAAATGGGCTGAGTTTCATTATAAGAGCTAGCGAGCAAGAAAATTGAGCCACAGGCCATGGCCATGCAGTTAGTAATTGATATAAGCCTCTGTGTATTACTTGGGTTTGAGCAGCTGCACGACCAGGCAGGACACAGGAAAACTTCCAGGTACACACCTGACTCCGCCTCTTGAGTGCTGGGATTAAAGGCGCGTGCCGCTAAACTGTGCTGTGGCTCTGAACTCTTGATACTTGTGTGAAGAGATTATAGGTGTTCAGCACCACAACTTGCTAAGACATCCATCTTGAAGGACAACTAAGAGTTGGGTAAATTAAGCAGTGGGACAGAAGCATTTAAACTGACAGGTCAGAACATAAGGCATAGAAATGGAACAAAATGCCTTGTACACTGGAATGGCAGTTAATGCCTTCCGTATGCTTACTGTTCTCAACTACCTTAGTTGTGTTACATAGTGACAAAGGCTCCCTCCTTAACCAAACTGGAGTCAGGCTTCTCTCAGACACTGGGTTGAGTCCTAAGTCCAGTTTGTCCAGTTTTACTAAGAATCTGAGTCTCTAGCAACCACCACCCTTGGTATCTGATCAAATTCCTCATTCTGTGCTCATCACTCTGGCCTGCCTCCAGCAAAAATTCCCCTATATTTGACATTTCCTCTTGGAGTTTTCCATTTGTTGACCCCTATCCTTTCCTTTGGCTACAAATTACTGTCCTTGCTTGCTATGTGTGAAGCTGAGCCTAACTTCCTTCCTCTGCTGCCAAATCTCATTGCCGTGGTCACTCCATCGCAACAGAGCCTTTCTTTAACAGATACCATGAAAGGTATGTTAACAAAGACCACATCTGTTTTACGTGACCCTATGAGAGGCATATTTTGTTAATACCATTTTACAGGACAAAATGCTGGACATGACTAGAGAAGTTTGCTGAGGATTCAAATTTGAAAAGGGCCGAGTGGGAGGGAGGACGGAAAGAGTGATAGAGGCTCTAGGGAACTCTTCAGAGCCAGATCCAAAAAATTTGTCCTAGTCCATCTGACCTGCCATAACAAAAATACCAGACATAAATGTGTTTGCTCTCAGGTCTGAAGGCTACAAGTCTTTTTGTTGTTTTTGAAGGACAAAGTCTAAGAACTTGCTCAGGCGTGAGCAAGTTCACTTTCCTCTAAGGCCTCTGTCCTTGGCTTCACATGTCCACCTTCTTCCTAGGCACTCATATGCTTACTGTGTATGTTCACCACTGATGCTGCTGTTGTTTGTGGGCTTTTTGTTTTGCTTTGTTTTGTTTTGTCTTTTGAGAAAGGATTTCTCTGTATAGCCTTGGCTGTCCAAGAACTAGCTCTGTAGACCAGGCTGGCCTTGAACTCACAGAGATTCGCCTGCCTCTGCCTCCTGTGTGCTGGGATTAAAGGTGTACGCCACCACCGCCTGGCTGATGTTTCTTTTACTGCCTCATCTCCTATTGATAAGGCCAACAACCAGGTTTTATTAGGTTCCACCCTGACAGTCACACTTTAACTGAAATACCTCTTCAGAGGCCCTTTCTTTAAATATATAGTCACATTCTGAAGTATTGGGAGACAGGGATCCAGCATATAAATTGGGGGAGAGACATCTGAGTCCATACATGGCTCAGTAAAGGATTTGAACTTTAATCTATAGAGCAGTTATTCTGAAACCTAGTGGTGAGTCAGAATCACTGGAAGATTGTTGGGAAACTCCTAAATCCAGGACATGATTCATATTTGATCACTGTCGGCTAGGTTCTGGGGACAATTTTAGTTCCTCTGTCCTTTCCAGTTGATTCTGGTGCAGTCAGGTTTTTCTCCCTACTCCCCTCCCCACCCCAGGTACTAGGGATTGAACACAGGACCTTGCATGTGCTAGATAAGCACTTATCACTAAGTTACATCTTCAGCCCTTTCTAAAATTCTGAGGGCCAACAAAATGGCTCAGTGGGTAAAAGCATTTGCCTTGCAAGCCGGATGGTCTGAGTTCAATTCCCAGATTTCAAGATGGAAGGAGAAAATCAACAGGTGAAAACTGTCTCCTGACCTCCGAACTCAGAGCATTGCACACACACACACACACACACACACACACACACACACACACACAATAATAAAATTAGAGCAAAAAACAACAGACAAAAAGAGCACTTAGAGTGTGTTGAACATTCAGCAGACACTAGCTCCAATTATCTACATTTAAGATATGAATCCCTTCAGCTCTTTGGCTTCTGGCTCATACTCTTTTTAGCTAAATACCCCATTATTCATATTGACCCTCCAATAAGCCAGCTTCCCTCCGGGACCTTAACTCCAGTAGTTTTTGCCTTCCTGCAATCCAAACTCACAGGGGCAGTTCCCTGACCTTGGCTGTTCTGGGATTGTTGTCTCTCTGAACACTGAAGAGATTGAGTATAGCCATGGGACTGCACTAGTATATAGAAAGCTTGGATGGACTTTTCCCTTAGTTTGAGATGACTCTGTGCTCTTTTGGCCCCACCTCAAACCCCTTCTCTGGAACATAAAGGCGGAGAAAGAAAGGGAGGGCCAGAGAGAGCGAGCGAGCAGTTTTGTCAGTTTATGACTATACAGAGAGAGGAAATTATAGTTGCAGGAAGTGAGGGAAAGTATAGCTATGCAGACACCAGAGCAAAAGTCAGGAGATAACTAGGTGTGATGGGTCACACCTGTAATCCCGGAAACTCAGGAAGCTGAAGCAGGAGGAGTCCCAGGAGTTCCAAACCAGTCTGGACTACAGTATGAGACCTTGTTAAGAGAGAGAAAGAGAGAAGGAGAGGAAGAGAGGAAGAGAAAAAGAGAGAGAGAGAAGGAAAGGGAGAGACAAAGAGAGAGAAACAAGAGAGAGAGAGAAAGAAAGAGAGAAAGAAAGAAAGAAAGAAAGAAAGAAAGAAAGAAAGAAAAAAAAGAAAGAAAGAAAGAAAGAAAAGAAAAGAAAGAAAGAAAGAAAAAGAAAGAAAGAAAGAAAAGAAAAGAAAAAAGAAAGGAAGGAGGGGGTCAGGGGGCAGAAAACAGATGCTGTAAGTAGATGCCAACTGATTACCATGAATGGTCTTCACGAAGGCATCCTCTGACTGATACCAGTGTGATCCTTGGCAGGTATGTACCCCTTCCTGTAAAAGAGCACAAGACAATAGCTCTAAGGGCAAAACCTGGGCTCACCCCACCCACACCCCTTCAATCAAAGCAGTTCTGCTTTCGATCTACTATATTTGGGTTCTATCTTATAAGTTCTTACAAAAAACCTTCCAATGCCAAACCATTGCGATTACCCTCAGCAGGTAAATATGAATTTTGCTTTTGATAAAATCTAGTTGCCACTGAGGTGTGGTGACAACTGTCAAATATTCTCCTCTATTTATTAACATCTAATGCATTTTAGTCTCTGAAGGCGTGTCCTTTCTCCTATTTAAAGCAAATGCTTCTGTTTGTATTTGATTCTATCTTTTATCTTTTCCTCGCTTCCTATGAATCCTTATGCCATCCATTTTTTTCTCTTATTATGTGGCAGCATACTACTTTTCTGTTAGAATCATTTAGAGGGCCATTGGCAGAGTTTTTCTGTTTCTTTTTTGTTTGTTTTGAGTTAGGGTCTCAAGCATCTCAGAATGGCTTGAAACTCACTATGTAGCCATGGATGGCCTTGAACTTCTGACCTTCCTGTCTTCACTTCCTGAATACTAAGACTACAGGTTTGCGCCATCATGCCTGAGCTTGGACACTATTGCTCTCACTGGTTGCAGTCTTGGACCTTGTACACTTTTCTCCAATATTTTCCTTAGCTTGAAAAATTCCAAGCAAATATCCTTGCACAGGTAATGATAAGGTCTCAATAGATGTTTGTTTTTTTTTTCTATTTAACATTTCTATGGGTCCCTGGACATAGAATCTAGACATTATCCTTTTGTAGGATCATATCTCCCCGTGGACAACTCACTATTTACCAAGGGTCTAAAACAGTCATGAAATGCTTGTTCATTCATTCTACAATTATCTGCTGAACACATTCCATGTCAGATGTCATGAGTACTTGCACTATATCTGTGAACAACAGAAAGGTCTCTACCCTTTGTAATGCTTTTTCCTTTCTTCCTTTCTTCTTAATTGTCTGTGAGCCTGCAAGAGTTCATGTGTACTATGTGATGAAAGTTCAAGCAGAGGGCATCTGATCACCAGCAACCGGAGTTGCAGATGGTTTTGAATCACTGTGTGAGCATTGGGAACTTAGGAAGGTCCTCTGCAAAAACAGAAAGCATTGTGAGTCCCTGAGCCCTCTCTCCAGTCCCTGCTTTATCTTTATTTGAGACAAGGTTTTACTATGTAGTAAAGCTGTCCTCCAACTCTTGCTCTTTTTGCTGCACTCTCTTAAATGCTGGGGTTACAGAAGTGCAGGACCATGCCTGGCTCCTGATCCTTCTGTTCTTGAAGGTTTTATTCTAGCATGGAAGGAAGGAAGAAATATATAGTAAAGAAAACAGATGAGGGCTAGAGAGATGGCTCAGTGGTTAAGAACACTGGCTGCTGTTCCAGAGGACCTGGATTCAATTCCCAGCAACCACATGGTAGCTTACAGCCATCTGTAAATTCAGGTCCAGTGGATCCAAAGCCCTTTTTCTGGCCCCTGCAGGCACCAGGAATGCAAATACTGCACAAACATACATGTAGGCAAAACATTAATACACATAAAATAATAAAACAAGAAAAGAAAATAGCTGAGAGGACATGGAATGGGGGAGCATGTTGAGATTGCCTAAGGAGGAGTGGAAAGGAGGAGTTAAGAGTTCCTATGGGGAGTGGGAGAGGGGAATTTGGGTGCATAGGATCAAGATGCATTGTTTACATGTATCAAATTGACAAAGAATAAATAAAAGATATTCTATCAAAAACAAAAGACATGGCTGGAGAGATGTCTCAATGGTTAAGAGCAGGTACTGCTGTTCCAGAGGACCTCAGTTCAATTCCCAGCATTCACACTGGAAGGCCTGTAACTCTAGTTCCAATAGCTCTGAGGTCGTCTTCTGGTGTCTATGGGTACCTACACTCATATGCACATACTCCTCCACACAGATACTTACGTATACACATAATTAAAAATAAAAATAAATGTTTTTTAAAAGAAGGGGAAATAGTAAGATAACTATATAGTATATCAGAAAATGCAGGAGATGGATGAAAATAGTAGGAGGAATATAAGCAAGATACATGATATTTTAAGTATGAAAATCATAATAAAACCTATTATTTTGAGCCAGGCTGTGGTGGTGTACGCCTTTAATCCTATCACTCAGAAGGCAGAGGCAGGCGGATCTCTGGAAGTTTGAGGCTAGCCTGGTCTATAGAGCCTGCTTCAGGATAGCTAAGGCTACACAGAGAAACCCTGTCTCAAAAAAACCAAAAACTGAAAAAAAGAAATCTAAGGAAAAAAAGAAAGAAAAGAAAAAAATCCTATTATTTTTTTAAACTAAGTATAAAAATATTAAAAAGGAAAAACAACTGATTGTTGGCACACATCTTTAATCCCAGTACTTGAAAGGTAGAGGCAGATGGCTATCTGTGAGTTTGAGGCCAGCCTGGTCTACATACCAAGTCAGGCCAGCCTGGACTATGTAGTGAGACCCTGTCTCAAAAAAAATAATTAAAAAGGAAATAATAGATACTGTTGAAAACAGAAAATATAGAGATGGGGAACAGGATGAGAGCACTGGGTGGAGGAATTATAATTTTAATTCTTGGGAACAGTCCTGGGGTCTCGCCATAGTTAGATCACTGCTACATGTCCAACTTTGGACGTTCGAAACATGGTGGTCACTGTAGGCCTTTTGGAGAAGGTACCAACTAAGCAAAGATGACGAGAGGTGAAAGACAAGCCATGGAAATACCGGGCAGGAGGGCAGTGTCCCAGGCAGAATGGGTAGCAAAGACAGTGAGGCATGAAAGCTAAAGGAACAAACGGGGAGAGGTGAAGACATGGAGATGACAGGGATGAAGTCGGTGGAGTTTTTATTAGTTATCTCTTGCTGTGTAACAGACTACTAAATCGCTCTAAAACTTAGCTACTGAAAACAAAAAACAACAGCGTAGAGCTGGGATGGAGAATAACTTAAGAAAAGTGCTTGCCTCACAAGCATGAAGACCTGACTTCAATACCCAGAACCTATTGGGGGAAAGCTAGTCATGCTAACATGGCCTTGCAATCCAAGCACTGGGGAGGTGGAGACAGGTAGATTCCCTGGAGCTCCCTGGCCAGTCAGCCTGGTAGACACAGTGAGCACCAGGCAAAAGGAGAGCCTGTATCTCCAAAACCAGGTAGGCAGCTCCTGTATTAGTTTGCTTCTCTGTTGATATAATAAACATCATGACCAAAAGCAACTTGGGCACAAAGGGGCTTTTTTCATCTTACAGTTTATCATGGAAGGAAGTCAGGCTAGGAACTCAAGGCAGGCACTTGGGGGCAGGAACTGAAGCAGAGACCATTAGAGGAATGTTACTTACTGGCTTGTTCTCATGGCTTGCTCAATACGCTTTTTTAATACAGCTCAGGCCCATCTGCCTTGGGATAACAACCAACCACAGTGGGCTAGGCCCTCCCACATCATTAATCAAGAAAATACCACACAGACTTGCCTATATGTCAATATGGTGGAGGCATTTTTTTTTTTTCAAATGAAGTTCTTATCTTCCCAGGTGACTCCAGCTTGTGTCAAATGAACAAAAATATAATCACCATAGCCCTTGAGAAACATCAGCTGAAGTCTGACCCACATACAAAAGAGAGGAAAAAAAAACAATGCACACAAATTTAGGAGAGGGGTTTATCTGGATAGTTCTAGCTTTGGTTCTCAATAGGTTATGTGGGTTTGGGGAGGATGTTACAGTAGTTTGAAAGTAATTGGCCCCCACAATCTCATAGGGAGTTGCACTATTAGGAAGTGTGGCTTTGTTGGAGTGGGTGTGGTCTTGCTGGAGGAAGTGTGTCACTGTGGGGGTGGGTTTTGAGGTTTCCCATGCTCAGGATACCTATTGCCCAGGGTCTAAGACCACTTCCTGTTTCCTGCAAGATGTAGGACTCTTAGCTATTCCTCCAGCACCATGTCTGCCTGCATGCCACCATGCTCCCCACCATGATAATAATGGCCTGAACCTCTGAAACTGTAAGCGAGCCCCCTCAATTAAATGATTTCCTTATAAGAGTTGCCGTGGTCATGGTGTCTTCTCACAGCAATCGAAACCCTAAGACAGGTGATTTTAGTTTTTTATTGATTTATTTTTTAAGACAGGGTCTCATGTATCCCAATCTGGCTTTGAATTCACTATGTCACTGAGAATAATCTTGAACTTCTGATCTTCCTGCCCATACCTCCCAAGTGCTGGAGTTACAGGTATGTACCACCACACTAGGTTCATGTGGTGCTGGAGTTCAGTCAGGGCTTCATGCATGCTGGGCAAGCACCCTACCAACTGAGCTACATACCAATCCTCAAGAGATTGGAGGTATCGGAATCTTAGGCCTAAAGTAACCTCTTCAAAGTGTCTTACTCACATGGTCAGCAAGGTGTGTTAGCTTGCTGGTCCAGGGGGAGGAAAGATGAGAAAGGGGTAGAACTTATTTTCTCATTAGTTCAGATACTGGGCTGGGTCATCTGGTTTCTTGCCCTTCCTTCCTTCTTTTCCTTCTCTTTTTCTCTCTTTTGGGTAGGGCTTGAGATATGTAGCCTAGGCTTGCTTCCCGCACAGCTAAGGGTGATCTTGAAATCCTGGTCTTCCTGCGTCCACCTCCACCACCAAGGACTAGACTACAGGCATGTGGCAACAGTCTGTTTTCTTTCTTGAACTAAAGTCTTACTAGGTAGACTAGGCTGGCTTCAGATTCATAATCTTCTTGCCTTGGCCTCCTAAGTGTTGGGATTACAGTCATGAACCATCACAGCTAGTTTCACCTTCTGTTTAAATACTCAAAACATGCCTGGCTTACTCCACAACAACCAATCCAAGAGAGCCAAGCAGAAACCACAAGACCTTTTATGACCTCACCTTAAATGTCACACATCACTACTTCTTTATTTTATCAGTCACACAGGCCAGTACTAATTTTATGCAGAAGAAACACATGCAAGCACATGACTAGTGGTGACTAGTGACAGAGGAAGACTGTTGGATGCCATCTGGTAGCTGACACCATAACCTTTGAAGGTAGTCTTTTTTTTTTTTGAGTGAAATGGAGAAGCCAGTGAAGGGATGTGAGCAGGAAAATTACCTGTACTGTGGTTTACATGTGATTCTGGCTACTATGGAAATGAAGTAGAGAGGGAACTGAGAAGGCCAATGAGGAAGCTACTGCAGGCCAGGAGAGGGATGGGCTTGACGAAGTGGTGGTGAAGTTGATGAAAACCGTGGTATTCTGGACATATTTTGAAGATAGCAATGGTAAGCTTTGCTGATGGGTTGGATGTGGGGTGAGAGGAACTAAAGTTGTGTCCAGGTGTTGGGGACTGCAGCTGTGGGGAGAGGGCTTACCCAGGATGCACAAAGCCCTGAGTTCACCAGCACAGCATAAAGTGGGCATAGTGGTACACACCTATAATCCCAGCAACAGGGAAGTGGAGAAAGGAAGAGAAGTTCAAGGTTGGGCCTCCAAGATGGCTCAGCAGGTAAAAACATTTCTCTTGCAAGCCTGGTAACCTGAATTTGATTCATGGAACCAATGGTGGAAGTAGAGAACTACCAAAATATGCCCCTAACTTCCACACATGTGCTTGTCACATGCCTGTGGAACATGTGAGCCTGCCTGCACTTACACACATCTCTCTTACACACACCTTAATGATATAAAAAGAAAAAAGTTCCAGCTATGTAATAAGTCTGAGATACATAAGACTCTGTCTTAAAAAATCACAAAAGGAGCTAGAGCGTGGGAGCAGTGCATAGAGGGACTTGCTGACAAGCCCGATGACCTGAGTTTGAGCCCCAGAACCAGAATGGTAGGGGGGAGCGTCAACTGTAGCAAGCTGTCCTCTGACCTCCACACACGTGACATGGCTTCTGCTCCCATGAATACATTTAAAATTCATAAAAGATGACTTCAAGGGTTTTCCAAAAATGGTTTTGACATAGATCTTTCCATAAGTGAGCTTACACCACAGGAGAGATGAGACATTTATACAAGTAGCTCTAGTGTGTGACATAAGGCACTGTGCACTGTAACCAGGCACTAACTTAAACGATGAAGTTAGATGAAAAAGTTCTGGAAGGGAACAGTGGTGATGGTTGCACAATAACAGGAATGTCCTAAATGCCATTGAACTATGTACTTACTGTCAGATCCCAAAGCAGCCCAAGGCTCACTCGGTACCTGTGGCTCCTCCCAGCATTTCTCACCCCGCCCCCTACCCTAAACCGCTCCAGCCCAGGGGCTGGGCTTTGCTTCCTTTCCCCCAGCTTCTCATTCCTATATAAACCTGCCATTTTGGCCATGGGGACTCTTGGTCCTTGGCTCCTCTCTTTATCCCCTTCCCCCTTCTCTTCTTTCTCTTTTCTTCCTCTCCTGCTCCCCACTCTCATGGCCTAGTTCAGGCTTGACCCTTCCAGACGTCTCTGGCTGAACTCTCACATAGTTACAATAAAATCATTCTCCTCAACCATAGCTTGGAGCAGTCATGTCCTCATTTTCACTCACCATGGTTAAAATAAAATGGCTAAAATAGTAAATTTATGGACATTTTACAATAAAAACAATGTTAATTGGTTGAGGGTAGTTGCTCAAGCTCATAATCTTAACGCTCAGGAGGCTGTGGCAGAAGATTGCCATGAGTTTGAGCCCAGCCAGACAAGGCTACATAGCACAGTGTCTCACAAAATAAAGCCAGACATGGTGGGACAATCCCAATACTCAGATGCAAGAAGATCGGGAATTCAAGGTCATCCTTGGCTACCTAACAAGTTTGCAGCCAACATAAGATACATGAGACCTTGATTCAAAATCCAAGCCAAACAGTACTAGCTAGGTGACACAGCTGTCACCTGCAATCCCAGCAGTTAGAAGGCTGAGACATAAGGATCACTGGTTTCAGGTTGGCCTGGCCTTATACAGTGACTTCTGAGATAGCCTGGGCTATATAGTGAGACCCTGTCTCAAAAAACGAAATAACAAAAAGCCCAAAACAGCAACAATAAAGATTCTATAAAACACTCTAAGTTCAAAGAATAAAGAAGAACAGAAAATGAGAAAATATAATCTTCAGGTAAGGGAAGTAGAGAACGGTCTGCTACTGTTCAACTAGTTTCAACTGGCTAGAGCCAGGGCATGGTAAGCAGTTTTCTTAGAAGCCACTATACACTGTCCTAGAGGTGAGTGAACTCAAGGCTAAGGGGATTTACTCTCCTCCTGAAGTCAGAATGAAAGGATTTAACTTAGCCTCATACAAGCTAGACTGGGGGAGGGGAGACAAGCCTAAGACCAGAGAAATCAGCCTGGGTGATGGTCGGGCAGACCTGTGAGCAGAAAGATCCAGGGTTGGATAACAAAAACTAGCACAATTGATTTTGATTTCAGCCTCTTTAAACTGAGGTGGTCATTGACCAACTTACTATAAAGACAAAGGAGGGTAGCTTGAGATGAATTTTTGTTTGTTTTGTTTTGTTTTGAGACAGGGTCCTATGCATCTTAGGCTGGGCTGAAACTTGCTACTAAGGATGACCTTGAACTCCTGATCCTTCTCGGTGAATTTGAAGGTGGCTTGGTAAGACTCCCATCTAAAAAAAAAGGGAGGGGGTTACTGATTTATATCTTTAAGAGTGCTCTGAGAAATGAGATAAATATTTGCTTGCAGTTTTCTTTGTTGGCAGTGATGATAAGGTTTGAATCCCAGACCCTGCACATGCTAGACAAGTGCTCCACCAATGAGTTACAGCCCCAGTCTTTGCTTGCAATTACTATTACTGCAATAAGTCAGATCTAATTCTCGGAGCTCTAAGAGCACACCAGGGTCCAGGACACAGATGACTCAGTGGGGAAAAAGGTTTTGCCAGCAAGCTTGAGGACCTGAATTCATCCCTGGAACCCACACGCTGGGAGAGAATGGACTCTCCAAGTTGTCCTCTGACCTCACACACTAAATCAATGTAATAATTTAAAATTAAAAGAAGATGACATCAGAAGAGCTATTATGTTAGCAAAAATTTAAGGACCAAAAGTATTTTTCTTCTTTTCCAAGTTCCTTTTCATCAAGGGCAGATGGTACTCATGATCTTCTTTGAAATGATGTTCAGAATCCATCTTACTACACTAGGCTCTAAGAGCCCAAATTCCTCAAACCTAAATTCATATTTATCTGACAAGCATACAAGCATATTTCAATAACCTGGGGACATGATCATAATTTTGTGTACAAAGACTTATCGTGTTTCATTTCCATCTTCGTTCTATTATTTTTTTCTCTTCACAAATCAAACATCTCTCACTCTCTTTTTGTCTCCCTTTGTCATTCCTTTCATCTTTCTCTATTTGGAAACAACGGATTCTAATCTTAGTTCTCTTTTTATCAGGTGGGTGATACTGAGATAATTAACTTCTCTGGGTCTCAGTTTCCCCCGGAGAGAGAGTTTAATAGGGGTGTCCTGCCTTTCAGGGTTTTCAAAATAACAACAAAGAATACATTATACACCTAGTCCCTGATATCCAGTGAGAACCCAGTGTGTCCTGACCCTTCTCCCTCGGTTTTTAATCCTCTTACCTGTATTCCCCTACTCCTCACCCTAAAGTCCAGGTAAAGGCCGTGAGAAAA
>LZPO01027455.1:245757-255952 GCA_001675575.1 Neotoma lepida | reverse complement strand
ACACACAAAGTGCATGATTAGAGGGCAAATGCAACTTTGCAGAGTTGTTTCTGTCCTTGACCTTTGTATCAGTTATCAGGATTTAACTCAGGCCACAGACTGTGGGATAAGCACTTTGACCTACCAAGCCATCTTTAGCCCTGCAGGTTTCTCTTGATTGTCACTTGTCTTTCACTTTTAGCTTATCTGATAGCTCTATTTTGGTACCCTTCTACATCTTATAATGTACATGTAGTATTCATTCAAATACCTGCTTTGCAAACCTGTGTAACCTAAACCAGCAGCATGGAATTAATCCCTGAGAAAGTGAAGTCTCCTTTTATTTTTTTGAGGCGAGGTCGTCTTCCTGCCCTAGACTCCAGAATGTCAGCATTACAGGAATGTGCCACTATATCCACTTTAAGCCTCCTCTTGAAAGCTTCACAGAGAGATGCTCCTATAGAATGACACAGCTTCACTTATCTGGAATGGGATGAATAATTGAACCTCACAAAATTTCTGCCATTGTGAAATAAGACTAGATCTTTAATTTTATGTTTTCATTGTCCCAAGAAATAAACATTACCTCAGGGAGGGTGAGTTTCATGATTTTGTTTATGTTGACCATTCTTCAGGATAATTACTGATTTGAAAATGCCTAGTCTTCTATTCTACACTGAAGTCTCTTTTACTGTTGGGAAGGACTCATAATCTCCAGGGCAACCCAACTCATTTTGCATGACAGTTGCTTGTTTTAAAGTTGATTCATATACGGGGCTAAGATGTATTATTGGTTATGAGCCAGCCAGAGGGCTCATCAGGTAAAAGCGCTTGCTGCCAAACCTGATGACCTGATTTTTATCTTTGGAGCCCACATGGTGGAAGGAGAAAACTGGGTCCTGAGAATTGTCCCCTGGCCTCCACACGTGTGATGTAGCACATACCCTGACGTGTGTGTGCGTGCGTGTGTGTGGTGTGCATTTATGTGTGTGTGCAGATTTTAAAATGCAAAAAATAAGTAAAATGTATTAAGTATATACACTGGCCTTAATTCCACTGTAGAGGTAAAGGTACATGGAATTTGGATTTCTTTTCCACATGTCAACCCTCCCTCCTTTTAGAATAAATAGTCTTGTCTCTTCCAACTATTCCTCATATGATATTATCTTGATTGCTCTTCTGAGGACATGAAAATTTGTCAGTGTTTCTCCTAAAATGTGTTTGGAACTGGAGGTAATATTCATTATGGAGCTGAATTGGATATGAATGTTCCACATCTGGACACTAACACAGTCTGAAGGCTGTGAGTTTTTTAGCAGCCATGTAATGTTGGCTTGTAATGAATTTGCAATTAACTAAAATCCCGAGGTTTTAAACTGGAAGTTTGCCTTTATGTGACTTCATTCTAAATCATTTATTCATTTTCCTTAGTTATGCAACAATTTATAAAAAAGAATATAAAATTTTACATATTTCTGTATTAAATTTTTTTCTCACTAGCTTTCAGCTAGCCTTTTGTTTCTTTGAATCTCTTATTTAATCATCTAGCTTATGCTGAGTCATCAAAGAACTTTGAATGTTATTGTCAGAATGTTTTCAGACATCTGGAAAATGCTAGTCAAAAGTATCTAAAACTGTATTCCAAAAAATTGCTCATAGATAGATAAAAGTTAGCCCTTAAGGGATATATAAATACTAGTGAAAATTGGCAAGGCTACACAAGTCTGAAGTTTATTGTCATCTTTCAAGAGAGGCATTTTTTAATATTACTCAAAAGGGAATTGATGTCCTGTGACATACTGTGCTGACATATTGTCCAAAGTTCTGTATAAGTCTTGCCAAGATCCCAAAAAATTAATGTCTAGAAGCAAACAAGACATTGTGACCATTCTGAGGGGTGTGCATGCGTGCATATGTGTGTGTTTTCAGAAGGGTCTCTATGTAGCCCAGGCTGGTCTCATTCAATGTCCCCTGCCTCAGCCTCCTGAATGTATTCTTTTATATAATATGTATATAGTTTGTTTCTTAAAATGATTTATTTTTATTCCGTGTGCATTGGTATTTTGTCTGTATGTATGTCTATATGAGGTGTGGATCCCCTGGAAATGGAGTTACCAACAACTGTGAGCTGCCATGTGGGTGCTGGGAAATGAACCCTGGTCCTCTGGAAGAGCAACCAGTGCTCTTAACTGCTGAGCCATCTCTCTAGCTCTTAAAATATATTTTTAATTGACACAGTACTATTATAAGTGTATGTGATATACTGTCACGTGTTTCACTACATGGGAAATATGCATTAAATCAGATCAGATTAATATTCATTGTCTCTCATGTCAGACATTTATTTTCTTTGCATTGAGAATATTCAGAACTTGTCTGTTAACTATTTTAAAATATCTGATTAATTATTTTCAACCATTGTTTTCCTAGTTTACTACAGAACATTAGTAATCAGGGCTGGGTAGATGGCTCAGTCACTCAACCATATGCTATGCAAGTATGAGGACCTGAGTTTTGATTCCTAAGGCCCAAATAAATGCTGGGTGGTCATGGTGGCACACCCCTAATTCCAGGAGGAGTCAGGGTCTCCAGGGCAAGCTGGCTAACAGACTAGACATTATCAGCGAGGTCTAGGTTTTATTTAAAGATCTTGTGTCAATGAATAAGATGGAAGGGAAGTTGGGGCTGATTCCCACATGTACGTTAGGCTTCCACGTGCACAGGCCTGCACTTGCACATTCACCCCCCACATGAAACAGGAAAATTCCTTGTCCTGCAGGGCTTGGTGGTACATGCCTGTAATCCCAAAACTCTGGAGGCTTAGGCAGTAAATATGAGGCCAGCCTGGATTATGTAGTGAAACTCTGACTCCAAACAAAAAGGAGGAACAATAAGTTACTTCTGTTCAACTATACCCTTGTGCCCATTAAATTTTTAGCTTCCACATACGTACCTGACATGTTTCTTCATGTTACTTCACATAAATTCATCCAGTTCTATTCATGTTTTTGCCAGTGGTAGAATTTTAATCTTTTTAAGGCTAAATATTATATTGTATACATATAATACATTTTCTTTGTCTATTCAGCAGTGGTCACCTAAAGCTGATTCACATACAAATAGTACTGTAATAAATGTGCAAATACAGGTGTCTCTTCAACATACTGATTTTACTTCCCTGGATGTATGCCCAGTCGTGAGACTGCTAGGTCCTATGTCAGAGCTGGCTCTGCTTGTTTGTTTTAGAGATTGTGTATCACAGACTGGCCTAAACTTGTTATGTAGCTGAGAATGACCTTGAAATTCTGATCCTCTTACTTCCACCCCATGAGTTCTGAGATTATTGTGTACCACCACACCCAGTTTATGTAGTGCTAAGGATTAAGCCCAGGGTTAGCTAAGTCCTCTACTATATTAGCAACAACCATCATTGTCTAGTTGGTTTTGAAACTTTTTTATTTTTAATTATATGTGTTTTTGGGTGTGTGCATGTGAGTTAGGTGCCCAAGGACATCAGAGACATTGGATCCCGTGAAGGTGAAGTTACAGGTGATTGTGAGCAGCCTGATGTGGATATAGATGATGGGAACCGAACTCAGGTCCTCTGCAAGAGCAGTAAGTGCTCTTAACTGCTGAGCCACCTCTCCAAACCCCAACTCTGTCTTTTGAAGAGGCTCCATTTAGGGGCTTGGGGAGATGTCCCAGTGCATTATGGAGGCAGAAGCTGGCTGGAGCAAGCTGGCTGCCTGAACCAGCCCAGTCAGTAAGGTAGCTCTGAGTTCACCTGAGAGATTCTGCCACAACAAAGTAGAGAATGATAGAGAAAGATACCCACGCACATGCATGTGTACCAGGCACACACACATATCTACACAAAAACAAAAAGAACCTCCATTTTGTGTTCCATAATGGCTGTGCTAGTTTACATACCTATTTCCAGGTCCCTTTTTTTTCATATCCTCAGCAGCATTTGTTGGTTTTTGTCTTTCAAATAGCTACCTAATAGTTAGGAGGTGATACCTCATTGTGACTTTAATTTGCATTCTCCTCGTGTTTAGTGTGGTGGTTGACGATTTGTATATCCCCCTTTGATAAATATCCGGATATGTATTCATTTCTGCATCAGAATCTTTGATTTTTGCTGTTAAGTTGTGTTTTAGCCATTTGTTTATTTTGCATTGGACAAACACACTGAGGACAGTATGGCAATGTGGAAGATTCTGGAGATCTTGTAGTTAGAGTGAGCATGTGTTCTTTTGTCTGCTTTGCCTAAGGTAACCATGATTTATGCCTGTTGTCCTTGTGCAATTAATTATTAATAGCATCCTCTTGCACTTTACCGTGTTGGAGGACAGACTGTCCTGCCACTCTTCCTATAACGCAGCTGACTCCTTTTGGTATGTTATTTGGACTAAACATTACATAGTTGTAATTTGGCAGCTCTAATGAGGCTGCTGAATTCTTTTCCATTTAAACAGACTGTTTCTTGACCAACAGAAGTTTTTCTTAAGCCATTATCTGCCCAGCACTTTTGAGTATGGTGTGTGTGTGTGTGTGTGTGTGTGTGTGTGTGTGTACATAAAGTAAGGAATGGTCTAGTTCCAGCAAAAGTGGACTCTATACATGAAAATGAGAAACATTTGATATACTTAACATGCTAGAACTAATATTGTGAATACTTTGGTTGTTTGTTTAATATTTTTATTAGTTCTTTGAGAATTTTATTCATTGCATTTTGATCATAGTCACCTGCCTCCATAACTCTCCCAGATCCACCCCCGACTTTGTCCTCCTTTTTTGTAAATGCCTCAAGTTTAATTTGTGCTTCCTATATACTCTTGGGCATGGCATCCACTAGAGCACATTTTTTTTGCTAAGCAAGAAAGTAAAACTATATTTTAAATTAATCCATGAACATTCTAAACATTCATTTCTTTTTAAATAGTAAAAATTGAACTTTGATGCCTTGAATATGAAATGATTCATTATAATAATTATACATAGTCTTTAATAATCTACATATTTTATGCTACTTTCATGTTTTCCCTAATTAATGACTTCACATGTTTAATATTTATAATTTTTCTGTGTCATAGTTTCCATATTTATATAAAATGAATACTTAAGATTAGTAATTCTGCTCTGTTTGTTTACATATTGTTTTCCATCAAAAGAGAGAATGGGACTGAGATTGAGGTTCATTTGTAGAGAGCACTTGCCTAAAATGCAAAAGGCCCTGAGATGGATATCCAAGACTACAAGAAATAAGGGAGAGAAACTGACTAGAAGTGTAGTTCTGTGTTAGAGCATGTGTTTGGCGTTATATGAAGCCTTAACACTGAAAAAAGAAAAAGCAAAAGCACCAGATTTGAAAACTCAAGTAGTTTGGTAATGTAAGGCTCTAGTGTTTGGAATTAAATGTGTCTTAGTGATTGTGCCATTGTTTTTATGTTATCACTGGATAATGTGTTAGTGCTTAGTATCAAATATATTCCTTATGTTATGTGTTTTGGATTTCCTAATGCAATGTTCTCTTTTTAGAAAAGGTGGACAAGTCCTATTTTCAAGAGAAGATGACTTTTAACAGTTTTGAAGGATCTAGAACTTGTGTCCCTGCAGACACCAATAAGGATGAAGAATTTGTAGAAGAGTTTACTAGATTAAAAACGTTTGCTACCTTTCCAAGTAGTAGTCCTGTCTCAGCATCAACATTGGCACGAGCAGGGTTTCTTTATACTGGTGAAGGAGATACTGTACAATGCTTTAGTTGTCATGCGACAGTAGATAGATGGCAATATGGAGACTCAGCTGTTGGAAGACACAGGAAAATATCCCCAAATTGCAGATTTATCAATGGTTTTTATTTTGAAAACAGTGCCACACAGTCTACAAATCCTGGTATCCAAAATGGCCAGTACAAAGCTGAAAACTGTGTGGGAAACAGAAACCCTTTTGCTCTTGACAGACCCTCTGAGACTCATGCAGATTATCTTTTGAGAACTGGACAGGTTGTAGATATTTCAGACACCATATACCCGAGGAACCCTGCCATGTGTAGTGAAGAAGCCAGATTGAAGTCATTTCAGAACTGGCCAGACTATGCCCATTTAACCCCCAGAGAATTAGCTAGTGCTGGACTCTACTACACAGGGATTGATGATCAAGTGCAGTGTTTTTGTTGTGGTGGAAAACTGAAAAACTGGGAACCCTGTGATCGTGCCTGGTCAGAACACAGGAGACACTTTCCCAATTGCTTCTTTGTTTTGGGCCGGAATGTTAATGTTCGAAGTGAATCTGATGTGAGTTCTGATAGGAATTTCCCAAATTCAACAAATTCTCCAAGAAATCCAGCCATGGCAGAGTATGAAGCACGGATCATTACTTTTGGAACATGGATATACTCAGTTAACAAGGAGCAGCTTGCAAGAGCTGGATTTTATGCTTTAGGTAAACTTAACCAGTAAATTACTTTCCAACTGTCACAGGGCTCCTAAAAATAAAGTCATTGCCTTTAGTTTTCTGAACTGATAAATATTTAGGCATAAGTTTTCAGGATTGCTTATCATCAGTATCATTCTCTGAGCTCATATGTTAAATCTTTAATGTAACTACTGAATTTATGTTAAAACACTATGCTATTATGACTCAGATCTGTGTTCATATAATTGTTTGGGGGTAGAGTTGAGAGAAAAAAGATGCTATCGATTCCTGATAGATAATGGGTCTAATAATAATAGCCATCATTTATTGAACATCTACTCTGTGTGCTAAAATACTTATTACATGGATTTTCTCTAAGCTTCACTACAACCCTATAAAAAGAGTTAACAGAGAATTTAGTTTGGTTCATGGTAAATTGATATCAGGCTAAGCATGGTGACACACACCTGTAATTCCAGCAATCCATAGGCTCGAGTAGGAAGATGAGCATGAGTTTGAGGACAGTTTGGGGTACATCATGATACCCTCTCTTATAAAACCAACCAAACAAAAATTAACATCTACCTTTAAAGCATACACTACATATTTGAAAGCTGCCCTGTATTATACCTAACTGCTTCAGAGTAGTTTTGAAAGTTCCTATAGATGTCTCTAGAATAGTCAGTAGTATGGTGACTTCTATGATTATTTTCTATCTACATGCCTGGCCCATTTATTTTAAGATTGAATAATGCTAAATTCAAAATATAAATAATTTCAAATCTTATCATTTATATAACATAGTAATCTTAAAGGCCTGCTTCATGTCAGAGACCTGTCATTAAAGACACTTACTTTGTAATTTATGCTGAATTTTATTGTTTTTAGCATTTGGAATATAGCTTGGACAAATTTCAGTTTGATGAAGTAAGTGTAATAGTGATAGCCCAAATGACATACACTAGAAAGAATGTAACAATTGTAGTTTCCAACATAAAAACTTTGATTTTACTTTCATTGTCTTCTACAAAGAACCTCATATTGAGACAGTGAATTTAAAGTATATTTCCCCTCAAATGATAAAGATCTAGGTAGAATGTGAATGTCTTCTTTTAAGCCATGAGATTTTTATGTAACTTAGACATCTCCTTAGAATGGGCATCTTTCTGAAAACGTCTACTTTCACAGATACACAGTTTTACTTGTATGTTTTCTTAGGTGAAGGTGATAAAGTGAAGTGCTTTCACTGTGGAGGAGGGCTCACAGATTGGAAGCCAAGTGAAGATCCTTGGGAACAGCATGCTAAGTGGTATCCAGGGTAAGATTCTTAATTGTTCATTCAGTAATAGGCAAGTTGGGCATTGTGCGTGGAAAGATTTGAATTACTTTTCACCTCAACTATTTTTGCTTTCACTATGGCTTGAAATTCACACCAGGTTTATAGAAATGGGGTCACCTACTTTGTAGGCAAAAAAAAAAAACAACCACCTAAGACTTCTGGTAACCAAAACACTCACTGTTCATATGTCATACAATACTTAGATGGTTCCATTTCTACACACCAAATTACAAAAATGTCTACTTTTTATTTAGTATACTATACAAAAACATATACTTTTTATTTAGAAGTAGCCTCTTTGGAGATTGGCCTGCGCCTGTTGGTGCCATGAGAAGTCCCAAAGAACTGTCATAATGTATATTATTAACTGTTTGTTTTGTTTGGTTTGGATTTGAAACAAGGTCTCACATTAGCTCAGGTTGGCCAGGAATTCATGTCTTCCAGGCTGGCCTCCACCTTGAAACCATCTTGTCTTAATTCCTTTGTCATCTTGCCTCTGTAAAGTAGTACTCAGCTGTCTAAGTTGTATACAAATTAAAACTTTAGAAGAATCATTTGAAAAAATCTTCCTTAAGCAACCTTAAAATTAAATGAGGAAATAGAAACAGATTTTTAATGTTCTTTATTGGTTTAGAAAAAAAGGTTTACCATTTTGAATTTTTAAAAAATGTCAGTGTTGGCTGGGTGCTGGTGGTGCACCCCTTTAATCCTAGCACTCAGGAGGCAGAGACGGTGGATCTCTTGAGTTCAAAGACTGCTTGGTCTATGGATCGAGTTCCAGGACAGCCAGGGCTACACAGAGAAACCCTGTCTCAAACCTCCCCCACCCCAAGAGGTCAGCTTCTTTTGCCTGTTTTCAGTTTTGGATTTTGTTTGGGTTTTGTGTGTATTTTTTTTAAATACAGTCTTGTTATGTAGCCTTAACTGGCCTGCAACTTCCTATGTAGACCAGGCTGGACTTAAAACTTGTGGCAATCCTCCAGCTTCTGTCTCTTGAGTTATTACAGAGGTGTGGTACCATGCCTGTCTTTTTTGTTTGTTTCTTTTTTGAGACAGGGCCTCTTGGAGCTCAGGCTAGCAAGAATTCACTATGTAGCCAATGATGGTGCTGAACTTCTTATTTGCTTGGCTTAACACTCTAAGTGCATATATTCCAGGTGTTTGCCACCATACCTGGCTAATAACTTTTTTGACTGAATTTTTTTTTCTTTTTTGGGACAGGGTCTGGCTATATAACCCAGGCTAGCCTAATTTTCATATCAGTCTTCCTGACTCAGCCTCCCAAGTGCTGGGATTACAGGGATATGTCACCAAAATTCACTCCTAATTTAGTAACTCTTGCTTGAAGAATTGAAAATTCTGAAATTGATATTATTAGCATGAATAATAGGAACATTATTTTAGCCTTGAAATGACAGCTGGATAAGGAATTGGGTAGCAGTTTGCTTTGTGGCTTCCTAGAAACAGTGAAGCTGAGACCTTTAATCTCAACTCTTAGGAGTCTGATAAGATAGGGGATTTCAAGGCCTGTTTAGGTTGGAAAGCACAATCAAGGCCAGCCTGGGTGATTTGTCAAGACCCTATCTCAAATGAAAAGATGTATTTTTAAAAGATTCGGGTGATTTATGCCTATTCCTGACTATAATCCTAGCACTTGAGATACGGAGGCAGGAAGATTAGAAGTCCAAGGTCATCTTTGGCTGCATAGCAAGTTTGAGACCATCTTGAATCACATGAGAACTTGCCTGAGAAAAAGGAAGGGGGTGGGAACTGATGAGATATATAGTTTAGTGATGGAATGCTTGTTTAGCATGCACATGGCCCTGAGTTTAGTCCCTAGAACCACATACAAAAAAGACAACAATGAAAAGGGACATTTTCAAATTACACTTATTTTTTTATTGCATGGGGGGTGCTTCACATCCCATAGTGCACAAGTGGACAGCTTGCAGGGATTGAATTCAGGCCATCAGATTTGTCAGAAAGTGCCATCTCTCTGCTCCTAAAAGATAGTTAATAGAATTTATATGATAGAGACTGGCTTTACTAATACTTCACTAATTTATCAGCTAGTAGAGTTTAATTTTCTTTAATCTTTTAGGTGTAAATATCTATTGGATGAGAAGGGGCAAGAATATATAAATAATATTCATTTAACCCATTCACTTGGAGAATCTTTGGTAAGTTGCCTGTTGTATAATATATGTTTTCAAAATCTATACCATTTGTTTTTCTAATTATTTTTTCCAGTAAAATGCATGGTATACTACTGTAATTAATGTGTAGTAAACTTTAAAGGAGAACTTGAAGGAAGCTTCTAATTCTTAACTCTGATGCAAATTTTTGAAAAGATCAGAGTAAAATAATATATCACTGTGGTCAAAATGGGTATAAAGTACTTAAAATACTGAAATCATTTAGCCTTCAGAAATTAGGCTTTTGTGTAATGTGCTTTCC
>LZPO01027455.1:220192-240525 GCA_001675575.1 Neotoma lepida | reverse complement strand
GGTAATTTTTCAGTGTCTGTAAGATTAAATAAAATGTCTCCAATAACCATTCACTGGGTATGAATTCTCAGAGAAAAGTGGGGACCTATGAGCTTCTCCCCTTTACATAACAGGATGTTTATTGACCTAATCTTGGAAGATCTTGTACAGGAATCATACTTTAATTTTGTTTTTGAGATAGGGTGTCCAACAGAAGCTGGTTTTGAACTGCTTAGTAGCTGAGGATGACCTTGAATTTCTACTCCTCCTGCCTCCACCTCCCAAGTTCTGGGATTACAGGCATGCAGCACTATACCTAGTTTATGAGGTGTTTGGGATTGAACCTAGGACCTTGTGCATACTAGACAAACATCCCCAGCCTTGATTTTAAAAGTATGAGTTAAAGTATTTTTTGATTGTTTGAGATGAGATCTCACCTTGTAACAGCCCTGGCTGTGCTGGAACTCACTTTGTAAACCATGCTGGCCTCAAACTCTCAGTGATCTACCTGTTTCTGCTTCCCAAGTGTTGAGGTTAAAGGTATGCATTGCCACTGTTGTCTGGGTTAGAGTATTTTAGTAAAAGAACTACAGGGGCTTTTATTATTGTGTGTAGAATCTAAGTTTTGTAACTGAAACAGTTTGGCTTTAAAGTGTTCTGCAACTTTTCATATGTGAAAACATGAGGGGGTCATGCTGTTAAATAGGCTTTGAATTAAAATACATCTTAATACTCTATATTTTATAGAGAAAGCCAGATGGTGGTCCATACTTATAATCTCCATATTCAGAGAGAGAGGCAGTAGGATAACTAGTTTCAGGCTAGCCTGGCTGCATAGTAAGACCTGTTGAAAACATCAACAGCAAAAGAAAATACATTAAGTAATGTTGAAAGAAAACATAAGCTTTTAAAGATTACTGCCATGGGGAGACAGCTAAGTGGGTAAAGTACTCTGTAAACATGAGGACCTAAGTTTGGATCTCGATACTAACCTAAAAGCCAGATGTAGTGCACCTGTAACCCCAACACCGGGGGTGTGAGGAAGAGAGACAAGCAGATCCTCAGGGATTCCTGACCAGCCAGTCTAGCCAATTGGTCAACTCCAGGGTCAGAGAGAGAGAGAGAGAGACTGTTTCAAAAACTAATGTGGAGGAGCAATTGAGAAAAATAACTGATATGAGTCTCTACCCTTCATGTACACAAGCAAGCATACTTATATACACAGGCATACACACAAATATAGATGCATGTACACATGCAGTTTTTTTGAGGTTCTCCATACTTTATTATTGAAAAAAAAACAGTTAGCTGTTATGAAACAGAAAAGCAAATCAGACCCCCAATTTGAACATGACCAAGTCTCCAGAGGTTGAAATGTTCAACTCCATCTAATAGGATTGATGGATGACCGTGATTCTCCTCCAGTGTCTTCTCTTGGAGTTGTACCTGACTTTCTTACCAGTTTTCATCTAAATCCCTTGAGGAATAGAGCAGTATTGCCTTTGTTTTGTGGCCAGTAATCTCTTGATTCTGAAAGTCTTGTGGGAAGACATGGCAAGAAGCAATCAGGCCTATGGCTCATGACACTGGAGGAAAGGCACACACGTGTTGTTTTATTTTAATACATGAGGGGAAAATAGAAAAAAATACATGAAAGGGGCTGAAGAGATGGCTCAGTGATTTTAAAAATTATAGTACTCTTGCAGAGGACACAAGTTTGGATCCCAGCATCTATGCTGGGTTGTTTGCAACTGCCTGTAACTCCAGATCCAGGATATCTGATACCCTCTTGTGGTTTCTGCAAGCACCTGCACAAATGTACATATATGTGCACACACACAAATAAATGTTATTTAAAAATAGATGAAAAGCACAAGTTCCTAAGCTAGGCATAGTAGTCCCAGCAATCTATATTCTCAGCTGCTTTGGAGGCTAACATTTGAAATAATACACTAAAAATATTAGAAAGTGTTACCAAATGTTATCTAGGTACCAAACCTTTATTGTTATGTACCTGGGACATCCTGATCTCGAAGGGAGCCTTGTGGAAAATACAAGAAGAAAGAGCCCTGAGTGTGGTGACACAGGCTTTTAATCCTAACACTCAGGAGGCAGAGGCAGGTAGACCTCTGTGAGTTCAAGGCCAGCCTGATATCTATAGCAAGTTTCAGAATAGACAGAGCTGCATAGAGAGACCCTGATTCAGAAACAACAACAAAAAGATGCTGTAGGCAAGGATGTAGAACACAGTCGTCAGTCACCTTTGTGGTATGAAGCAGTTGCCAGTGGTAATTTACTAATTAGGGTATATGGCTGACTAGAAAAAGTAGAGTTGATCATATCAGTGTTTGAGTTCATTCCATTGGGGCTGTAAAATGAAATCACAGTCAAACCCAAGAGGAATATTAATTCCTGGGCATTATAATCCCAGCACTCTAGAGGCTAAAGCAGAAAGAGATAGCATTCATGATCATTTTAGGCTACAGAGCAGCTGCTTCAAAAGGAAAGGGGTATTCTCAGGATATAGCTCATTTGATAGAAAGCGTGTATAGCATGTGGATAGCCCAGGGTTCTATCCCCAGCCCAGCATAAACTGGATGCCTTTAATCCCAGAATTTGGAAAGTACAAAAAGGAGGGTCAGAAGTTCAAAGTCATCTTTTGCTACGTAATGAGTTTGAGGCCAGCTGGGATACATAAGATATTATCTCAAAAAGACAAAAGAACAGAAAAATAACCTAGATTGTATTATGCTTTTATGATTTCAATGAGCAACCAAAAATACAGCAGATAAACTGCTACCAGGAATTATTTTTTAATTGTAGTAAAGTGCACATCAATTTACCATCTTATAACTGGGGATATATCCCTGTGGTAGAGTAATTGCCTAATATACCTGGAGACCCTGGGTTTGATTCCCCAGCACCATAAAAAATGACTATCTTAACCTTTTTTATATGTATAGCTTAGTAGTGTTAAGTACATTCATACTGTTGTATTATACAACCACTCTGAAGAATTTGGTCCTGGTGACCAAACACAGGATCTTATACATGCCAGGACAGTTGAGGCATATACCCAGCCAGAGCCCATAACTTTCATTGAGTGTTTCTTAAGAAGAGACTAGAGGGGCTGGAGAGATGGCTCAATAGTTAAGAGCACTGACTGCTCTTCCAGAAGACCCAGATTCAATTCCCAGCACCCCCATGGCAGTTCATAACTGTAACTCCAGTTCCAGATGATCCGACACCCTCACACAGATGCACATGCAGGCAAAATATGAATACTTATAAAATATGAATTCATTTTTTTAAAAAGAGAGGCTAGAACAATACTTTTGTCCCCTTCCTACCCAGAGAAACTTCACTGGAGCTCAAATGTGACAGTGCCTCTCTCTGATTGAAAACTCCTCACCAGCTCCCAGGACCTTCAGAATCAAGTCCCAACTCTTCCATGCTCTGCCATGTCTTTAAGGGTCAGTTCTTGCTGGCCTTTTGTACCTGATCTCTTTTCCTTCAGATTCAATGACCAGTTTTTACCTGTGCTCTTATAAGTCATGTTCTCTCTCTTAGAACGAGCTTCAGTCATTTCTTTCACCTAGAGCAGTTCCTCTCATTGTTCTGGCCTCCAAGGCCCCTCCCTCTTCTAGGTAACTCCTGTACATTCTATATGACCCAAGCTAGGTATGATTTCCTTGAGGGGCCTTCATTTAATACCTTAGTCACTATAGTGTATCACAATTTCCTGTTTACTTACATTGATAGCATGTGGATAGCCAAGGGTTCTATTTCCATCACAGCATGAACTGGATGCCTTTAATCCCAAAATTTGGGAAGTACGAAAAGGAGGGTCAGGAGGTCAAAGTCATCTTTTGCTATGTAATGGATGGCCTTTTGTCTGCATATTGGATGCCTAAAGTGCATGTATGTATTTATTCATTGTATACCAAGTGCCCAAGTAAGTGTTCAATAAGTACTTGAACGAATTTGAACTGTTGCTTTCTAAACATGTTTTGTAAGTAATATTCCCTCTAGGACACTAAATGCTGTAAAAAAGGAGTGATGCCAGGCATGCTGGCTCAAACCTTTAATCCCAGCATTTCAGGTGGCAAGGCAGGCAGATCTCTAAGTTCCAGGCCAACTAGGGCTACATAGTGAGACCCTGGTTTTTTGTTTGTTTGTTTGATTGGTTGATTGTTGGTTTTTTTGGTTTTTCGAGACAGAGTTTCTCTGTGTAACAGCTCTGGCTGTTCCAGAATTCACTTTGTAGCCCAGGCTGGCCTCGAACTCACTGAGATCCGCCTGCCTCTGCCTCCTGAGTGCTGGGGTTAAAGGTGTGCGCCACCACACCAGGCTTGTTGTTTTTAAAGGAGCTACATAGTTAAATAGGAAAATGCATTGACTGTTTCCATAATGAGATATATATATATAAAGTAGTTCCCATGTGCCAGTGTGACTAGCACTAGAAGTTTTAGAGTTAGTAGAAGAACCTAGCAGGGAAGGAGGTGACTGTTGAGAAGGCATCTGCTTCCAAGCCTGAACACCTGACTTGAGTTTGATCCTGGAACCTGTATGGTGGGATGAGAGAAGCAAGTCTTGAAAAGTTGCCCTCTGGGTTTTACACATGTGCTACAGTATATACACCCACACAAATATAAATAAATGCAATACGTTATTTTTTAAAAGGAAAGAAAACTTTTTTTAATGCCACAAGAGGTAGGGATGTGGTACAGAATGGTATACAATATCCTCGACTTCCATACCCAACATACACACCAAAGGAAAAAAACAAGTAATTTTCATTTGAGGCCAGATTTATAAACCATTAGTATACAGTGATTACAAAGATAGTTAAAATATGTAAGTATTTGTAGTGCCTAGCACATAATATTTATGCTCTATTACTATTGATTGCGCTGCTGTTCTCATATATGACCACAATCACAGTTTTGCAGCATATTTGTTAGACTTTCACAAAATCTGTTTTGGCAAAAGTTCAACTATGCAGCTACTTCAGTATCCTATATATGCTAATCATAACCAAATAAGTTTTTTGTTTGTATACCCTGTCAACATCTCAAATAGCTGAAAATGTGAAGCTTCTACCTTCTTTTATATTTCCAGTAATTATCATCATCTCCTTGATACATTAGGAAACACAACTTTAGTTCCTCTTTCTCTCTTTAGCCCTCACACCTAAGCACCAAATCCTACTTGTCCCACTGGAGATGTGTCCATCAAATGGATCCCTTTCTGGAATTACCAGTGCCCTTCAGATACATTGCTGCTTTTACTTCATCCTTGCTTTTCTGCCTGGCAAATTGTTGCCTGTATTTAAATGTCATGGTCCACCTCCTTTTCATGATGCCTTCCCCAACCAGCCAGACAGAAGAACTTGTTCATCTTGCCCCAGAGCACTTTGTATGTAACTTTATTATAGTACTGACTGCTTTATACTTTGTACTTACCTCTCTAGCTGCAGCTCACAGTCTCTCCCACTAGCATACAAACTACTTAAGAATGTGTGCCATGTGTGAGTCATTTTCAGGTCTCCTAAGACTTGAGTGTCTGGCACACAGAAGGGGTTCACTGTTTCAATGAATTTAAACAACAAACCCAAAAACTAGTATATGTTGTTTTTCTCTTTGTGCAGACATTAGTACTGAAGAGCAGCTAAGGCGCCTGCAAGAGGAGAAGCTTTGCAAAATCTGCATGGATAGAAATATTGCTGTAGTTTTTGTTCCTTGTGGACATCTGGTCACTTGTAAACAATGTGCTGAAGCAGTTGACAAATGTCCCATGTGCTACACAATCATTACGTTCAAGCAAAAAATTTTTATGTCTTAATTCAGAGCCATAGTAGGCATGTTATGTTCTTACTCTAATTGAATGTGTGATGTGAGCACAGCATTGCATTCCATTAGCATCTGCTTCCAAGTGGAAACAAATGTTAACAGCACTGTTGCAGTCTAAACTTTGAATTTCTGGATCTTTCAGGTTATTAGCTATATTGTTTAATCCAAGTTTTTACTCAATTGAAACCTCAGACAAAGAAGCATATAATATTGTAACTTTTCACCTTGTGTATTTATAGTACACTGATTTGATTTCTATGTGTAAGTGAATTAATCACCTGCATTTTTCATTCTTTTCAGATAAGCTTAACAAATGGAGTGTTCTGTATAAGCAGGGAGATTTGAGTTAATCTACCCAATCACTTCATTTGTTTGTTGTGAACAGGGAATGAACTATTCCACACTGGTGGGAGGATAAACATTGTCTTTAGATGTTTGTCTCTGTGTTTTAGGATTCTGTCCGTTTCCTTTCAAAATTATAAACGTACTTGTATGAATGATTTTTTAAAGTGATTTTGCCATCTCCCAAAAGATATTTAATGGTAGACTACTATCTAACCAGCATATACTAACATGGAAAGACAGCAAAGATATAGTAAGTGTAAAATACAAATGGCAAAACACTATGTATAGTTTGAGCCAAATCAAGGTGTGTGAATTTTATATCTGTATAGGACAAAAAAGATTTGGAAAGATATGCATCACACTCTTAAATATGTTTTTCTTTTTCTTGAGGGGGGTGGGGGCATGGGTCTTAGAGGGGCTTATAGGAGCCCTTCTCTCTTTTTTTTTTATTCTGTTCGAAGTTTATATAAGTATGTATTACTTTTATATAATCAGAATTTTTAGAAAATATTTTACTGATTTAAAGGCTTAGGCATGTTCAAACGTCTGCAAAACTACTTATCGCTCAGTTTTAGCTTTTCTATCCAAGAAGGCGGGCCAGTTAACCTTTCTGGTGCCAATGTGAAGTTTAAATATTTTTATTTTACCTGCTTTGTGGATGAAAAATATTTCTGAGTGGTAGTTTTCTGACAGGTAGACCATGTCTTCTTATCTTGTTTCAAAATAAATATTTCTGATTTTGTAAAATGAAATATAAAATATGTCTCAGATCTTCCAATTAATTAGTAAGGATTCATCCTTATAATCCTTGCTAGTTTAAGCCTGCCTAAGTCACTTTACTAAAAGATCTTTGTTAACCCAGTATTTTAAACATCTGTCTGCTTATGTAGGTAAAAGTAGAAGCATGTTTGTATACTGCTTGTAGTTTTAGTGACAGCTTTTCATGTTGAGATTCTCTTGTCATTTTGTGTCCTAAAAGTTTCATGTGAGTTTTTACTGTTAGGAGGATTAAGATGTATATAGTACAGAATGTTAAGTCTCTCATTGTTTTATGTTTCTTTGTTTCTTGACTAGTAATGGTAGTAAAAACTTTGAAAATATTTTCTCAAGATCCTTAAAACCTCTTGGAAATTGTAACATACTGACAAGAGTAGTTGTTTAAATATTTTTTAACAACTTGGGTAAGAGTCAATATGAATAAAATCAAGCTAAAATGCTTCATAGAACCCAGGATTTACCTTAAAAGATTATCATGATAGACCTCTTATTAGAGACTGGTCTATTTTACTACAGAGAACAGTTTGGGAGTGAAACTGTTACAGTTTAGACTTTTTGTTGTATTTTCTAAGAGAAAGAGTATTGTTAGGTTCTCCTAACCTCTGTTGACTACTATGGTAAGTGATGTTATTTTAATTGCAAATTTAAATAGAAATGAACAGAATTAAATGACTGCCCTTTCTCTTTTTTCATGAAAATCCTTAGTTTTTTGCATTGTCTCCTACTTAGGTTCAGTTATGTAGTCATTAAGTTGAACTTAATTTGATCTGAATTGACTAAAGTTTAAATTTAAATTTACATTTAGAGCATTCTACAAGGGGATGAAAGTGTTAATTAAAAAAAATGTTTTCTGAAACACTTAAGGTACAAGTCATGTAGGTAGTTGTTTAATCTAGTTGTTAGCCAAGGATTCAAGGACCGAATTGTTTTTGAGTAAGGCTTGGGAACCTCGGTTCATCAAAACTCTCTTTAAAACTTGTGTGCTGAGAGTTAAGCAAGACCTCTTTTTTTGTCTTCATGAGTTGCGAAATTGAATTCATGAAGCTGATGTGGCTAACAAGTTTATTTTAAGAATTGTTTGGAAAATGCTGTTGCTTCAGGTTCTTAAAACTACAGCACTCCAACTCTAATCAAATTGTTGGAGACTTACCAGAGTTGGTCTGAGCTCACACTAAAACAAAACAAAACAAAATACTGGATCCTTCCCAATATAGCTGTGCAAAAGATTGGTCACTTGGAAGGTCAAAATACAACCAGATACAAATCACCCTTGAGAGTTTTCAGTATCTGTGTTGATGTTCTTTTCTGTAAAAAGTTCACTCTAGGAATTTGAAGTAACCATCTATTTTACTACATATTAGTCATGTGAAATTTGAAATTATTTTGTAATAAATAGTTAATTTTATCTGTAATTCACTGTGTTGATCAAAATTTTTGTGAGTGTTTGGCATTTATTAAATAAATACAGTTTATTTGATTAACAGCTTAGTATTCCCTTTCCTGCTAGATTTTGCCTCTTCGTTTGGTTAGGGGTAGAGGTGAAGTGAGTGTAGTAAGTGAATATAATGTGATTTGGCTATGTTGTTATGACATTTTATTGTTTTGTTATTTAAAATGTGTGTTTTTTTCTGTTTTAATTTTAGTAAGGTAAAATTTCTATCTTGAGCTCTCTGAATGGAAGCTACCAACCCAGCATTAGCTACATGTATTGTTCCCATTAGACCTAAGTCATGAAATAGATTGTATATCATTGCTATTAGAGAAATAAGAAAATGGAGAAATATTTGACAGCATTTTAGTCAAATCTTCTCTTTTTAAAAAGATAGCCATCAATGAAGAAATAAGCTGGCTGTATAGGCTTCACAACCTGAGTTCAAATCTCCGGAACCCACAGGAAAACTGGGTGCAATAGCACAAGCATTTGTAATCCTAGAATGCCTACATGAGACAGGAAACAGGAGACTGTCCAGAAGCTCAATGTCAGCTCACTTGGCTTAGGCATTAGCAAAGAGACACTGTTAAACAAGATGGAAACAAGATGAGGGCCCACCCACACCCAAAGGTTATCCTTTGGGTTATCTGCCCTCCACACATGCATCATGGCAGGTATCCACCTACACCCAGACACATACACAAAAGAGAAAAACAAAAAAGTAGCCATCTGTAAAATGAGAGTATTACCTTAACCATCTTCTCCAAGATGATGAAACTCAACTCAAGAACATATCTTATATGCTTTAAGTGTTAACTCTCATCCTAAAAAAAACTTTTTTTTCTGAGACAGGGTTTCTCTGTGTAGCCCTGGCTGTCCTGGAACTCACTCTGTCTACCAGGCTGGCCTCAAACTCACAGAGGTCTGCCTGCTTCTGCCTCCCAAGTCCTGGAATTAAAGGCTTGTGCCACCACTGCTCAGCTTCATCCTAAAACTTTTAGACCCTTCCATGGGTTTGCCTTGATAGAGGACCTTAGACTAAAGCTTGAAAGACAGCCTGGAAAGATAACTCAGCCGTTGACAGTACTTGGTGCTTCTGCAGAGGACCAAGATTCATTTCCCAGCACCCACATGGTGGCTCACAACTGCATGTAATTTCAGCTTCAGGCTATCTGGTTTCCTCTTCTGGCCTCCATGAGCACCTACATGCATGTACATAGATACAAACATACACATAACATAAAAATAATCGTAGAAGCTGAGCGGTGGTGGCGCACGCCTTTAATCCCAGCACTCAGGAGGCAGAGGCAGGCGGATTTCTGTGAGTTCCAGGAAAGGCGCCAAAGCTACATAGAGAAACCCTGTCTCGAAAAACCAAAAAAAAAAAAAAAATCGTAGAGCTTAAATGCCATATTACCTTTTAGTCACTATTACTCATATGAATGCTTCTTTTAATGAAGCTATAAATTGCAATGAAAAAATCGATCAATCCTTTAAAAATATTTAAATTCTTTTTTCAAACTAGAAAATAATATTCTTACTAAATTCAGTTGAGTTTTCCTAATAGAAACAATCAACTTATTCCTATTTTAATATTTCAGTTTGGCTCTGAAACATTTAACACAATCTAAATTTCTTCCTTACCTAATGAAATCACAGACTATCAGCTAGAAATTACCTTAGAGAGGAGCTCATTCACACCACCACCACCCTCACTTTATTGCTGAGGTAGATCCTTTCCTGGGACATAGTTTGAAGTTCAGAAACCCCTTACCACACCAGCTACCTGTCCTGGGAAGTGTCGGATGTTTATTTTTCAACAATTCATTCCATTATGCTCTAATTTTCACTGCATAGTAAGTGGTGCTTTATCATTGTTACAGTAGGACTGTCCCTACTCCTTTCAAATTAAATAATATGACATTAATGCTTGAGTGGTAAAGTTCTCATTCAGAGACTGAGGTTTGCAGATGTGAGTACAGATGTTTAGTATTTACTGTGTGCTTATGTATGATTAATGGGACATTTAAGATTACTGTGTAAGTTGATTTTATCACTCTGTCAATACTTACCAACAAGCTTGCATTTTAAATTTGATGTTAATAATGGCTTTAATGTAGTTTCTGGTTTTGCATTTTCTGTTATTATACTTTACCTGACAGAATGACCAATTCTTTTATTGTTGTGTTAGTGCTGTGAATAATTATGTTAAGCATTTTGAGACAGAATACTATATTTGTGAATATAATTTTATGGCTTTTTTTTCATTTAATGGCTACCTTTCCATATGGAATTTTATGAAAATTGCTTTCTGCTCTATAATCTGTCATTTGTTGTAGATTAAAGCTTATTTTTCTGTGACTAAGACTTATTCAATAAAGCACTATTCTTTAAAATGATATCTTCTTTGTATTTGATTTTGTTTTGTTGAGACGGGATTTCATGCATCAACACAAGCTACTGGCCTTAAACTCAGTATGTGGATGAGTAACCTTGAACTTCTGATCCTACTTCCCCTGCCTCCCTAGTGCTGGGATTGCCTGATATATGGAGTAGTGACGATCAAACCCAGGACTTCATGCATGCTAAGTTCTACCAACTAAAGTAGATTGAACTCAGGTCAGCAGGCTTGGCAGCAGGTACCTTACCCACTGAACCACACACACACAGACACCTACCCCTCTTCGAGATACATTGTACACATAATTAAAAGTAATGAGCTAGGCGATGTGGTGTATGTGTGAGTTCCAGGACAGCCAAGGGTACACAGATAGAAACTATCCAAAAGCCAAAAAGAGGGTAATGAATCTTTTTTAAAAATACATTAAAATAGGGCCAGAAGTGGCATAGCACCTGCCTAGCATACATGAGAACCTAGGTTTAATCCCCAACACCAGAAAAAAATTTAAAATACAGTTAACACCACTCTCCACAGAGTAGCTTGTTTGTGTTCAAAGATCATACAGTCACTGTAAAACCAAAGGTCAAACAAGCAAAGTAGTGATTCTAAGAATTACTGCCCCACTGAGGCAGGCAGCAACGAGGGACTTTTATGAGTTAGGATACATCCTGGCTAGAGTTTCAGAATGGGAGAGCAATTTGGGCTGCTACAGGCTCCCTAGACAGAAATGTACAAGTAGCAATTTCAAGTGATCATTGTCCTGTCCTTTCTAATCCATAATACAGATTCTTAAATGAATTCTATTCCAGCCAGGTGTGATGGCACAAGCCCGTAAACCCAGCATGTAGAAGGGAAAGACAAAAGGAATTCAAGGCCAACTAAGGATACATGAGACCCTGTTTTCAACAAGAGAAAGGTATTTCAGGCCATCTGTGTAGGGACTGGTTAATCTTTGACAGTATTATCACTGTCAAAAATCGTTGTCATCAAAAAACAAACAAAAGACTTTTGCCAGCAGATCCAGCTTTAAGGTAGGGTCTTAATCTCTAGTCCCAGCTGGATTTGAACTCAGCAATCCTTTTGCTTTGGCCCATAAGTGCTGAGACTGTAGGCGTGAAGCACTGTGCCCAGCTCACTTTCAAAGAAGGTTCTCCTGCATACAGTATATATTTGAACTTTGTATGCTAATATTGTAACTCAGTGTTGACTTCAGCATAATCCCAAATTGTTTATTGCCCTTAAACTACCCTGAGCAAGAGCTGGCAAGATGGTTGAACAGATAAAAGGCACCAACAAGCCTGATTAGTGATCCTCAGAACCCATAGGGTAGAAGAAAAGAAACAATTTCTGCATGTTTTCCTCTTGACGTCCACATACATACTTGGGCACATATGTGTGCATGTACACATGTATCACACACACAAATAGGATTTTAAAAAACTACCCTTTGATCAAGCAATGAAAGAGTTAAGGATTTGAAAGCTCAGCTGTAAGTGCTGGTGGGTGACAGCAACCGGATGAGATTGTGCAGAACGGATCTGCACTTCTACAGAGCCAACACTTCAGTGAAATGTGAGCCGTTAATTTGGAAGGAAAGAATTTCAGAGTTGGAAGGAGTCAGCCTTTCTAATTCATAATAATTAACAGTTCTGATTTTTTTCCAGTTCTGAAATTTTTCAAGTGTGGCACAAAAGAAAGCAGAGTGCTCAGTCTTTAGATGATGAGAGTTGTGTAAATTGATCATGTAGGTCTATATTGTAACTAACAGTCTAGGTATAAGGCTAGACGGCAGTTTAGTATTTTAAGTCTTAGTTTGTATGAGAGTTCCAAGACAGCATAGTGACTTGTAATTAATGACAACAGCACAGAAATCTTTTGCATGTGCCTATACTTGTTAGCGTTAAGCTTCTGTATAGTTATTGGAAGAATACTAGTTTCAAATAAGTAAGAAGAACCCAGGCAAATCAGATTTTCATTATTTTGTTCTTTCCAGAGAAGAATTTAAACTGAGAAAAACCTAGGATATAATTAGTTGGGATACTGTGTATAGAATCAGCAGTCTTGCTCTAAACCTAATTTCTTTCTGAGACAGGGTCCAATGAAGCTCAGGCTGGCCAGCAGGGATTACAGACATACATGCACCACAATTTTAGTAGTTTTTACTGTCAAAATGTATGCACATATTTAGATAAATAAAATCTTAGCATTTCCCAGGATCAAACCTAGAGCTTCACTTAAACTAGGGAAGTACTCTATCACTGATCTATACACCAAACCCCCAATATGTATTTTACATTGAAAATTACCAATGTACATTTTTTCTTTTTTTAAGATTTATTTATTTTTATGTGCATTAGTGTTTTGCCTGCACATATGTCCGTGTGAGGGTGCCAGATCCCCTGGAACTGGAGTTCAGACAATTGTGAGCTGTCATGTGGGTGCTGGGAATTGAACTTGGGTTCTCTTGAAGAGCAGCCAATGCTCTTAACCACTGAGCCATCTCTCCAGCCCCTTCATGTACATTTTTAAAATAAACTTTCTTTGTATATTCATTTCTCGTGTGTGTGTGTGTGTGTGTGTGTGTGTGTGTGTGTGTGTATTGTCTGTCTGTGTGCTCGAGCACAAGTGTTCTTTTCTTTAGCTTTGTTACATTACTAGATGATTATTACTAGGGATTTCTTATATAAAGAGTTTTACATTTTTGGCTAAGATATCAAAAATGTATTTGCTCATTAAATACTGGAACTTATTTTCCCAGAAATTAGGCTGTTTCTGTGAGATCAGTAGCAATTGTCTTGAGGCAAAGGAAAGGAAAGGAAAGGAAAGGAAAGGAAAGGAAAAAGGAAAGGAAAAAGGAAAGGAAAAAGGAAAGGAAAAAGGAAAGGAAAAAGGAAAGGAAAGGAGAAAGGATGGAAGGAAGGAAGGAAGGAAGGGAAGGAAAGGAAGGAAAGAAAGACAAACATGAGAGCGTGTGAACACCAACTGATGTTTCTAAGGAACTGTTATTAAAACAATAGACTCCAAATCCCACCCCATATAAAATCTTTTGTCTTTTTAAATTCTTTTAAATTCTGAAATAGGGAAAAACTTTCTAAAATTATTTTTCATTGAATATTCAAATATAGATCTTGGCTTTCTTGGTAAAAAATTAGCAAATGTTTATGTTAATCATTAAGAGTATGTCCTAAGAGATCTGGAAAAACCTGTTTTTCTTTCAACTACATTTTATTTGATTATTAAAATGAATATACTCCTTAGCTTTCTGTTATAAACTTTTCAGATATGTTATATTTTATGTGAGCTGTAAGAATTAATGGAAAAGACAAGTGCTAACAATAGCTATAAACCAATATTTTTTCACTTACATGAAATGAGCATAACAAAAAATATTCATAATGGATATAGCTATTCCTGTTCCTCCTGCCTTGTGTGATTGTGAAGATCATGTGAGAAAATGTACATGAAAGAGAGTTAAAAGGAATAAACCCTCTGTAAGCCTAAGGGATCATTCCTCTAATTAGAGTGTATTGAACTAATTACAGGTTAGTTTGACACAAAATGAAGCAGTTGAGCACCAGTGTCTGATTAATCAGGGATGTAGGATGATGAAATGTATTCATGGCCGTTTTCATAGCTCTCAAAATGCTTCGCATCTATTTTCTCTTTGCTCTACATGGTCATGTGTTGTGCTTAAATCAGAAGAACGTGTAATGGCTCGGGGAGTTGAGGGAAATTGTTGCTATGTAAAATCATAAAAATGATGTTCTTAAACCACGACATTCAATTGACCTTCAAATGGGGAGGTAGGGATGTAGCTCAGTGGTAGAGCACTTTGCCTAGTAGGTTTGAGGCCCCAGGTTAAATCCCCAGCACAATAACAAGAGCAACACGCCAGTAGTGACCCTCACATAAGAATTTGGGGGAGTCAAATCACTTTTCTAACATGTGACCATAAGAATATGGAAAACATATTTAGGCATGATAATTTGTGTCCTCACAGGATTTCTTGATACATCTCTAAAACTAATTTTCAAAGTACTTTATCTACTTCATTTTATAACTTCCCTCTGAAATGTCCCTTGTAATTTTGAAAGTAGTGAAAAAGCCACAAGTGAAGTTAGGTGACTTACCTAACTCTTGCAGGTAAGTAGAGGCAAAGTCACAAGAGCCTTTACTTCTGTCACATTTATTTCTTTATTTCATACGTGTTGAGGGTATCCATGCCACAGAACACATGTGGAGATGGGAGGTCAGTTCTCTACTCTTCCATGTGGGATCCAGGCCTTGTACTCAAGTGATCGAGCTTGGCTACAAGTGCCTTTACCCACTGAGCCATCTCGACCACCCAAGAGCCCTCACTTTTATTTGGTACTCTTAATACCAGGCCATTGTGTGTCTCATTCATTATATTTGTATCATCTATGTAATTTGGAGCCGATGAACCCTAGACATAGAGGTTATATGACTCACTTAAATCATGGTGAATCACCAGTCAAGCTGTTCTTATAGGCAGTAAAGCTGTTTCTAGCTAATTTTTGGCATGAATTAGCTAAATCTGCTGCTTCGCTGTCTGACATGTATGCATCCAAATCCAGGCTCTTGGATGTGTTTATGGGTTGTTTTGTTTTGTTTTCATGGTAAGACCTGGCTGGCTATAGGATATCCAGCCACAAAATCAAATTATAGGTGATAAATGAGTATGTTGAGACTTCAATCTGCCTGGTTTAATTTAAACCTTAACCTAAGTAATTAAACTTGACTTGGTAAAATGACTCTAAAATTCCAAAAATGTAAGTACATTTCTAATTTCAATTTTTTTGGGGGGACGGGATGTTTGCCATCGGCACACTCAAAAGGTACAAGCAAAAGGATCAGGAATTTGAGGCCATACTAGGCTACGTAGTGAGACTGTGTCTCAGAACAAACAAAATGGAGTTTGGATATGGAGGCTGAGGGTAAGTGTAAGTAGGTCAGTGACAAAGGGCTTACCTAATGTGTTTGAAGCACTGACTGCCATTCCTAACACCAGGGGAAAAAAAGGAAACAGAACTATTTTATTACATCGACAAGGCAAACATTGGAAATCAGGATGTTGCTGCATGTCTCCCTATAGTCACTGTGTTCCCAGTGGTGAGGACAACACCTAGTCCATTAGTAGGTCATTACTGGACACTGGGTTAATTATTGTTCAGCATGGAGATAATGTGTTGAATGAACATTATGTGAAAGAATGAATGAACACATGAATAAATGGATGGGATGAGAAAAACTAAAAGCTGAGCGTGGAAAAGAAATACATATTCTAAAATTCATACTGATTTTTCTAAAAAAAAATGTTTTCTTTGGGGAAGTTGCATTTGTGACATTTTCTTTTGCTGTTGTCAAAAAGAAACTTAAGGAAGGGACCACTGGGGGTGTTGTCCATCAGGACATAGAGACGGGAATGTTGATGCGCAACTTGCTATGTCCTACTTTCTGGTTTTATTCAGCCTCAGAGCCCAGTTCACAGGATGGTGCTACTCACATTTAGGCTAGATCTTCCCTCCTGAATTAAGCCCTTTGGAAATACATTCATGGACACACTCAAGTGTGTCTCCTAGGAAAGACCGTGAAGATTAAACATCACAGGGGGTTTCACTATGTAGCCCTGGCTGGCCTGGAAGTCTTAATCCTCCTGCATCTGCCTCTAGAATTTAGTGATTGCAGGCACTCTGATATATTTGGTTTATTCTTTTTAAAACAAACATAAACCATCTACTGTGTGCCAGTACTGTGTTCTAGAATTCCCGTCACAGAGCATTGAAGGGCAAAAGGTTTGTCTAGTTCAAACAGTGTGGAGGAATGTATGATGCAAGTGTTCCGAGGAGGGAGCATCAAAGTACTGGAGGAAAAGAATTCTGGCTGGAGAAAAACAATGCAGGGTTTTGAAATCAAAGCTGTGCTGTCTGAAGAACTGGAAAATGGAAGATGTGTTTTGTTTTGAGACAAGGCCTCACTGTGTTGCCTGTGTAGGCCAGGGTATTCTTCTTTGCCACCAAAGTAGCTGGCATTACAAGTGCACCCCACTTTGCCCAGTGTTTTTGTTTTGGTTTGGTTTTTCGAGACAGGGTTTCTCTATGTAACAGCTCTGGCTGTCCTGGAACTTGCTCTTTAGACCAGGCTGGCCTCGAACTCACAGAGATCTGCCTGCTTCTGCCCCCCAAGTGCTGGGATTAAAGGCATGTGCCACCACTACCCAGCATCCAGTCTTAAAAATGGAAGTTTGAAGATGTCTGAAGGAATTTATTGAGAATCTCCCAGGCTATTTTTAGTTTTCTTTTTGGTAGTGCTGGGACTGGGAGCCAGTGCTCTTGTGTATGTTGGGGAAGCACAGTATCCCATTAGCTATATCTCCAGCCCTAAGGCTCTTTATATGCACTGTATCTTTTGGGATATCTGTTTAAGATAAATTTTCTCAGGAAACCCTGTTGCCACATTCAAGAAATGAGGATTAAATGAGGTATATTGAACTTCAGAGAAAGAAATGTTATTTTCTCAAGCTGGTTTTGTGATTTAGGTTGAAACGTAAGGAAAAGACTATTCATGCACTAGTCTCAACCATTTTTAGGGCTGGATGAACTATACAAGCCTTACATAGGTTCCTCCTTATTTGAAATATATCTTTAAATAAAACTACTTTGGGACCAGAGAGAGGGCTCAGTGGTTAAGAATTCTTGTTGCTCTTCCAGAGGACCCAAGTTTGGTTTCTAGCATCCATATGAGGTGGCTTACAACCACTTACAATTCCAGTTCCAGGAGATGGTACACTTCCAACCTCATTGGCCATCTGTGCACATGTGACAAACATACACACACACACACACACACACACACACAGAGAGAGAGAGAGAGACCAAAAAAACCTAAATTTTTTTTAGTTAAGCTATTTTGTCTACTGATCTTAATGAAACTATTGTTAGTCTTTTAATCTTATTAAATCAAACTGTATTATGTGCTTGCTGGAAATTCTGGAAAGTAGGATAGAAAAAAAGAAGACTTAGAGGGCATGTGCTTAGAATACACAAGGTCCTGGGCTTCATTCTCAGTGCTGTGCAAAAGGAAGGAAGGAAGGGAGGGAGGGAGGGAGGGATGGAGGGAGGGAAGGAGAAGGAAAGAAAAAAAAAGAAAGGAGGGAGATGCTAGAGTGCGTGGTACAGACCTTAGCTTCTCATACAGTGGGTTAGAAGCACATATGGAATCATATAAGTAAATGTGTGAGTCATGAAAAATTTAGCAACAGTGAAGTGTTTCTGAATGTGCAACAACAACAAAAATTATTTCAAAATGAATGTGTAATGAATCCAAGTGGGTAGTGTTCACCTCTGTTGTATCACATGACTCCACTGCAGTCTTGCTTCTGAACATACAACATGAATGTTTTGCACTGTTCAGGCCAATGAACACTGCATGAAACACCTTGACTCAGATTTGAAACTATTGGCTTATGATTCAGTGTTTTTACTGTACTTAGAAAGTTTTTTGCTCTTTTAGAAATGTAATGGTATAATTATATTAAACAAAACTTAATATTTTACTACCATCGTTCCTTATCAAGTAAGTATCAAATCAGTAGATCTCTGCATTGTGTTGCATTGGGATGTTTAATTTGGGGGGGCTGAAGTGATGAATTATTGGTTAGCTCTTCCGGAAGACTTGAGTTTGATTCCCAGCACTCAGATGGCAGCTCACAATCATTGTAACTCCAACTTCATCAGATCCAAGGCCCTCTTCTGGTTGCCTACGGTACCCAGCACACCTGGGGTGCACAGAAAAACATGCAGGCAAAACACTCCTTTACATAAAATAAAGATAAATAAATCTTTAAAGAAAAAATGTTTAATTTTAAAAATCGATGTTAGAGTTGCTGACTTGATTTGCATGACAAATTGCTCAGGGGACTGGAGCCGTGGCTTTAATGGTTTAAGAGTGTCTACTGCTCTTGCCAAGAACCTGAGTTCAATTCCTCGTACTCACATCAATGCCAGCTCCAAGGGGATCCGATGCCTGTGGCCTCCAAGGACACCTGAACAAGCTTGTGCATACCACACACGTGCATGTAGTTTTATAAATAAAAACCAGATAGAGCTGATTATGACTATTCCTCATAGTGAGAGTAGGATGAATGGGTAGGCTATAGTTTTAGTTATAGGAAGGCTATAGTTTTAGTTATAGGAAAGGCATTCAATGCATGAGGGCATGACATTAGGAACACATTTATAATAATTTCCAAAACGACCTTAAACATACTTCTGAACCATTGCGCTATATATTTATGTGAAGTGGCATTATCAGCAATGGAATTTATAAAATCAAAACACTAATCAACTCTGAAAAAGTTGAATATACTTTATGTCCTGCAGTGTTAAATATTCAGCATGGGTTTTCTTTTTTGTGTAAAAATAAATAAGCACAACTATCTTGGTATGCAAATTTAATAAATGATAAAGTTCTAAATATATCAAAGAATTATTGTTTAATATGTTTCTTTATGATTTATTATCAACAAAAGTTTGATTTGTGTACCTCTTTGATATTCCTGTTTCTCAAGGTTATGTAAAAATTTCTTGCATGAAAAAATTTTCATGGGTCATGAGGGGAAAAGATTAAGAAGCCCTGGTGTAGACTGTCACCACAACAGAAAAACAGGACAAATGGCTTTGTGGCCCAATAACTTCAGGAAATTTGATAAAAATAATGCCATCAAAGCTAAGTGATCTGAGAGCATTCCAAACCTCAGAGCTTACAATTGTGTGTGTGTGATTTTGTTTTGTTTTCTGTGGAAGCTTAATGATGGAAAACAACAAAAGCCGTACAGGCAATTGCAGTATAGACTTGTGTACGTGTGCTGGCATGTATCTTCACTATTTAAAACACATTTCCATATGCATCCTAGTGAATAATAAGTATTCAAACAGCATTTCGTCTCAGGAAGAATTAAGCCTCCCTTGCTTCCAACCACCACCAACAAACAAAAAAGGAGCCAAAATTCATTTAAAGCACAGTTCAAAACACTCCTTCATTTGGAAATGCTTCATTAATTCAGATGACAAATTGGGAATAGTAGCAACTGAGCGAGTGATTCATGATGATTGAAGGTGCCTGGTAACCTTTCTGTCTCCATTTTTTCATTGGTCTGTAGGGAATAATGGTTTCATGGAACTGTTATGAAAAATAATTAAGATTGGTAATGCACTTTGAGATCCATGGATGAATCGTGCTTTCAAAGGGCATAATTACACACAGCAGTGAGTCTCAGGCTTGCTTCCTCTTTAATAGGTATTCAAAATAACACTGCTAAGGTAGGTTTTCCTGTTCTCAAGTGACTACTACATTATTTAGCCACTGATACCAGCTACCTTTAAAATAATATGTAGCAGTTTATGGTGTCACACACTTGCAGTTCTGGCACTCGGGAGCTGAGGGAAGAGGATTACTGCAAATTTGAGGCCAGCCTGAACTACATATGATAGTCCAGGTCAGCCAAGGCTCTGTAATGAGACTTTCCTCA
>LZPO01027455.1:201627-220120 GCA_001675575.1 Neotoma lepida | reverse complement strand
CACAAAATAAAATAAAATAAAATAAAATAAAATAAAATAAAATAAAATGAAGACAACAGTAATGGTAAGGACCACTAATTCCTTTGTTTTCCTTTGGCAAAGTATAGTTTTCCAGATAATTCTCTCATTTCTCAGTTTTCCCACTGAACTTGGCTCATCCATCTGCTCTGTGAGAACAGGCTCCAAAGAATGTAAAAGATCAGCTTAATCACTCCATTGACACTCTAAGGGATGTCTTCTTTTGGAAGATAAGTGAATTTTAGTTTTCCAGTGCTAGGAATGAAACTTGGGACCTCATGCATGCTAAAGAAGGTCTTCTGCCAGGGACATGGTTCAGCAGGTAAAGGCATTTGGGACAAGCCTGAGGACATGAGTTTGATACTCCTGACCAACTCAGTGGAAGGACAGAACTAATTTCCACAAGCTGTCCTCTGACCTCCACACACATGCAAATAAATAAATGTAATTTAAAAAATTGTAAGGAGTCGGTATGGTGGCTCCTTCCTTTAATCCTAGCACTTGGGAGGCAGAGACAGGCAGATCTCTGTGACTTCCAGGCTAGCCAGTGCTACATATTGAAACCCTGTGTGTTAGTTACTTTACTATTGCTATGATAAAAAAACATGACCAAGGCAACTTATAAAACATTTAATTTGGCTTACAGTTACAGAGAGTCCATGATGGCAGAGCAAAGGCCTAGCAGCAGGAACAGTTGAAAGCTCACCTCTCGTACCTCAAGCAGGAGGCACAGAACACACTAGGAATGGCACAAGTCTTCTGAAACCTAAAAGGCTGCCTGCAGTGACATACTTCTTCCAGTGAGGCCATACTTCCTAATGTTCCCCAAAAAATCACCTACTGAGGATCAAGTACTCAAATGCCTGAGACTTACAGGGGACATCTCATCATAGGAGCCAGAGGGGTCAAGGACACCACAAGAACACAGCCCACAGAATCACCTACCCAGAGCTCATAGAGGCTCAGAGACTGAAGTGGCAATTAGGGAGCCTGTATAAGTCTGACCATATATGTTATGGTTGTGCAGCTTGGTGTTCTTGTTAACAGTGGGAGAGATGGCTGTCTCTGACTCTGTTGCCTGCTCTTGGGGCCCTTTTCCTTCTACTGGGTTGCCTCATCCAGCCATGACATGAGGGTTTGTGCCTACTCTTATTGTAACTTGTTATGCCGTGTTAAGTTGATAGCCCTGGGAGGCCTGCTCTTTTCTGAAGGGAAACAGAGGAGGAGTGGATCAGGGTGGGATGAAGTCGGGGGGAGGGGTGGAGGACAGCAGGAAGAATAAATAAATAAAATTCAAAAAAAGACCACCACACCTTGTCTTTTAAAAAAATCATTTCTTAAGCTGGGCAGTGGTGGTGCACACCATTAATCCCAGCACTCGAGAGGCAAAGGCAGGCGGATCTCTGTGAGTTCAAGGCCAGCCTGGTCTACAGAGTGAGTTCCAGAACAGCTAAGGCTACACAGAGAAGCCCTGTCTTAAAAAAACAAAAAAAAATTTTTTTAATTTTTTGAGATTATAATTACATCATTTCCCCCTTCCCTTTCCTTCCTCCAAACCTTCCCATATAAACCTCCTTGCTCTCTTTAAAATTCGTGGCTTCTTTCCTCATTAATTGTTGTTACATATATGTGTCTGTGTGCATAAAATATATATATTCCTAAATAAATACAGCCTGCTTAGTCTGTATGTTAATTGTATGTATGTTTTCAGGGCTATTTGGTATTGGATAACCAATTGATGTGCTCTTCCCTGAGGGAAGACTATTTCTCCCACTCTCAGCATTCTTTGGTTGACCATAATTCTTTGTGTAGGGTTGAGGCCTCCTGGCCTTTTGCCTGTTCATTTTAGCATGTCTATTGTCATTGTCCTTGTTCAGCTCATGTTTAGGCAGTCATGTTGGTGAGACTTTATGGATGTAGTTCTGACATTCCTAGGCAACACAATCTCACAGTAAAACTCCCTGATCCACTGGCTCTTACACTCTTTCTGCCCCCTCTTCTGCAATGTTCCCCTAGCCTTAGGTGCAGGAGTGTTTTGTAGATGCATCAGTTGAGACAGGGCTCCACAATTCTGCATTTCAATTGACTGCAGTTTTCTGTAATGGTCTTCATATGTTGAAAAGAGAAGTTTCCCTGATGAGGAGTGGATACTCCATTTACCTGTGAGTATAAGGACAAATAGTTAGAATATAGTTAGGGATTATGCTGGTTTACTGAAGTAGTGTTTGTAGGTTCTCCTTCAAAATCCATGACTTCACTAGTGCTGAGTAGTTGGTTAGGTTTCCAGTATTAGGCATGATTTCCCCCTTGTTGAACAGGTCTTAAGTCCAATTAGAGAGCTGTTGGTTACTGACAAGGTCTGTGTGCCACTACTGCACCCTTTGTCATGCCATGCTGGTCACTGTTTGGGTTCATAGGCATCATAGCTTGGTAGGACTCTTGGTTGCTTCCCTCCTTTGGAAGCTTGCATGGTAACTTCTGGTACCATGAAAGCTAGTCCTCAGGGAGGAGCCTTTCAGATCAGTTCCAGATCAGGGGCCTCTGGGCCCTGTGTCTGAAGTACATGGTGTCCTCCACAGTAGGGATTTACCATCTACCTCTGGGGAGCAACCAAGGGAAATAGCAATAGCATGTAATGTTTGGGAAGTCTCTTGGACAACCCCGACCATCAACTCAAAAGAGGGCTTCTCATGGCTGATACTGAGGTTTTTGTTAGGTGGTCTTTGGTTTTTAGAGAGGAAGCTATACATGTATATTTAAATGCTGACTTACATGTATTGTGGGGATTTGGGGGTAAATAGTTAATAGTATGGTTCCTTGTGACTTTTTCAGACATCCTTACTGTTATTTTGCCTTCCTCTCTCCTTCTGTATTTATTTACCTTTCCCTTCTTAATTAGAGCCACCAGTTTTTCCCATTTCCCCAGTCAGATCAGTCATCCCTTGCTAGTCCCCTCTCTATTGCTCCCCCACCCTCGACCTTGGCAATATCTAGTATCCACCTATTAGTGAGTACACACCATGTTTGTCCTTCTGGGTCTGGGTTACCTCACTCAGGATGATATTTTCTAGTNCCATCCATTTGCCTGCAAATATCATGATGTCATTGTTTTTCTCTGCTGAGTAGTACTCCGTTGTGTATATGTACCACATTTTCTTAATCCATTCTTCAGTTGATGGGCATCTAGGTTGTTTCCAGGTTCTGGCTATTACAAATTATGCTGCTATGAACATAGTTGAGCATGTGTCTTTGCCGTATGAATGAGCGTTCCTTGGGTATATGCCCAAGAGTGGTATAGCTGGGTCTTGAGGAAGATTCATTCCCAATTTTCTGAGAAACCGCCATACTGATTTCCACAGTGGTTGTACAAGTTTGCACTCCCACCAACAGTGGAGGAGTGTTCCCCTTGCTCCACATCCCCTCCAGCATAGACTGTCATCAGTGTTTTTGATCATAGCCATTCTGACAGCACACATTGTCTTTTAAGAAGACTGGAAAGTGTCCTTCATTGCTGTGCACAGTACTTTCTTTCTTATTCACTGGGCTTATTTGTCTCCTTTTTTTTTCTTCTCTGTTCTTGTTTTTGGAAAGCCACAGGCAGTGATTTCTTTAGGTGAGTGACACCACAGCAGGAGAAGAAGAGAGATGCTGAAATAAGAATATTGAGTTGTTGAGCTGGAGAAAGAGAGGCCGAAATTCATGAAACAGAAAACAGAACAGTGGACTTAAGACAATATGAGAGCCTCGATGAAGGGAGACCTAGGACCACAAAACGCGGGGAGGAAAGGTAGTTTGATCTCTAACTCAGGCAGCCTTCCCGTGAGCACCTTTTACTATTTTGCCACTTGAGAGAAATAGAAAAGAATAGCATTCCTTCCAAGGACAAGCAAAAACTTTCTGAAGCTTACTTCTTCTCATGTGCTTGGCTACATAGTAACAGCTTTACACCCCAGGAAAGCACACTAGCGCTCAACACACTCCCCTCCGAATTAGGTTGTTTGCTTCCCTCAAAGGATTTGAAATAGAATGGGAAATCATGATTAAAACATCAAGACTTTTCCTTAAGCTAAGTTTCAGCTGTCTGGAATAAATGAGTGTAAAAGCTTTAATACAAGAATGCCAGACAAAAGACACACAGTAGTGGCGCACACCTTTAATCTCAGCACCCAGGAGGCAGAGACAGGTGGATCTCTGAGTTTGAGGCCAGCGTGGTCTACAGAGTGAGTTCCAAGACAGCCAAGGCTACACAAAGAAAAAAACATCCAAAGCAAAACACTTTATTTTCTTTCTCCCCAGGCCAAAGTTATGTGTGAAGTATCTGAGGGAAGAGAACTGGTTTCCTTTCACAGAGCCTACTGCTTTTTTGTATGTGTGTTTTTGAGACATGGTCTCATGGAGCTTGAATTTGCTATAGCGCTGAGGTTGGACTTGAACTTCTGATCTGTTTGCCTCTATCCTTCAAATTGGGATGATGGGTTATCTAGCACGCCTAACTAGAAACCACTGCCTGAATCAATTCCCATTGCTAAATGGTCCAGTTAGCATTATCAACTAGGACTGTGTCTGTGGGGACTAATCTTCGTTGTCAACTTGAGTGCCTCTGATATCAACTAAAACCCAAGCATCTGGGCACACTCGTGAAGGATTTCCTTGATTGGATAATTTGAGGTAAGGAGACCCACCCTAAAGCTGGGCCACACCTTCTGGTGGCGGGCCACACCTTCTGGTGGCAGCCCACATAAAAGGACACGGAAAAAGGAAGCTTTTGCTTTTTGCCTGCTTGCCCTCACTCCGGTTGGCAAGTTCATCTATCCTTTCGCTGAGGTATTCCTTTGCTGGTATTCGAACGTACATCTTTGGGATTCCAAGGTAGACTGAAGAGCAGCTGAGAACAACTACCAGATTCTTGGCTTTTCTATCAAAAGATAGGCATTGTTGAAGTGGTCAGACCATAGCCTGTAAGCCATTATAATAAATGATACATATGCCAGTTCTGTTCCTCCAGAGAATTCTGACTAATACAGCATCCTGAGCTTTACTATTTGAATTTGCTTTTAGAAAATATTTTTCAGAGCTGGAGAGATGGCTCAGTGGTTAAAAACACTTGCTCTTCTTCCAGAGGACCTGAGTTTAGGGCCCAGCACCCACATCAGGCAGTTCACAACTGCCTGTAATTCAGCCTCCATGAATTCCAACACCCTCTCTGGCCACCAGATGTAACATACATACACAAATACACATAAATAAAAGTAAAAACAAAAGAAAATATTTTTCTTGAAATGAAGTAGCCATTTGTTTAATTTCAACCCTGCATCACTATGTATGCTTTTCATGTGTGAGAAAACTTTTGAAAGTTTTTTAAGAATAGAAATTAAGAAATAGAGGATGAAGGAAGGGTGAGTGGAGGGAGGTGGGTGTGGTTATAGAAAAGCAACAATAAAGGCAGCAGGAAAATTCTCTTTTCTCCGGAAAGTTTTTCAGTGTGTGTGTGTGCCCATGTATGTGTTTGAGTGTGGAGGCCAGACATTGACCATTGGTTGTCTTCGTCACTTTTCACCTTTACATTTTTACATTTTATTTATTTATTCTCTAGAGGTTTATGTACGGAAGTCAGAGGACCGCCTATGGGAGTTGGCTGTCTTCTTCTACCACCTGGGTCCCAGGGATCAAACTCGAAAATCAGGTTTGATGACAGGTGCCTTCACCCATGGAGCCATCTTGCACCCAAACATCTTTTAAAATAATCCATTATGTGTATGTGTGTGAGTGTGTGCATATGCTCTTAGAGGCCAGAAGAGGGTTTCAGATCCCCTGGAGCTGGAGTTACAGACGTTTGTGAGCTACCTAATGTGGGTGTTTAGACTCAAACTCTGGTCCTCTGGAAGAGCAGTCAGCATTCTTAACCGCTGATGTCTCTTCAGCCCCTTAACCATCTTTTTGAGACAAGTTCTATCTATCTATCTATGTATCTATCATCTAGCTAGCTAGCTAGCTAGCTGTCTCTATCTCTCTCTATCTCCGTCTCTCAACCTGGAGCTCACCAATTTGGCTAGATCAGTTGGCCAGCAACCCCCAGGGATGTTCCTTTCTCTACCTCTTGGTCTCTGGCATTGCAGATGTATGCCATCACAGCAAGGTTTTATATGGGTTCTGAAAATCCAACCTCAGGTCCTCATGCTTGTGCTACACGCACTAAACCATACCCCTAGCCCCTAAAGGTTTAATTTATATGTATAACACATTATACATATAATGGGTTTCATAATGTCATTTTCATACATGTGCATAATGTATTGTGATCATATTCACTCCCCTTACTCTCTGCTGTCCCCTCTCCCTTCTTAACAAGAAGATTATTCATGATGCTCAAACTGTACAAGTCCCACCTACATAGAACTCATGGCAGGAAAGAGTATGCTCACCTTTGAGCTGCATTCTTGGCCCTATTCAGAATCTTGACAGGTGATAGATACATGAATTGTATACAAAATCAATATAAAAGTGATAGAATATAAAAATGAAATACAACTTAATACACACACACATGTACACACACATAATTCATGTGAGTAAAGCTAGGGAAATGTAAGACCAGTGGATCCTATCAATGTCAGTATTCTAATAGACCTTATGCTACAGGGGTGTTTGCATGTGTGCGCTTGCGTGTGTGCGTGTGTGTGCGCGTGTGTGCATGTATGTGTGCGCATGTGTGTGCGTGTGTGTATGTGTGTGTGTGATGGGGGTAGGATTGCATGAATGGATTATATGAGGAGGTCAGAGAACAACTTGTCTACTTCTCTAGCCAGCTGAGGCCAAAAGTGAGATTGCAGTTTCATCCTCCAGCTTCCACTGATGGTATGGCAAGGACTGCATTACAGGCTGCTGTGCCTCCACCACCCAATTTTAGGCAGTGTTGGGGATCGTCAGCCTGAGGCTTCTTGTATACTAGGCCTGCACTCTCACCACTGAGTTAGATCCTAACACAAGTATACGTTTTGAATATTGTATTAGCTATTTTTGTTGTTGTTGCTGTGATCAAATACCCAAGAAGAGGCAACTTAATTGAGAAAAGAGGTTTTTGTTTATTTGTTTGTTTTTTGTTTTTCTGGTGGGGGGTTCATGGCTTAAAAAAGAGGAAGATCCCACCATGGTGGGGAAGGCATGGTGGCAAGGGCGTGAGATAACTGGTCACATTGTTTCTCCACCAGGAAACAGACAGTAAGTGGGGCCAGGCCAGCAAGCCTCAAGGCTGCCCTCAGTGACCCCTTTCTTCCAGTAAGGCTCCACTTCAAGAACCTTCCAAAAGACCAGCAGCAGCTGGAGATCAGTGGTCAAACACAGGAGCCTCTGGGAGACATTGAGTATTCAGACCATAAGTGCACACTTGACCAACAATAGCAACAAAAGGGCCTGTGGACCAGATCAATGTGACATAAGAAATCTGACTTTTAGCCTTTGATATTCTGTTAGGGAATTCTTTTCCTGAGAGAGTAAAAGGAAAAAACTGCTAGCCCGTAGTTTTAAGTACTGGAACCTTCTCTAATTAAAATATTCTGTGTGAGTCAATAATGAGGTAATTCAAGTCGAATCAAGCTAACACCTTGATATAGAACTGAAAAGAATTTCAGGTCAAAGTCAAATCTGGTTTGTATCCTGCTGGTATGACATGCAAGAATAGGTGTGGCTGAGGAATGAATAATGTATATACTGAAAGTCCAATTAATGTGCAGAGATTCCTGTGAATAACAGTATTTTTTCCTGTGAGAATATGCTTTCTTTTTAAAAAATATTTTTATTATTTCTTTAAGAATTTCATACAATGTATTTTGATCGTATTCACCTCCTACTACTCCCCCTAACTCTTCCCAGGTCCACTCTCCCCTCTTCACTCCCCTCACTTTTTAAATTAACCCACTGAGTCCAATTTGTGCAGTACTTGGGGGGGGTTGACACAGGGTCTCTCTACGTAGTCCTGGCTATCCTGAAGGTCGAGATATAGACTGGCCTCACTCAGAAATCCTGCCTCCCCAGCGCTGGCATTAAAGGCATGCACCACCACTCCAGGCCTTCAGTAGTCTTTTAGGCAACACCTTGAAGATTTGCAAGATTATATGCTCCATCCTACAAAGACTTGAGTGATATTATTCAAGCAAGAAATAAAATAACTTCCTGAAGTCTGAGTTAGAGATCTTAGCACTAGCTTGGAATACGAGAGGGCTCATTAATTAGCAAGCACAAGAGTGGGGAAAACAGAGAAGGCAGAAGGGCTGATCTTGAGTGAGGTGGTTCACTGCATAAATACACCTGCTGCCAAGCCTGATGACTGATGACCTACATTTGGCCCCTGCATCCACATGGAGAATCCACATGGAGAGGACTAACTCCTGAAAATCACAGAGAGAGAGAGAGAGAGAGAGAGAGAGAGAGAGAGAGAGAGAGCGCACTCTAACTAAATGTAATAAAACTAAAGTAAAATTATATATTAAAAAAGAATGTTATCATGCTGGGCAGTGCTGGCTCATGCCTTTTATCCCAGTACTCCAGAGACAGAGGCAGGTAGATCTCCGAGTTCAAGGCCAGCCTGGTCTACATAGTAAGTTCCATGACAGCCAGGGCTACATGGAGAAACTGTCTCAAACCCTCACCCTCAAAAAAAAAAGGATACTATCAAAAATTTAAAGTAAAGGGAAGGGCTGAGTGTGTGTGTGTGTGACTCAATGGTAGAGCATGTCCTTAACTATAAACTGGGTCCCTAGCACTACAGAAATTTGTAAAGGGCTATGTTTTCTGTGTATGTGCACACACATGCACTGGGAATGAAACCCAGGGTTGTGAGATGCTAAACACAAGCTGTACCACTGAGCTATACCCTAGACTAATACTGTAATTTCTACTTTTATTTTTATTTATTTTCATGTTTCTGTGCATGTGTATGCAGATGTGTGTAGATGTGTGCCGGTGTGTGTGTGTGTGTGTGTGTGTGTGTGTGTGCGCGCGTGTGTGTGTCAGACACTGGGTGTCTTTCTCAATCACTTCTGTATTTTTTGAGTGTATCTCAGTGAACCTGGAACTCACAAATCAAGCTAGACTGGCTAGCCAGCAAGCCCCAGGGATCCTCCTGCTTCCCCAGCATGGCAATTAAAGGTACCTGTTACCATGCCAGGCTCTTTTTCCATGGGTGCTGGCTATCATATTCAGGTTCTCATGCTTACACAGCAAGCAATTTACTGACTATACCATCTTTCCAGCCCCTATACTGTAATTTCTTTTTTAAAAAAAGAATTATTTTATGCACTTGAATGTGTGTGTGTGTTAAATATATAAATACAACATACTCAGTCTGTATAACATTACCTGTATGTACGTGGTTTCAGGGTTGACCATTTGATACTGGATAGCCAGTTCATGAGCTCTTCACTGAGAACTATTGGCCCACTCTCTTAGCATTCCTTTGTGCAGTGTTGAGGCCCCCTAGGCTCCCTGCCCCAAATTCATGTCCACGTTAGCATGTTTATTGTTGTTGTCATATTAAGCTCACATTTAGGCCATCATGTTAGTGAGACTTTATGGGTGTAGCTTCTGATATTCCCAGGAGACAGAATCTCACAGCAAACTCCCCGATCCTCCGGCTCTTTCTGCCTGCCCTTCAGCAATGTTCCTTGAGCCTTAGATGTATCAGTAAAGACTGGGCTCCACAACTCTGCATTTTGATAGGTTGTGGTTTTCTGTAGTGGTCTCCATCTGTTGTAAAGAGAAGTTTCCTCGATGAGGAGTGAATACACTTACTCATGAGGAAAAGGACAAATGTCTATAGATTCTTGTTAGGGATTAAGCTGATTTTAGTAAATTAGTGGTTGTAGGTTCTCTTCCTGTAACCACGACTTCACTAGCACTGAGGGTTGACTAAGTTTCTGGTATCAGTTATAATGTCCCTTTGGTTGAGTGGGTTTTATGCCCAATTAGATAACTGTTGGTTATGACCAAGGCATGTGTGGCCACTATTGTGTCCTCAGCGTTATCCAGCTATGCTGGTTGTTGTTTACATGCTGGAATTTTTAATGATCCAAAAGAAATATTGGGTGAAGAGAACTGAAGAAAATATTAACATTTTTAAAAGTGGAGAAAAGTCTGGTCTAGGCTTGAGGATACACACCTATAAACCCAGCATGTGGGAGGTGGAGGCAGAAGGATTGGGAGTTCAAGGTTAGCTTCAACTATGTTACATAGGGACTTTGGGCTGCATATGATCCTGTCTCCAATAAATAATAAAAAATGAACAAATTAGGTGGAAAGAAGTAATGACCTTCAGAATCTGAAGCTGCCAGTTTTTAGCATGGAATTGATTCCAAGACTTCCAAATGGCTGTGAAATTAGAAACAAAGTAAAAAAAAAAATGTACAAAACATGAAACTGGCACCGAACTATAAGAAGAAAATGAGAGGGAAATTGTAAGAACTCAGAAAGTGAGCTCTTCAGAAAGATATTACATAGGAACTTAAAAGGAAGCCTAACCATGTGCAATTTGGCTTTGGGGGAGCAATGTTTATGCTGATCTTCAAGCACGCCGGGTAGTGTCCAACCAAAGCTGACGAGAGCAAGCCAGCCAGTTCCATGAAGAATCCAGAGTTTACAATTGTAGAAACAGATCAAATTATCCTTCCGCCACGTCCTCCTCATCTCAAAATTGTGTCCCAGGCTACCTTGTTATTCTGTATCTTTCTGCTTCTGCCTCACAGTTAGGATGACACATACATGCCACTACACCTGGCTTCAAAGAGGGATCTTGGTGAAAATTCTTTCAGGAAAGACATGTTGTCTGATACAATAAGATTTTCTCCTGAAAAATCCCTTTTCTGGGCTGTGGGGAAAGCTCAGTTGGCAAAGAGCTTGCTTTGCAATCATGAAGACCTGAGTTTGATTCCCAGAATCAGCTTTTTTTTTTTTTTAAGGCTAGGCAGGCATATACCCAGTATGAGGGAGGTGGAGACAGGTAGATCCTTGGGACTTGCTGGCCAGCCAGCCTACCTTACTTAGTGAGCACCAGGTACCAAAGAGTCCTTTCCCAAAAGCAATGTAGATGGTTCTTGAGGAATGAAACCTGAGGGTGTCCTCTGGCCTTCACATACACCTGCACCCACCTCTACTCACAAGCAACCATGCCTGTACATGAGCACACACACACACACACACACACACAGAGAGAGAGAGAGAGAGAGAGAGAGAGAGAGAGAGAGACAGACAGACAGACAGACAGAAACAGAGACAGAGACAGAGGGAGAGAGAGAGGTAGAGGGAGAGAGAGAGGTAGAGGGAGAGAGAGGGAGAGAGAGAGACATATTCCCTTTCTCTGTAAGGCTGAGCCTGCTGCACTTGCCAGGCTCATCAGACTACACCTAAACTTCTAAAATGTAAAAAGTGTGGCTTATTTTTTCTGAATACCAAGTGCCTGGCATATGATAGGAACTTAATGTTCGATTTATTCCTAAATGAACAGCAAATAAAAAACAAAAATGAATGCCAAATCTAACCCACTTTCTGGGCAGTTGGCTAAATTCTGTAAATGCCTCCTAGTGAAGGGAGCTATGTAAGGACCTGATCTGTCCTTTGAAGAGGTTTGGAAGAAAACAGTTTGCAAGTGAAAGGAACAGTAAAGGAGAAATATGTTTTCTGTATGATATTCCTGTATGATAGCCAAAGTTCACCAACAAATTCCATATGGTAGTAACATTTTTCTTCCAGTCTTAGGTCCAGCTTTCCTAACTTTCCCAGCTCCTCTTTATTCTGCATTTTATATTTTTTTTCTTTACCCACTCAATACAGTTCGCCATTGCTGAGAGGCTGCATCCATCCACTCCTCTGCATCTTTGTACAGAACATTCGCCCAGCCTACTTCTTTACTCTATTATTTTCCTGGAAAATTCCTATTCACTTTCTCATGGCCAGCTTGGCATACTTACCTACTACTATGTATGTAACAAACATCTCCCAAACTAAGTGGATTAAAACAACTTGCTTTATTTCTCAAGATTCTGTGGGATGGCTAGACAGCTCTGCTGATCTTTCCTGGACTTCATGGCTGAAGCCTGCTACTGCTGGGTAACCTTCAGTTGGGGCTCAGCTGTGACTGTCCCAGTTAAGCCAATATTTTCATGTGACCTCCTTTCAGCATGACAGCTTGGACTTCTTTACATGGCAACTGTATACCAAAGACAAATGCTGAAGCTACTACTTTTCATAAAGCCTTCCTGGTCTCAGCAATTCCAGGATGTCACATCTGTGTTTTATCTGTTACGTTCAGCCAAGTTTCAACAGAAGGAAGAATAAACCAAGCCTCTTACCATGAGGAGCAGCAGAGTCAAATTTAGAAGGGGTGTAGACATCAAGAGAAAAACTTGGACCCATTTTTTGAGATAGTATCTTGACGTAGTCCAGGCTGACTTTGAAATTCATGTGGAACCAAGGATGTCTTTGAACTTCTGAATCTCCTGCCTCTACTTCCTGGGTTCTAGGATTACAGACACTAGTCACCACACCTGGTTTATGGGACCTATTTTTTATCAATCATAGAGCTGATTATTACCTCCTTATTCATTACTTGTGATATATACAGATGTATGTGTACACAGACATATTCATCAAACTTTCCTATTTCTTCCTGTGTCTGTTTCCCCTGGTATAGTTTGGCATGCTCCTGACATCCTAATGCCCAAAGGAAGTAGAAGTTTAGGAAAATAGACCCCGAAAAGGCAGCTTTTGGTAATTTCATATGAGACAATCTATATTGGAAGATGAATTTTAAAGGTTTTTATTAAATATTGTTTATGTGTTTATATGAGTGGACATTCATATGCCATGGCATATATATGGAGACCAGGGAAAACCCTATGAGAGTTGATTCCTTCCTTTCACCATGGGAGTCCTTAGGATGGAACTCAGATTAGCAGGCTTGGAAGGAAGCATCTTCACCCACTGAGCCATCTCACCAACCAGGAAAATGAATTTTAGGGAATTTAGAAATATAATTTTGGATCCAGATGCGATAGTTAATCTTCACTGTCAAGTTGACTGGATTTGGAGTCACCTAGAAGACACAACTTTTGACATTGTATGAGGATATTTCTAGAGTTAAGAACTTGAACTGAGGAAGAAAGACCAATCCTAAATGTGGGTAGCACCATGCCATGGAGTAGACATTTGGGTTGATTAAAACAGGAAGTGATCTGAGCATTCATCTCTTTCTACTTCCTAACTGCAGATGCAATGTGACCATCAGCTTCATACTTCTGCTGCAATCCCTTTCCTCTCATGATGGACTATACCCTCAATCTGTGAGCCAAAAGAAACCCTTCCTATCTTAGTTACTTTTGTACTGCTGTGAAGGGACACCATGACCAAGACAACTCATGCAATAAAGCATTTACTTAGAGGCTTGCTTACAGTTTCAGAGGGAGAGTATATGACTATTGTAGTAGGGAACATGGTGGCAGGCAGGCATGCTGCTGGAGTAGTAGCTAAGAGCTTATAGCTGATCCACAAACAGGAGTCAGAGAGAGAGAGAGAGAAAGACAGACAGACAGAGACTAGGCTTGGCATGGGCTTTGAAACCTCAAAGCCCACCCCCAGTGACACACCTCCTCCAACCAGACCACACCTCCTAATCCTTCCCAAACAGTTCCACCAACTGGGGACCAAGCATTCAAACATCTGAGCCTATGAGGGCATTCTCATTCAAACCACCACACTTCCTTAAGTTGCAGAGAGAAAAGTAACTAGTAGCCCAGATTATGAAAGATCTTGAAAACTATGCTAAGAAATTTTATTACACTATCAAATAGTAAGCCAAGGAGAGGCAGTAGAACAGCTCAGGTCTTAGAGGGCTTGCTTAGCATGCTCTAAGACCTGGGTTTTTTCCCCAGCTGCACATGAGCTGTGTGTGATAACATACCTCTAATCCCAGCACTTAGAAGTTTGAGGCAGGAGGATCAGGAAGATTGAAAGTTCAAGGTCATTTTCAGTTGCAGATCGAGTACATGGCCCCCCTTGAGCTCCATGAGGCCCTGTCTGAATACAATGCAAAAGAAAGCAAAAGTAAGACAGTGAACCAGGTATAGTGTTGCACACCTGTAATCCCTGTAACCCTGGGAGGCAGGAGAAGTGCTACAAGTTTGAGGCTGGGCTAGGCTGGGCTGCTTAGTGAGACCTCATCTCAGAAACAAACACACATGCACACGTACATGCACACGTACACACACACACACAAAAAAAAAAACTGATTTGCAGACATTGCTCTCCCCTTTAGTCACTTGCTGTTAGCCATGGTCAATATCAACATGTTAACATCATGGTCAATGGTGAGCCCTTGGCCCATGTCTCTTTTGAGCTGTTTGCAATACATACATACATACATACATACATACATACATACATACATACATATATAAAATTCAAAAACAGAAGAAAACTTTCGTCCTCTGGGCACTGGAGAAGAAGGATTTGGTTGCAAGGGTTCCTCCTTCACAGAATCATTCCAGGATTTATGTTCCAGGGTGGTGATTTCACATGCCATAATGGAATTGGTGGCAAGTTCATCTACAGGGAAACATTTGAGGATAAGAACTTTATCCTGAAGCATAAAGGGCCTATTTTCTTCTCCATGGAAAATGGTGGGCCAAAGCTTCTCAATTTTTCATCTGCATTGCCAATACGGAGTGGTTGAAAGGCAAGTCTGTGGTCTTTGAGAAGGTGAAAGAAGGCATGAACACCATGGAGGCAATGGAGTATTTTGGGTCCAGAAATACTAAGACCAGCAAGAAGATCATCATTGCTGACTGTAGACAATTCCAATATTTTTTTATTTGTTTGCATCTTAACCACTAGACCATTCTTTCTGTAGCTCAGGAGAGTGCAATCTGCTTACAATGTCCCACAACCTTTGTGCGTTTTGGGCTCTATATTTAACTCATTATGATGGCTACTGGTCAGTCATGTGAATAACTCAAATCTCGTACTAACTGCATGAAGTAGATATTTACAGTGGCAGATAATAACAGGGCTGGAATTTGAACCTTTGTACTTGACCCAAGAACCAACTATTGAAATTGCTATATATAGCCAGGCAGTGGTGTCACACAGGTCTAATCCCAGCACTCAGGAAGCAGAGGCAGGCTGATCTGAGTTTGAGGACAGCCTGGTCTAGAGATTGAGTTCCAGGACAGCCAGGGATACACAGAGAAACCCTGTCTTGAAGAAAAAAAGAAAAAAGAAAAAAGAAACTGCTATATATACTATACTCTCAGGCATGGTACTGATCACATGATGATGTAATTGTCAATTTACCTTGAGGTCTTTTCTACCCACTGTGAATTCGAGTGAGACTAGGAGTCACTCAACAGTCACCCCCTTCTCTGTCCCTCTGTCCCTCTTCTATACTGGGGATCACACACAAGATTGTGAGCTATACCCCAGGACCACATACACCTTTATCCTCAGAACCTAATCTTACAGGTGCCCTCTATAGTGTGTTGAAAGCTGGGTATGTAGCTCAGTGGTAGTTTACCTAATATGTGCAAGGCCCTGGGTTCCATTGCTAACACCGAAACAAAACAAACAGAGCCGGGCAGTGGTGGTTCACATCTTTAATCCCAGCACTTGGGAGGCAGAGGCAGGTGGATCTCTGTGAGTTCAAGGCCATCCTAGTCTACAAAGCAAGTTCCAAGACAGCCAGGATTGTCTTGAAAAAAAAAATCAAACGTGTTTTTACTAGATATATAGATGAATGAGAGAATGGTTCCCAAGTTTATAGGTGATTTTTTTTTGCTCTGTTGTTTTAATCTCCTTTTAAAGACACATGTTACTATATACACTCTGATGAGAATTCAAATTATATTAAGGAAAAGAAAAGATGAATGTTTATAGGTGATAAATTTATTGTTTACTGACATGCTGCCAGCAGCTGAAAAATGCAAGACAAATCATTATGTTAAGAAAACATGAGGCAGGTCGATCTGTCTGAGTTCGAGGCCAGCCTGGGCTACCGAGTGAGTTCCAGGAAAGGCACCAAAGCTACACAGAGAAACTCTGTCTCGAAAAACCAAACAAAGAAAAAAGAAAAAAGAAAAGAAAACTTATATGATGGTGGAATGCAGCAGGCAATAGATAACAGTGAGGCTTCCTTCAACTCCTCAAAAATACAAGAAATGACAAGAAATCTATTATGAAGAGAAACTAGAGAGGAATAAGGTATCAGAAAATATTTTACATTTGATTTTTTGTTTTGTTTTGTTTTATTTTGTTTGAGACAGAGTTTCTCTGTGTAGCCATGACTGTCCTAGAACTCACTTTGTAGACCAGGCTGTCTTCAAAATCAGAAATCTGCCTGCCTCTGCCTTCCAAGTACATTTGATTTCTATAAAGATAAAAATAAGATGCCTGGCATGCTGGTGCATGCCTTTAATCCCAGCACTCCGGAGGCAGAGGCAGGTGGATCTCTGTGAGTTTGAAGCCAACCTGGTCTACAGAGTGAGATCCAGGACAGTCAGAGATACACAGAGAAACCCTGTCTCCAAAAACAAAAACAAAAAAATAGAAATAAGAAAAATAAACAAAACTCTGCCAAAAGATGCACTAAGCATAGTGGCACACACCTGTAAACCCAGTAGTTTGGGAGTTGAAGATCGGAAGATATTAGAAGATCAGGAGTTCAAGGTCATAGTTTGAGGCCAGGCTGGCCTACATTAGTGCATGTCTCAGAAAAAATATTAAAAGCATGTGTGTGAACTGATTTTAATTCATAGCACCTCAAAAAAAGAAAGGAAAAATGTAGCAATTCAATTTTATCACTGGGCTATATCCCCAGTGAGAGATTTTGAAAACATGATGTTGTAAAAAACCATGAGTCACATAAAGGTATGTATGATAGGGTACCATTTGTGTTAAATATTACATCACAGTGCATTTTATAGACATTTTTTAAAGAAAGGATCTTGGGGCTGGAGAGATAGCGTTGCAATTAAGAGCACTGGCTGCTTTTCCAGAGGACCTGGGTTCAATTCCCAGCACCCACACGGCAGCTCATAATTGCTTGTAACTCCAGTTCCAGGGGACCTGACACCTTCACACAGACATACATGCAGACAAAGCACAAATGCACATGAAACAAAAATAAATAATTTAAGAAAAGAAAGGGTCTTACTCTGCAGCCCAGGCTAATATGGAATTCCTTATATGGTTCAGGCTTACCTCAGACTCATAGTGATTCTTCTATCTCTGCCTCACAACAGCTGGGTGAGCCACCACACCCAACTGTATATACCTATTTGGGTTAAAATATTCAAGGGGTTTATCTGGAATGATATACACCAAACCCAAAAGTGGTTATCTATGGGAAGAAGGAAGTGGAATGGGCTAGAGTAGTTGTCAAAAGGATTCTGGTAGTTAAGGTTTGTATCAGCTCAATTGAGCCAAAGGAGATCATGATTTTTGGCCGAACAATATGTTTGAGGTCTATGAGGATGGTTTTGGATGAGCTTAGCATTTGAAATAATAGATAAAATGAAGATGGTTAGCCTCCTGTTATGGTTCCATATGAAATGTCCCTCATGGACTTAAGTTGATATTTTGGGAGGCGCTGGAAATTCTAGTTGATGGAGTGTGATTGGAATAGGTGTGCCTCCTTGGAGGCTATTCCTTGTCCTCAGACTTTTTTGTCCTTCTGCTTCCTGGATGCCATAAGGTGAGCATCTTTACTTCTCCATACCCTTCTGACATGATGTGTTGCCTTCTTAGTAGCTGAGAAACAAGAAAGCTGGCAGATCATGAATCCACGACCTGAATCCATGACCTAAATGAATCATTCCTTCTTTAAGTCATTTGTTTCAGGTATTTTTCACAGTGACAAAAAAATTGGAGTAACCCACCTGCTTAATGTGGGTGGGCCACATGATTTAGGAAGGGTGACCTCAAGAGTAACGGTGGAAGCCAGATGGTGGTGGCGCACGCCTTTAATCCCAGCACTCGGGAGGCAGAGGCGGATCTCTGTGAGTTTGAGGCCAGCCTGGTCTACACAGGGAGTTCCAGACTGCTAGTACTGTTACACAGAGTAACCCTATCTCAAAAAATAAAAAAAAAAAGAGTAAAGGTGGACCTTCTCCTATCTGACTGCTGGAGCCAAGACACTGGTTCTTTTAGGACCTGGAGCCCACTGATTGTCAGAATGGAATTGTACAACTGGTTTCCTGGGTTTCTAGCTTAGAGGGTATAGATCTTGAGAGCTCCATGATCATGTGACCCATTGGATATGAGAAATTAAAAACAAACAAATGAATATATACACACCACATTGATTCTTTTTCTCTGGAGAGCCATGACTAATACAAAGACTTCACCTTTGTCTTTTTTTATAAACATTGTCTAAAAATGTGCTTATTTATTTACTTTTTAATTTATTTATGTGTGTTGGTGTGGGCATGCTGGAGCA
>LZPO01027455.1:148077-172322 GCA_001675575.1 Neotoma lepida | reverse complement strand
TCTAAGTTCTGGACCTCACTATGTAGACTGAGGCCAGGAACTCAGAGATCTGCCTGACTCTGCCTCCCAAGTGTTGGGATTAAAGATATGTGCTACCATGCCTGACCTATAGAGCCAGGTATTTTATGTAGTCTACACCAACCTAGAACTCACTGTTGAATCCAGACTGGCTTTGAATCACTGTGATCTTCCCTCTTCGTCCGGAGTGCTGGAGTTATAGGCATAAGTTACCACACCGTGCCAAACGAGGATACTTTTGAGAGTAAGAGAGTGCATTAATCAGCATGCCGGGATAAGAGCATAAAGTAGGACCGTCCTAGAGAAACTGGGATATATGATGACCCTAATTAATAGACCCTTTTCCAGAAGAGGAAAAATGAAGGCCTAGTAACTCGCCCAATTAGTAATTGGTAAGAAGGGATTCCAAACTCCTATAGAGATTTGTATGGGTATGAAAGTGATTTAAATTACTTTAAATTGCTGCAATCAGAGAGTTTGCAAATTTTTATTCTTTGGGGTAAGTTTTTATTGTTACAGAGGCTGTAGTAAAAGACAAGATAGCATTGTTTTTTAAAATCCACGAGAATTTCTAGTATACTGTTTTGAAGTTATTAGACTAGGGCGATTATATATGTCATACTTAATATCAAAAAGGAACTTCCTTGAACTTTCCCTAAGTAAAACAAGTCAAAACACCAACATAACATCTGAGTTTATTTTCTTTATGTATTATTCACATTTCCTTTGTCATTGTCGTATTAGGAAACATTGATGCTATATTTCATAGAGTCCCTCTGAGGGGATAGATAAGAGAATGGTAGTGTTTGGGACTGGGGAGAAATGTTTAGAGACTTGCCTGAAGTTCAGCTGGTCCTGTAACATAATTGGAGAGTTAGGACTTGCAGAGAAGCATGTATCACTTCAGAAATGAAATACTTCTCTTTTGGATGGGGATGCATGGCTCTCAGTGGCAGGCAGGGCTTCTGCTATTAGGGTTTCTGAGGCATTCAACACCCAGTCCTCTAGCCCCCTCCCCCAACCCACCACTCCTTACTTTTGTGACATTTTTTACATTTATTTTGTATTTCTGGACTGTTCATATATGTGCCAAATTACCAAATGTGAATTCAAATGTAGAGAACTGATTTGAGTATAGTTGTGGAAAAGGCATATTTTTTGCTGAGTGTAGGTGACTGGTAGAGATTTGATCTTTCTGCTTAAAAGTTGTTTTTATTTTTATTTTTTTGGTGTTTTTTTTCTTCAGAGACAGGGTCTCTCTACATAGCCCTGGCTGTCCTGGAACTTGGTATGTAGACCAGGCTGACCGATCTCTGTCTCCCAAGTGCTGGGATTAAAGGTGTGCGCCACCACCGCCCACCTTAATTTTTTTTTCTTTTTAAGATAAGCCACCATATGAGATCTGATCTTTTTTTTTCCTCCTCCTTTTCTTTCTTTTTGTCTGTCTGTCTTTCGAGACAGAGTTTCTTTGCATAGCTCTGGCTGTCCTGGAGCTTGCTCTGTAGACCAGATTGACCTTAACTCAGATATCCACCTACCTCTGCCTCCCCTTCCTGAGCTCAGGGATTAAAGGCCATCACCGCCATCACTGCCCCTGGATCGGATCTTAGCGGCCTTCCAGTTTTGTTTCCATAGCTGGATGTTTACTATTTCATTGACTGTTTTCTTTGTTTGTGGCAGTCACTATCTTACCAGTAAGATTGAATTACCATTAAGTAGTTCTGTATACTAATTTGCTTCATTTGTTAAAAATTGTACAAGAAAATAGCTGGAAGGAAGATCACATTTCTGATCAGATAAGGAATTTGTTGACTGCATTGTGATGTGGGGGCAAAGGTTCACTTGGGGAGGGGGATTTTTGTGGTACTAGACATTGAATCTAGAGCCTCACACTACATACTAGACAGGTACTTTACTATTGATATATACCCAGCTCTTTATTGTGTTTTGACATAGGCTCTCTCTGAGTTGTCTGGGCTAGCCTTGAATTCACTAATTGCCCATGTTGGCCTCCAAGTTGTACTCTTCCTGCTTTAGTATCCTGTGGGAAGGAGCTTGGGGACATTTATTACATGAAGTTAATGCAATTTTTTTTAACCTTAGTGGCAGTTATAAAGTTGGAGTTCAAAGATGAGATGGAGGTTCATGAACACTCTGAAATGGTGTACAGGATTTTGTTTGTTTTTTGAAACAGGGTTTCTCAGTGTAGTCTTGGCTGTTCTGGAACTAGCTCTGTATACCAGGCCAGCCTCGAACTCACAGAGATCCCCCTGCCTCTGCCTCCCGAGTGCTGGGATTAAAGGTGTGCACCACCATGTCCAGCTCAAGATATATGTTTAAGGTATCTAAAATAATGTAGCTAAAATGTATTTTAGCTTTTAAAGCTTAAGCGTAGCCAACAGGCCATAGAGTACACCTTTAATCCCAGGACTCAGGAGGCAGACGCAGGCAGATCTCTGAGTTCGAGGCCAGCCTGGTCTGCAGAGAGAGTTCCAGAATAGCTAGGGCTGTTGTTACACAGAGAAACCCTGTCTCAAAACAAAAACAAAACAAAACAAACAAACAAAAGCTTAGGTGTATGTATAAGACAGAGGTTCACTAGTACTGGGACATGCACGATGTACAATTTTTTGTGTGTGTGATGTTGGAGATTGAATCCAGGATCTCATGCATACAACACAAGATCAGGTTCTCAGGAATTTGTTATTCAATTGGTAGTGATTTATCCTGTTTCCTTAATAATATTATTAGTTGGACTTTTATCACAATAAAACGTATAAAAATTGTTGTTTATTTGAGACAAAGTTTCACTATTTATCCCTGGCTGGCTTGGAACTCGCTACATAGAGCTCAGAGATTCATCTTTGTCTCCTCAGTGCTGGGGTTGAAGGTGTGTGCCACCATGCCTGGCAAAAGTTCTTTAAAAAGTTGTCCTGTACTATAGTTTCTCTTTAAGTCTTTTTCTTTTAAAGATTATATGGTTATGTAACGCCTTTGGGCCTCAATCTTGTGATCCTCCTGTCTCAGTATCCCAAGTACCAATATTAGAATGTGTTGCCATTTCTTACTTTTCTCTTATTTTGTGGTGCCTGAAATAGAACTCAGGCTCTTGTATATGTTAGACCACCTCTCTGCCACTGAGCTATACCTTCACCCCATCATCAATACAGTTTTGGTAGAGTATCCTTAATTTGAACTAGTGACAGTTACTAAAAAAATACAGTAACAGAGGATGCTAATGTTTTCTTGGAATGCTCATCTTTGTTGGTTAATATACTGAGTTAATAGATGATTCCATGATTGTTTCTTATAGCATTTACCATTATCCAAGTTTGAGGCCTTCCAGTTGGTATGTTTCTATGTAAAAGCAATAAGCAATGAAAAATTTGTTAGTGGGGTTCGATGACTTGGGCCTGTATCGGGGAGGATGAGGCAAGAGGATTTGGGGAGCCTGGAAGTTTGAGGCTAGTTTGGACAACAGAACACCCACTATTTTTTTTCAAGACAGGGTTCTCTGTATAACTCTGGCTGTCCTGGAACTCACTCTGTAGACCAGACTGGCCTTAAACTCAGAGATCCACCTGCCTCTGCCTCACAAGTGCTGGGATTTAAAGGTATAAGCCATCACCGCCTCGATTAATTTTTTTTTAAGATAGGGCATCACTATGTAGACCAGGCTGGCATGGAATTCACAGAGAGGGCTACTTACCTTAGCCTTCTGAGTGCCAGGATTAAGGACATGTGCCACCATACACCATACTTGATTTTATGTTGGGTTCTTACTGTGTGATTTTAAAATGGACATTTAATACATGCTTGTGTTTTGTTTCTTCTTCTTTTCCTTTTTTTCCAAGTTCTGGGAATTGAACATGGGGCTTCATGTTCACTAGACCTTTAAATGTTCTGCCACCAAACTAAATCCCCATCCCTGCTCAAGTCTTATATTCATTTCATTTTGTTTTTGTAAAAAGTTATTATTATTTTATTTATTTTGGGGGGTTTTTGAGATAGGATTTTTTTGTGTAGCCCTGAATGTCCTGGAACTTGCTTTGTAGCCCAGGCTGGCCTTGAACTCCGAGATCCTCCTGCCTCTGTCTCCTGAGTGCTGGGATTAAAGATGTATGCCACCATCGCCTGGCCTATTTTTGTAAAAAAATTCTTATTGGGGATGGAGAAATGGTTCAGTGCTTAAGAACACTTGTCTATCTTTCAGGTTTCTGTTCCCAGCAACATGGTGGCTCATAACCATCTTTAACTCCAGTTCCAGGTGATCCGGTGATCCGATACTCTCTTCTCACCTCTGTGGGCACCAGGAACATGGTGCATATTTGTGTATGTAGGCAAAACTTTCATATACATAAAATAAGTAAATATATATGAGTATTTGGCCTACATGTATGTAAGTGCACCATGTAAATGATGGTGCCCATGGAGGCCAGAGAAGAACATTGGATCTTCTGGAGCTGTACTTACAGATGTGGTCTGGGAATTGAACTTGTGTCCTCTGAAAGAGCAGTCAGTGTTCTTAACTGCTGAGCCACCTCTCCAGCCCCTTGTTCTGTTTTTGAGACATGGTCTCAGTAACTCAGGCTTGCATTGAAATTGCTGTGTAGCTGGTTTCCTGGTACTCCTGTGTCTACCTTAGAAGTGCTGGGATTATGTACCACCACACCTGGCTTTTTTAAAGTTAGATGAGTGATGTTTTTAAAAAAGATTTTGAACCATTTTTAGGGATTGAACCTACTTACTGCCTACCACATTTTAGGCAAGTACTTTAATATTCAGTCCTCTTTTTTTTTCTCCCTGAGACATGGTTCCTTTGTGTGGCCCTTGCTGTTCTGGAACTCTTTCTGTAGACCAGGCTGGCCTCAAACTCACAGAGATCCTGCCTGCCTCTGCCTCCTGAATGCTGAGATTAAAGGCGTGTGCCACCACTACCCGGCTAGTCATTTTGTATTTTAATTTGTAACTTTGGTTTCTTATAATGTTAACTTGAAATTTTTAGTAGAGTATATAATACTAGGCTTACTTTTTATGTCTTATACATACATGTATATGATAATTTCCTAGAATTATTATTTTATGTATGTAGGTGTTTTGCTTGCATGTATGTATATGTATCATTTGGTACCTGGTGCCTCAAGGCCAGAAGAGGGTATCAGTTCCCATGTAACTTAAGTTACAAAATGTTGTGAGTCACCATGTTGGTGCCGGCAATCAAACCTGTGTCCTCTGGAAGAGCAGCAAGTGCTCTTGACAGCTAAGCCATGTTTCTAGCCTTTTAGATCCTTTCCTTTTAGAATAGGGATGTATTATATCCCCCTTTCTTAGATTTCTAAACCCCCTCAGTTTTTATTTATTTTTTTTAACTTTTTTTGGTTTTTCGAGACAGGGTTTCTCTGTGTAGCTTTGGCACCTTTCCTGGAACTCAATTGGTAGCCCAGGCTGGCCTCGGACTCACAGAGATGCGCCTGCTTCTGCCTCCCGAGTGCTGGGATTAAAGGCGTGCGCCACCACCGCCCAGCTTACCCCCTCAGTTTTTAAAGCAGATAAATTTTCACTTACCAGTGTGTCTCCTGCTTTGTAGCGGATTTTTAAACTTGATGGCAGTTAGATTGTTGCTACAAAGAACCCATTTAATATTCCCATATTTAAACAATGGTTCATGTCCTAAAGAAATAGTATTAAAGATAGGGAGGAACATTAATGTTGAGAATTTCCATTCTGTGGTACAGGAGAGAAAACATAGGAAATATTAGCAGAGCTATAATATTTTTCCACTGGGATAGGTTCCTTCCTGCTTCCACCACTCATTCAGGCCAAAAGACATTCCTTTACCCCTGGCAGGAAAATTGAGGAAGTGGTGATGTAGCTGTGGCTCATGGAGAGGTAGAAATATGCACTTATATTTTTGAAAAGCAAACTTGTCGGTGACATGGATTTTTCCCACTGGAGAATAAATATCTACTTTTTTGATTTTAGATTACCAATGCATAAAGTACTTCCATTCATTGAAAAGTATTTAGGAGATTTGGGTGTTCTAAATGTCCTTGAAAAATTGCAGAGAAATGATTTAGATAAGGTGAGACTTTATTAGGAAAGTTCCTTTAATAGATAATGAGTTCCTAATTCTTTGAAGTTAGACTGAGGCAATTAACAAAGTGCCATAGAAAAGATGCAAATCTAATGAGGTAATTGTGTGTTGGTAAATATGGCATCTATAAATGTTCAATGTTGATGAATATCCAAGTTTATTTCTTACAACTAGATTGTTGCCCTTGCCAGTTTAGGAGCTATGTTTTTTTATCTGATTTCAAATACTTGTTTCATTTTGCAGGGTGTATTATACAGGTTCTCAAATGGTATTTGAATTAAAACCGTAGATCTTTTACAAATTTAGTCCTCAGTTCTTGTTATTCATATCCAATAGCTGTATATTGTAAGAGACATAGTCAATTATCAGTTTCCTCTAAACTGGCTTTGCATTAATGATAATTTTTATCTGACAAGATATCATTCTCAGCATTATCTTAGTACATGGGAGTAAATAGTAGGCTCTCTAACATTTGATTTTTGGCTTCTTACACTAGCCTGTGAAGTAGTTGATGGCTTTTCCCTTATTCAAATTCAGAATGGTTAACATGATTTGCCTAAGATCACTCAGCTAATAAGTGCTTACTTTTGAATCCAATTCTGCCCGATTTCAGAACATTTCTTCCCATGGTGATACACTGCCTCCCAGTGGGATGATTTATAGATTTCACGGTGATGCCTTCTTTGGGGAAAGATAATAAAAGGAGACAAGGATCCTAAATAGAGAAGGGTTAAATACCTCTAGGTAGTTATACAACTTAGGAGGCTTAGGAAGGAGAAAGACTTATTTTCTCCTGAGACCTGGTGAGGATAAATTACTGTCTGTCTAAAATTGTATATGTATTATATTTTTCATGAATATGACTGGCATGTAAATAAGAGTTGAGAATAGAAGAGATGGTAAAATTTATGTTTTAGTCCTCAGTAAAATAATAATTGAATGAATTTTAGTAACTAACATTTTTATAACAAACTGGAACAAAAGGATTGTTGCCATATGTGGCTGCAGAGGTAATATTCTCACTAAAGGACAATGTTTCTTTGGCTTACATATAGAGTAGTAGGTTTCATCATGACATCTTCATACATGTGTCACCATACTCTATTCTCCTTTTCCCCCTCTGCTATTGCTTTCCACAGTACTTCATGTCCTGATTCAGACTGGTTCCTTGAAGGACAATAATTCTGGAAATAATCTCTTTAGGTAAATTGGTCTAAATCAGGCAACATGAAGATACTAGGTTTTGGTTTTGGCTTTTGATTTTCTCTTAGCCTATCTGCTTCTCCCATATTTGTTTCTTCTACCCTCTGTCTCTTGGGCTGCGGAAGAACCCAGGGCTTTGAGCATCCTGGACAGTCACTCTCAGCCCTGTCCCCAGCCCCAACCTCTTTTCTCTGTCATCTTCCTACCTCCAGAATTTTTTACATTTTCTAAAGTCTTAAAGTATTTTGATGGTACTTTCCCTATTATATTTTTATGCCGTTAACACTATAGATAACCCTGTATGTTAGGCACTGAAAGTAGGGAACATGTAATCTTTCCAACTACCCTCTGATGTAGGTACTGTTACTATTTCCTATTTACTAGTGACGAAATACAGGTACAGGGCTTAAACTTGTCCAAGGGCACACTTGTGAAGCCAACAGACATGACTGCCATGTCCATATTCTTTACACTATCATGCTGCTGATAAGTGGATATTCATGTGAATTCTTTTTCTGGCAGTATATATTAAACCATATGTTAATTATGAAGTGTGTTTGGACATCCTTAAAGGAATTGTCTTCATTAGTGCATGGGATTTTTTTAGCTTGCCTTGGAGGTTATTATAGCAGTGAGGTAAGAATCCTTGACCTAAGTGTTTCCTTTGTGACAGATAATATGCTGAGGGGTTTGTTGGCTTGATAAGCCCTAAGATTATGAATATTAATCTCATTTATTCAGTATATTCCTTGTATCAGATGCTACTTTGTTGTATGATAGAGTAATATCCATCTTATAGTTAAGAAAATAGAGCTAAAGAAATTAAGTAATGGGGCTGGAGAGATGGCTCAATGGTAGGAGCACTTGTCTATCTTACAGAAGACCTGGATTCAGTTCCCAGTATCCATGGTAGCTTACAACCATCCTTAAACTCCAGTTCCAGGGTATCCAATGCCCTTTTCTGAACTCAGAAGAGCCCTTTAGTCATAGCATAAAACATAATGTCCCTTGCTCCTAGCCCTCTATTTTCTCCTTTCTGTAGCTCTTACCAGTATCAAACATACATTTACATGGGTTGTCTGTTTTCTCACATTAATGCCAAGCTCAATGAGATCCAAGTTTTTTTTGTCAGTCTTGTTTGTTTCCTTAACTCTAACACCTAGAACTGTGCTATGGACAAAGTAAGTCTTTAGTATTTGTTGAATGAATGGTTCATGCAGTATCCTGAGATGTACAGGCTATTTTCAAGCTGATCTTGAAGTAAATTAACTGAATCTTTAATAGACCTGAGGCAGATACTTGAGCCTCTCGAGATAGAGGTGGGAAGACAGTTAAATCTTAATACTTTTCCTGTTCTCATGAATTGCCTTGAGTTCCAGGAGGAGGATTTGGCCTCAGCTCAGTTTCTGGGCTCCGTGGAGCTTTTTCCTCTTAGTACAGGTGTGCCTTAAAGCTGCTCTCTATACCATAACTTTAATTCATTCTTTGCATAATCATAGTGTATTTGTGATGTGCCTAGAACGGAGCTAATTGTGTAATAGGTAGTGTAATAAGGCTTTAAATAGGATACCTTAGTAGAAAATAACAACATATAGACATAGATTCCTACATAACTTGAATATGTGTGTACATTATAGAAGTAGAATATGCTGAAGTTAAAAAATGTGTTCATTAATATTTTGGTAGCACAGTATGCTGATGCCTTTAAAGGATTTTTTTTTGGGGGGAAGGGGGTTTTGAGAAAAAGTTTCCCTGCCTTGGATGCCCTGGAACTCATTCTGTAGACCAGGCTGGCCCTGAACTCAGAGATTCACCTGCCTCTGCCTCCTGAATGCTGGGATCAAAGGTGTGCGCCACCATTGTCTGGCTTGTCTTTAAATACAGTATCTCACTATTAACCAGCTTGGTCTCTTGAGCCCACAGAGATCTGCATGCCTCTGTTGGTATACCCATTTTTTTGTGTTTGTGCTTCTCAAAGCAGTTTTTGTTATAATTTTTGTAGTTGGTACAGGTTAGTAATATTACTGCACTCTGACATCTAAATGTTTACATTTTGGAGAAAAAAATGTTGCATACATCAATCTTAAACTGATAGCATGTGGCAGAATTTCAGTACAGATAGGAGCAGGAGATACATATTGGGGGATTCACTAGCCATAGAGTACATTTTCTAATAGAGGAGAGAACTTAAAGAGCAGAGGGCCAGGGGTATAAACTTTATAACCGGGCAGAAGAAAGTGAGAAAGTCTAGGATTAATGTAACATACAATCCATAAGCATCTCAGATTTGAACGGAATCCAGATGGCATGTTCTTCCATCTGGAGAAGCTTTTAAAATGTATACAGTATAGACTCTTCTTCAAATTATGTCAAGTTAAAATTACCTTTAAAAATACCTTTAAAGTTGGTATAATTAACTGTTAACCTTATGTAGATTGTTTTCTTCGTGGCGTCTAATGGGAGTTGGGTTCTTCGCTGACACTGAGTCCCATGTTACTGCTAAGAATTAAGTTGAAACGGGGTCAGGGACAGGAAGGGAGGGTGTATCTGACTTAATGCGTTCTAAATGTCAAGTGGAATTTTGTTGGAATTACCTTGTGTGAAACATTTCTATTACTGTGTATAGTCCAAGCATTGATTGTGCTTAAAAATACACGAGTGGTATTAGGATAATGTAATGTTGTAATTTGATATCTTCAGATTAGCTCTCACAAATATGATTTAACTTTCTGGAGTCTGATTTGAAAATGAAAGCCAGTTTTCTTTTTTCCCTTTGTAATTCCATGTGAAATAAGTGTATAGAGAACTACTTTAGTTTTTTGAGAAAAAAACCTTAAAGTTTTTGACAAGAGCTTCCTAAGGTTGAATTAAAGCTAGAGATTAGTGTCTTAGGAAATTTTATTTTTCTAGGGCCTAGAGAGATGGCTGTGAGCCCTTGCTGCTCTTGAAGAGCATCTTAATTCAGTCCCCAGCACCCAGATTGGGAAGAAGGGGTCACAACTACATGTCACTCCAGCTCCAAGGAATCACTCATCCTCTTCTGGACTCAGAGGGCACTGCACTCGCATGCACTTACCCTTAATGACTTTGAGATCAGCCAGCCAGCCTGTCTCAAACATCAGTCCAGAGTTGGAGAGATGGCACAGCACTTGAGATCACTTGTTGCTCTTGCAGAGGACCCAAGTTTGGTTCCCAGTATTCGCATGGTGATGCACAAACATCTGTAACTCCAGTTGCAGGGGATCTGTTGCCCCTTTCTCACCCCATTGGGCACCAGGTGCATGTGGTGCACATATATGCAGGCCAAACACTTAAATCTAAAGCCCAAACCTGAATACTGTGTCACTATTTATTAAGCAATAGTTAACTTCCTACTCACTCTCTTACCAGCTGTTCCCCTCCTGTTTTTGTATTTAACTATGTTAGATACTTATTACTGAAGTCATTCAGTATTTGTCAACTTGTGTGACTATGTCACTTAATGTCTAAGTTCATTTGTGATGTAGCATGTATATGAATTTTGTTGTTTTAAGGTTGAATGATACTCCATTGTATGTCTACACCATAATTCGTTTACTCATTCATCAGTTGATTGATGTTTGGATTACTTTTGTCTTTTGGATATGTGAACAATGCTTATATGGACATTGGTGTGTAAATAATCTGTTATAGTTCCTGTTTTTATATCCCTTCCTCTGTGTGTGTGCATGCGTGCGCGTGTGTTACTGAGGCTCAAACCTAGAGTCTAGAGTATGCTAGGCTAATCCATTTACCAAATGAGCATTATTTCCAGTCCTCCCCACCCTGCTTTTATTTCTTTTGTGTTTATTTCCAGAAATGTAATTGCTCAATAAATAGTTGATTAGATAGTAAATGAGAGACACTACAGTAAGCCCAGAGGATTTAGCATGGACAAGGGCCTGGTTCCTGCCCATGTGTAGTGTACATTGTAGTAGGTAGAAAGATGCTAATTAAGTAGGGACAACTGTTACAAGGAGAAATGAATATTTTTAGGATTCCAATAATTGCCTACCGTTTGGAAATTTGCAAATACCTTCTACCTTTCTTCCCTCTATATTTAAACTTTTAATGCATCCAGAGTTTCCATTTTAAAAAATTTCAGTATTGAGGATGGAACATGATAGGCAAGTGTACTACTACTGGACTATATCCCTTGTCTTTTTTCTTTCCTGTTTGAGACATTGTCTCACTAAGTTGTCTAGTCTGATCTTGAACTCCATCTGTGACCTAGGCAGTTCTTGAACTTGGAATCCTCCTGCTTCTGTTTCCCAGAGTGCTGGAATTACAGGCATATGTACTCATCAGCCAGGTCTGAAATTTACTTTTGAAGGTACATGTGAAGTAAACAATTTTGTTTATGCTATATCAAAGGGCTACCTAATTGTGTTTATCTGTCACTGTTTTAGATAGCATTGCTTCTACAAGTAACATGCAAGTGTTTTCTTGCATGCCTAGAAGTGAAGTTACATTGTAAATCAGCTTGAACACTTTTTTTTTGAGGCAGAGTCTCTCTGAGTTGTTCTAGCTGTCCTGGAATTTACTATGTAGACCAGGCTGGCCTTGAACTCAAAAACATCCACCTGCCTCTGCCTCTTGAGTGCTGGAATTAAAGGCGTGCACCACCACTGCCCAGCTTTGAATAGTTTTAAAGCTCTTGGTAATCCAAACTGGGCTTTGTAATAGGTTTTCACCCATTTTACCTTGCTACCCAGAGTTTGTAACCACATTATTCCTGCTTCGGATATGGTTTTCCCCCACTTAAAACAAAACATAGGGATGCTCATTTAAAACATGTTTATTATTATAATTATTAAAGATTTTATTTTGAATTGCTTGTATGTGTGTGCATCTGGGTATTTTAACTTGAGTGCAGGTGTCTGCAGAGGCCAGAAGCCTCAGATCCTCCTGTAGCTGGAGTTACAGGGGGTTTTGATCTATCTGATGTGTGGGTGCTGGGAACCAAATTTGGATCCTCTTCAAGAGTCGTATGTAGAGATATATTGTGTCCTCCAAAATATTGTGTACCCTAATAAAACTTACCTGGGGTCAGAGAACAGAACAGCCACTAGATTAGACATAGAAGCCAGGCAGTGGTGGCACACATGCCTTTAATCCTAACATTCCAGAGGCAGAGATCCATCTGGATCTCTGTGAGTTCAAGGCCACACTGGGAACAGAGCCAGGCATGGTGACACACACCTTCAATCCCAACACTTGAGATCCCATGTTTTTGCTTGGGAAGGACACAAGCCTTTAATCCCAGGAAGTGATGGCAGGAAGCAGAAAGGTATATAAGGCGTGAGGACCAGAACTAGAAGCTTTTCAGGCTTTTAAGCTTTGAGGCTTTTAGCAGCAGTTCAGCTGAGATTCATTCGGATGAGGACTCAGAGGCCTTCAGTCTGAGGAAACAAGATCAGCTGAGGAGTTGGCAAGGTGAGGTTGGCTGTGGCTTGTTCTGTCTCTCTGACCTTTCAGAATTTACCCCAATATCTGGCTCTGTGTTTTCAATTAATAAGACAGTTTAAGATTCACATTACAGTCGTATATATTCTTAATTGCTGAGCCATCTCTCCAGTCCTATTTTTATTATTTTAAACTATGTGTCTCTGTGTGTGGGTTTCTGCATGGGTTTGTGCAGCTAACTGCAGAGGCTAAAGGCATCGTGTCTGTCTGGAGCTGGAGTTATAGGGAGTTGTGAGCTGCCTGATGTTGGTGCTGGGAACCAAACATAGGTCCACTGCAAGAGCAGTACAACACTCTTTTAACAATTGAGCCATTTCTCTAGCCCCTGGGTTTGTTGTTTGTAAACAGTGTTTGTTAGTGCACCTCAAGATTGGTTAGATTTCTTTCCTAGCTAGAATGATCATTTCCTGTTTTTCAGTAGAGTGTTTGAATGTGACCGACAACACTTCAATCTTACCTGAGGGCCTTTTAATTATGAGTAAATAGTAGTTTTCTGGTTAATTACTGGTGTTGATGTGTTTTAATATTAAGCATATATATCTAATTATTTTAAATTGGGGTCGCACATCATTTCGTAATATCTGTTCATCTTATTTGTGTGGTTTTCTTAGTCCATTTCCCTTTACAGACAGCAGTCTGTTAGGCAAACTGCAGTAATCTACCCATTATTCTGTCTAGCCCACTGATGCTACATTGCCGTCAGTGGACAACCAGTTAGTGGATGAGCTGAACTAAAAAATTTTGTAAATAAAGCTTAACAGAACCAGTGTGAGAGAGAAAAAACTCAGATTCCCCCCCTTTTTTACAGTCTTTTTAGCAATGAAGGCTATAGTGAAGTTGTTGCTAGTAATTTAGTCTGTTTCTTGATAATGATGATTATTTTCAATCACAAAGGAGGATATTTAGGAGATGTGACTGCATTATTTATAGTTTTACTTAAAATAATCATGTTATATTTCGATATAATGAATTGATCTCTGTACCTTTTAACCCTGTCACCTTGTTTTACTTCCATGTTTGTATTTACCAGTGTTTGGTATTTCTTTGTACTTCTGACTTCTCCAGTATACTTTAAACTTCCTTTGAACAGGAATGTTTCTGTTTATCGCTGTAACTTTGGTGTCTCAAACAGTGTCTGGTACATAGCAGTTAGTCACTAACTGTTGGTTGAATGACTGAATTGTTTCACCTGTGAATTTATGTGAATATTAATTAAAATACTCTGAAATAAATTTAGTTCTAGTTATGATGTAGCCAAATTTATGAAGGTTTAGAACTCCCCAAGTTTTTTAAGAGTCAGTTTGAGAAGCAGAAAAAAAGTTTTGAGATGAGAAACTTGTTACTAGACAGTGTATGAAGTTGTGCTAAGGTTAAAAAATAAAACACCCGGATATGGTGTCCCGTACCTCTAATCATAGCATTTGAGAGGAAAAGACAGGAGGAATTCTAGTTCAGTGCCAGCTTGTGCTACATAGTGAGACTCTTGCAAAAAGCCAAGGGCTGGAGATATAGTGTAATGACAGAGTGCTTTGCAATGTATGTTTAAGGCATTAAGTTTGATTTCCAGTGTGGTATGAGATCAGGTGTTCCAGACCAGCCTTGCCTATATTGTGAACTGAAGTTAGCCTGTGGAGCATGAGACCCTGTCTCAGAACAAACAAAATACAAAGAAAAAGTAGAATTACAATCCAGAATTGGTTAAATACATCTTATTCTTTATTTAGCTATGTCTAAACTCATCTGAACTATGGTGATTAGCATTTTTCCTTATGAAAAGATTTTACTTTTATTTTAAGAAACTGATTTAGTGTAGTATTTTCAAACATAGACAAGTTTCTTTTCCAAGTTGAAGAAGTTAGGCTGTTGGAAGGTGGTGAAAAAAGAATAGTTAAAAGTATATTGCTGTTTTTGGCCACTATCTTGCAAGATTGGATGAGAGGATGTATGTTTGCACTGTGTTCTCTAGTGTTGAAGGTAATGCATAATTCAGAAATCTGACTATGCTGCTCATTATGTCTTTTAATCAAATGTAATAGATTCTACCATAGTGTTTAACTTTTTAATTACATGTGGGTGTGGATGTGTATGTATGTGTACCTGCTATGGTGAGTGTGGAAGTCAGAGGGCAACTTGCAGGAATTGGTTCTCCCACTACACGAGAGCAGGAATCAAACTCAGGTTGCCAGGTTTGGGCATGAATGCCTTTACTCACTATTCTATCCTCCTGGCCTTCTACCATAGTTCCAACACACTGTGGACTTTATGTAGCACTTTTCAATCTGTTGCAATAATAGTCCCTTAGGGAATGAGGTCTCGAGATATTCAAACTTGGATCAAGGTTACAGGGCTAGAAATGGCAAAAAAAGAAAAAGAAAAAAAGCCCTAGACATATATCCGGTGCTTCCTGGTCTGGGCCTATTCTTTGAGAACTAGAATTTTAGAGCAGGAAAAAAGCCTTGCAGGAAAAAAAGCCTTACAGACTGTCTTAACCTTTTCATGTATATAATACATACATGAATTAGGGGAGTTGAACATAGGCTATATAATATGCAGGCAGAGCCAGGATTCCATCCTGCATCTCCCCAGATCAGTCTTGCATTTTTTCTTTCTAATCTTTCATACCTTGATCCTGGATATGTGCATGCTACTGGATGAATTAAATGAATGATAACTAAGGTAATACGGTTCTTAATAGTTTTCTGGTACATATTTGTACCTAAAAATTGAATAGCTTCCAAGCAGATGAATATATTTTGAGTGAGCTTGAAATAGTTGAAAGAACTTAAGCTTTGGAGTCAACTAAATTTAAGTTAGAATCCTCAACACCCATCTTTCTTTACCGAATAGCCTGCAGCTATGACATCTTTAGTATGACCTTGAGCTATAACACCTTTACTATGACCTTGTAGAGATTACCTAACTTCCTTGTTTTCTCATCTGAAAAATGAGCAGGATATCACCTACTCTGAAATAATTACAGATAGTATGTTAAATGTGTATATCTATTTTGACAATGTGATTTTATAAAATATTGCAGAGATGAAATGATTGATTACAGTACAGAAAGGGATAAGCAATATGAAAACAACTTTGGGAAAGCAGTTCTAATTGATATTTTTTTTGCTATTATCAAAATAATTGACATAGACAACTTATGGGAGGAAGGGTTTATTTAGTTCATGGTTTCAGAATTTTCAGTCCATTGTGTGTGGAGGATGTGACAGAGCAGAGCAGATAATAGAGCAGAACAATCCATGTTGGGCTAGGAAGGAGAGAAAAGGTGACACTGGCATTCAGCTAGCCTTTTCCTCTTTCCATTTTTGTTCCGTTTGGTCTCTTATCCCAGGGAATGGTACTACAGTAGTCCTGGTAAGTCTCTTTCCTCGGTTAATCCCCTACGAAGACACCTTCACAGACATACTCAGGGTGTGCCTCTTTAATCCCTTAGATAGTCTTAATCCAATCAATTTGACAGTCATAATTAACACCCCACATTTGCAGCAAATATGATCAAAAGTTTTACTTCCAGGTAGCGTTCACACAAGTGATATGAATAACAGTTTGGATGTTAAATGGAATTTTTAAGAACTGTTACTTCCATTTATTGAGTTAAGTAAGTGCCAGGCGCTGAGTTAGGTAGATATGTGATATCTGTGATTTTAAAACCTTAGACAACATCTTGCAAGAAATAATTTACTTGATATCATGATCCTTAGAATAAATGTGGCTTGATTTTGATCTATTGAAAATAAGAAATAATTGATTACAAAATGTATATACAGTATTAGTGATTTTAGTGTTTGACAGTAAATGAGTAGATTATCACATTTGGTGGGATTTCATAAAATTTCATTAGACATTCTTAGGAATATTACAGAGGTAGTAGAAGTCCACATGATAGAAAAAATAGTGAATACATATTGTATTCACTTTGTAGTTCCAGTTTTTAAGGCTTTGTGCATTCTAGGCAAGTGCTCTTACATTGAGCCATATCCTTAAGCTTGTGTTTACAGTTTTCAAAGACAGGTATTAGAGACAAGTGTATATGCATATATGAGCACAAGCTGGGTGAAAAAATGAAAATAAGTGATTTATTCAGGTTATTGGAATGCTATGTGATGTGTGTGTGTGTGTGTGTGTGTGTGTGTGTGATGAGAGAGAGAGGGACAGAGGGTGTGTGTGTGTGTTTGTGTGTGTGTTGGGAATTTAACCAATGGCACTGACCTCTACTCCCAGCCTTCTTTGATTTTTTTTTCCAAATTGATAATTTTATAATAAAGGGAAATTAAATTAGGTTATTTCTATATAGTATACACTAAAAATATTAAGCGCTAAAATATTCAAAGGTTTGATGTAGTTGATGTTGTACAGTGTGTTATTTCTTATACTTGTGGGGCACTTTAATAGTCTCATGAACTGGCTTTTTCTTTATTGATAAACTCTTAGCACACGTTCTCATTCCAATCATTCTACTCCTATGGTAATGTGGGATTTTATGGTTATTATTGTTCTTAAAAATTATGACCTTAATAAGTAGACTTATCTATTATGTATTTTTGTGTCAGTATATTTTGTAAAATTTCATTTTTTTCAAGTCACAAAAGAAGCATATTTTAAGTCCTAGATATATGCCCCATTTAATTAATTATTTTGCCTGGATGCATCTATTATATATTTTCCTATGTTCATTCCTTTTTTGTGTAGCCTGTCTTTGCCAATCAGCAAAACAAATTCTTTACTATTATTTTCCTTCCAAATTCCTTCATGTATTTTGTTGATATATTTTATAGTATTTACATTTTTTTCCATGTCATTGCTTTCTTAAAAACTCGTTAAAGTGTTAGTTTGATTCCCTTATCTATTCATCTGTGAGTACTATTAGATATAGTACACACTTGATTTATTCATCTATTATTTATTTGTATTCTGTTTTGACTTTTATTTGAGACAGGGTCTGTTTAGCCCTGATTGGCTTGGAATTCCCTTTGTAGACCAGGCTACACTTGAACTCATGGAGAGTTCTGCCTCTGCCTCCTAAGTGCTGTGTGTGCCTCGAAGGTGTGTGTCACTACTCTGCTTTATTTGTATTCTGAATTTGGAAGAAACTTATTAAAAATAGTTTGCCTGGGTTTAAGTGCCATGTTCTCTTTATGATTTGCAAATTGACCTGAGTACTTTTTCATTGTCCAGTTAAGTTACAGTTAAGCCGAGTCTCTTTATCTCTGTATCTATATCTGTGTCTGCCCATTCCTTTGCTTTGTCTTTTCTCTTTCTGTCTCATTTGTTTCAGACAAATGTTTTGGGAGTTCTGTTGTAGGTGAAACTATTGAGAGTTCCCTGTAATGGAATTCTTTGAAGCCTTTGCCTTTCTTGTGTTGTGTATTTTATAAAAGAAAGTATCCAGGAGATGTAATAGCTTTTGAATCATGGTCCTTATGTCTTTAAAAGATGTTCAAATATTATAGTATGTTACTTCAAAAAAGGAATAACTATTATTAATTGTAGAAACATAATGATCCTAGCACATATTAAAAATTCAGTACGGAGAAGTATAAACATATGCCAGTTGCCCTATTCGAAGCTTTCGGAGGTAATCACTCTGAAAGAGATGACTGGCCTTATAATTACAAAAGATGGAGCACTAAAATGTGCTGATATTATAAAAACCTCAGGTCAAATTTCTGGGCTTCAAGCCCCAGTAACATTTCCCTTCCCCACAAAGGTAGTATCTATCATGAAATGAAAAGAAGAAACAGAACACTAGGTATGAATATAGCCCCGTTTCTTTATTTATACGTTTAAACAGCTTTTTACCCAAAGGGAAAAACAGAATTGTATTTTTCATAAAATTTGAAATTATGTAAAAGAACATAGTAAGGGACAAAACTTAAATTTTTGATTTTATTTTGTTTTTAAAAATATTTTTGAGATAGTGTTTCACACTGTAGCCCAGACTGGATTAGAACTCATGAGTCTCCTGCCTCAGACATGCTGAGTGCTGGGATTACAGGTATCAATTTTTTAATTATTTCTCTAAGTTATTGTAGGTATTTTTAGTTGTAAGGGAATCTCATGGGCATGTTATTTAAGGAATGCTTTATATTAACAGAATAACTACTACTGTGCATGTATTTTTTTTAAGATTTATTTATAAATGCTCTCTCTTCCTGTAGGTCTGCACGACAGAAGAGGGCATCAGATCCCATTATAGATGGTTGTGAGCCACCATGTGGTTGCTGGGAATTAAACTCAGGACCTCTGGAAGAGCAGCCAGTGCTCTTAACCACTGAGGCACCTCTCCAGCCCATATTTTTCTTTTAATGACAGGGTTCACTGTGTAGTCCTGGATGGCCTGGAAATTGCAGTGTAGACCAGGCTTGCCTCAAACTCACAGAGATCTATCTTTGCCTCATAAATACTGGGGTTAAAGCTGTTTGCCATCAATCCCAGCATCTGAGCATGTATTTTAATGGTGTCACTTCAGGATTAATTATTAAGGATGAGATTTTTGGCCTCGGATTCCAGAGTCTTCATACAAACACAAAATTATTATTACTTACTATTGTTATTGTTATTATTTTGGTTTCTCGAGACAGGGTTTGTCTATGCGGTCCTGGCTGTCCTGGGACTCGCTCTGTTGACCAGGCTAGCCTCGAACTCACAGGTCTACCTGCCTCTGCCTCCCAAGTGCTGGGACTAAAGGTGTGTGCCACCACCTCCTGCCTTAAATGCAAAATTATTGTAACACGGATGTTTATATAAAGTATATCAAAAGAAAGAGATGCTTATCTGACACTTAAGGGTGTGTATTTCACAGAAGAGATAGTGATTAAGGTTTATTAGGAGTTATCAGACCATTTCAAACCAACCATCCTACCTTCTTCCCTCATAAATTGGGCTTAGACTCAACATTTTTAGTTCTCTGAAGACACCAGGCTGTTTGGTGCCTGTTCTCTCTGCTTGTAGTGTTTAATACTGCTTTGAATACTCTTGTACCTACTTGGCAGCATAACGGTACATGGCCTTCTATTTTTAGACTAGGGTCACCTGGAACCATTCCTAAGCTCCCCTTTCTCACTAAGCCACTTCTCTGTAACCTGGGGCATCCTATGCATATTTATGTCTGTGGACTCTATAGTAATTCTTGTCTAAGGCTGTCACTGTACTCACAGAATTAGAGAAGAATGATTACTGATTTCTCTGGATACAGTACTATGTAAAGTACACCACCTATGTTTGACCTCTTAGGTTTGCTGGTACTTACCTTAAAAAATTTTTGTTCATCTGCCGTTGCCTTCCATCCTCTATTTTTGTTTTGAGACAGTATCTCTCTACTTAATCCTGGTTGTCCTGAAAATCACTGTGTAGACCAGGCTGCCCTTGAACTCTTTGAGCTCCATGTGCCTCAGCCTCTTGAGTGCTGGATTAAAGGCATGTACTACTTACTATACCTGGTTTACCATCTATTTCTTTTTAAATGTACTTCATAGTAAGTTGTAAGTTGCAGGCATTAGTGTACTTCATTCCTAAAGACTTCACCATTAAGGTCCTTGGTTTATGTTTTTAAATTTAGATTGTGGATTTTTAAAAATCCAACTACCAGTGTTTTTATAGAGGTGCTTAATATTTGAATTGAAATTGTAATTTTGTGCATTTGACCATTGTAATACGTTTGAAAGGAACAGTTCCACGGGGGCTAGAGTAAAGATAGATTCATGGAACAGAGATAATTTCTTATAATTATTAGAAAGGCAGCCAGGCAATAGAGTTTGGCATAGGGTAGGGGTTAGCTGGGTTGGGAGAATACCAGGAACTGATCCAGTAGCCAAAGTTTTAAATAGACCTTTAAAAATGGCAGTTGGGCATGGTGGTCCATTTTGCAATTTCAGAACTTGAGAGAAAGATGCAGGGGATTCAACACCAGCCTGGCATACATAGTGAGACTCTGCTGCAAAGAGAAAAAAGGCTATGAATCCGGAGGACCATGTAGTGGGGGGCACTAGGGTAAGGTGTTCAAAATGTGATGAATACATATTGCATAAACATACGAAACGTTCCTTTTTGTTTACATTTTTATTTATTGTTGGGTGGCACCTGTGTGCCACAGCAACTATGTGAAGGACAGAGTACAGTTTGTAGGACTTAATTCTTCCTTACCTCTGAGGGATTGAACTCAGGTCATCAGACTTGGCAACAAAGGCCTTTACCTGCTGAGCCATCTCCCAGCCCTAGGAAATTTTCAAGAAATAAAAAAAATAGAAATAAAAAGTAAAAGTCTGATTTGTGTTAGCCTTAAAAAAGAAAAAAAACTAAAAGTAAAGCTGGAGAAATAACAAAAGATTGGAGCTTAAGTAAAAGGTGATGATTATGTTTAATAGACTGGAGAAGCACTTTACAATATTAAGTTTACCTGGAATTATGAAATGAGCCTTGTAATTCAGTTTCATCAGTTCCAAGCAGGTTGGCTACTGGCCATGTGGTTTGGAGTCTCAGTTACTTGGGAAGTTGAGAGAGTTGGATGCCAATGGAGATTAGTGGTGTTAAAGTATATGTGCCTGAAGAGATTACCCGTTCTTTTTCTTAAACTGACAAATTCAATAATATACTCTTTAAAGTATTTGTGGGTGTATATGTACAAATATGCTGTGTGGAAGTCAGAGGAGAAATGGTTGTTTTTTTTGTTTTTTTTTTTTTGAGACAGGGTCTCATTGTATAGCTCGGGCTGTCCTGGAACTTGCCCTGTAGACCAGGCTGGCTCTTGAAGTCACAGAGATGCACCTATCCTTCCCAAGTGCTGAGATTAAAGGGACACATCACCACCGCCCAGCCAGCAAGGACTTATGAGAGTTGAGAGTTTGTTCTTACCTTGTCCCCAGTTAAGGGTTGCCCTTGGTTTTGCTGTGCTGCATACATACTCCAGCCTACCTGGCTGGTGAACTTTTCAGCTCATTGTAGGAGTTATTGTAGGAATTACAGATGCATGCCACCACATCTGGCTTTTTATGTGGCTTCCAGGGATTGGATTCTGGTCATTGGGCTTTCTTTCATGGTTAGTGCTTTTCCTTGCTGAGCCAACTCCTCAGCCCAGCTGTAAACTCTTTTTTTTTTTAATCTGATAAGTTTTCCAGTTGAGTAAACTGGTTCTTCTGGCAGAAACTGCTAGAAACTTAGTGTTCATGTAGAAAATATATTGGGCTAAGATCTATTCCAGAGGGAAAGCTGCAAATTACATGGAATGAACTTCCGAGGTTTTTTTTTTTTTTTTTTTTTTTTTTTTTGAGACAGGGTCTTACTATGTAATCCTGGCTGGCCTACAGATGGCTATGTAGAACAGATTGGCTTCAGACTTGTGTCAGTTCTCCTGTTTCTGCTTCCTGAGTGCTGGGATTATACATGTGCCACCACACACCTGGGTTTGACCAGAGATTTTCAGTCCAGGAAAGGCGTTTTTCTATCTTAAAGGAAGAAGAGAGGTTTATTGGCCATTGGTGGCTTGGTCTTTAGGAAGCCTCTTAAGGACATTCTGGGGAAATGCATCATTGAGCTGTGGGTTCCTGGCGTTTGAGTGAATAAGGTTCAGATGATTAAGTGGTTCAAGGCAGAAAGGGGGAAGCGTGTTTGCTTCTTTTCCTACTCATGCCTTCAGTGTCTCTAAAACTGGGTCATCCTATATATCATAAGTTGCTGATTCCATGACTTGCAGTACTTTTCTTAATGTGAGAGTTGTATCTATCTATAGTGGGGTGGGCTTCTTAACATTTTCCTACCTGTGACCCCTTTTTACCTGACACTGGGTATATAGGTAGGTGAGATTGGTATAAATATCAAATATTCACTAATAATAAATCATAAACAAACTTATTTTGAATCAGTTGTTGGGTATGCTGGCGAGATGGCTCACTGGTTAAGAGCAATTGATGCTTATATACAGGACCCAGGGTTCCATATCCAGTACCCACATGTCAGTTACTGAGAATAACACAAAGTGGCATTATATGAAATAGCGAAATTGTTAGAAATTCTATCCTAACCTCATGGCAAAATTCACTTAAGTTTTTAAAATGAAAAGCCTGTAACTCAAACAGCAGTTTTTAAAATGAAACATTGTAACACAGTGCAATCCGAATATATGCCAATTTGATACTTCCATGCAGAGAAATGACAGCATGAAAATGAAAATATTATGTCTGTTTTCTATAATTAAAACATTATGTTTCTGTAAAAGTACACACTGCACTTTGTAAGGTGCAGTATCAACTCTGACCTGAAGTGTTTCAAGTACTTTGTTGGTGTTGCATGGCATTAAGTGCATGCATGTACTGTGCGACGTGCTTGTTTCCTGTGGAGAAACAAGGCTGCCATGAAGTCTTGTATTGCAGCATAGGCAAGTCCTGTGAAACAACTTGGATTCATTACACATTTGACTTTCAATTAATTTTTCATTATTAAGTGTTTGAGACACTGATTGTTGCCAATTTTTTCATGTTCTCCGCATTCCTTTATGCAGCCCACAGTTTAGGAAGCTGTATTGGGGATTGGTGTATAATATAGATTGCTGAAATTTACTCATTTACAGAGTGAGTACCTGGATGGGGAGCCTGTGGCTATCTTTTTTGTTTTGTTTTGTTTTGTTTTTTTGAGACAGGGTTTCTCTGTGTAACAGTCCTGGCTATCTTGGAACTCACTTTGTAGATCGAGTCAAACTCAGAGATCCACCTTCCTCTGCCTCCCAAATTCTGGAATTAAAGGCGTTTGCCAACACCACCCGGCTGCCTATGACTATCTTAACAAGCATATGGTTCTTTTATGTACTAGAAGTTGTAAGAATATCACTTGGTTAGGGTTTTATTACTGTGAAGAGACACCATGACCATGGTAACTCTTATAAAGAAAACATTTAATTGGAGTGTGCGCTTACATTTTCAGAGGTTCGGTAGATTATCATCATGGCAGGGAGCATGGCAGTGTGCATGTAGACATGGTGCTGTAGCTGAGAGTCTTGCATCTTGCAGGCAACAGGAAGTCAGCTGAGACACTGTGACACTGAGTGGTATCCTGAGCATAGGAGACCTCAAAGCTGGCCCCAGAGTGACACACTTCCTCCAACAAGGCCATACCCACTCCAACAAAGCCACACCTCCTAATAGTGCCACTCCCTATGAGATTATGGGGGCCAGTTACATTCAAACTACCACAGTCCCCCTTTTACCTGTGGAGGGAATTGAATTTAGGGCCTTGTGCATGTAGGCAAGTGTTCTACCATTGAGATGTATATACACCCAGGCCAAAGAGAGCTGCTCTCTTATAGATAATAATTTTCCCTCCTTTAGTTACTAAAGAAATCTACAGATTGGGAGAGTTAGAGTTCCAATTCAGTAAGTATAATTACTAAATACAAATTATTGCTTTACACTAAAATTAATGGTAAGATACACTTGTTGAGGAT
>LZPO01027455.1:130095-140776 GCA_001675575.1 Neotoma lepida | reverse complement strand
AAAAAGTCCTTGTTGCCTAATTTCTCTTTTATTGGTTTTACTTTAGCATCTTTAAAAAAGATCTTGCTAATTATAATGCCATGAAACGTTCCTTCTTTTTCTAGAAGGAATTTTACATTTTAGGTCTCATAGGCGTTTAATCCATTTTGAGTTGGTTTTGTTGAATGACTAAATGTCCAACTGGGTTCTTTTGCATGTTCCCAAGCACCGTTTGTTGACTCCCTTCCTTTTGTGGAAGATAACTTTATATCATATATATGAGCATTTATTTTTAGGTTCTATATTGTACTCCACTGATTTCTTTTTCTGTCTTGTGTCAGTACTGCACAGTTTTGGTTACTGTTGAATAGTATATAAATATAGTATTTGGTAGATTATTTTTGAGACAAGGTCTCAACTATGTGTGCCTGGCTGTCCTGGGACTCTGTTGATTATGCTGACATCAAACTCACAGGGATCTGCCTGCCTCAGCTTCAGTGTTGTGATTATAGGTATGCACCCAGATGGCTAGCATATTTTGAAATCAAGCAGTATGAGCTCCATAACTTTGTTCTTTTTAAAAATTGGTTTGGTTACCTGGGGTAATTTGAATTCTGTGTGAATTTTAGGAAAAGTATTTCTGTCTTTGTAAAAAAAAACTGTTGCTCTGATTTTGATAAGAATTGCATCTAAGATGGGTTGGGGGGGTGACACACACCTTTTATCCCAACACTTCCAGAGGCAGAGGCAGGGGCAGGTGGATCTCTGTGAGTTTGAGGCCAGCCTGGTCTACATAGTAAGTTCTAGGACAGCCAGGGCTCTTACACATAGAAGCCTTGTCTTGAAAAAACAGCAACAACAACAAAACCAAACAAACAAAAAGAATTGCATTGTATCTGTTGGCTCCATTAAGTATTATAAATATTACAATATTAATTTTTCAAACCATTAATATGGAGTCTTTCTCTTTGTGTTTTAACTTCTTTCAGCAGTATGTTATTTTCATCATACAAGTCTTCTGTCTCTGTAGTTTTTATTCATAAGTATTTTATTCTTTTGATGTTACTGAAGATGGAATTCTTTTATTGATTTCTGCTATGGGTTGTTCATTGATAGTGTATAGAAGTAAAGGGAATTGCATGTGTTGATTTTTGTATCCTGAACTTTTCTGAATTTTAACTTTTTGTGTTTTTATGTGTGGAAATTTTGGGGTATCATTTGGGAACAGAGATAATTTTACTTTTCTGATACACAAGCTTTTTATTTTTCTTACCCATTTGCTTTGACTATTACTTTCAGTAACACTATGTTGAATATAAAGTGCCAAAAGTGAACATCTTTGGCTTGTTTATGATCTCAAAGAAAACTGTCAGTCCTTTGCTATTGTGCATGTGTTACCTGTGAGCTTCTCATGAATTTCCTTGTAGCCCCACTTTGTTGAGGGTTTTCCCCCCACAGCAAACCATTATTGAACCTTATCAATTACTTATTGTCTGATAATGTGAACATATGGTTTTTGTTCTCCATTCTGTTATTGTGTTACATTAATTTTGCTTTTTTTAAAAAAAATTTGTTTATTTTATATGTATGAGTGCTTTGTTTTCATCCACACCAGAAGAGGGCGCCAGATCTCATTACAGATGGTTATGAGCCACCATGTGGGTGCTGGGAGTTGAACTCAGGACCTCTGGAAGAGCAGCCAGGGCTCTTAAGTGCTGAGCCATCCATCTCTCCAGCCCCTAATTTTGCTTTTGCAGACTAATATTTTTAGGAAATAAAACACATTCTTGTAAAAATCAAACAACTAAAGGTGCACAAATAACTAGTTCCCTTTGCACCTCCACTCGTCTTCTCCTTTCTTCCTAGTTTTTTAAAGCTAGTTTCATGTGTTAACTTCTGGTAATTTTTCTTATTTACCAATTCAATATATTTGTGTATGTGGAACCAGTGTTGCATTCTAAGAGTAAACCCTCACTTGTTATGGTGTTACAATAATCCTTTTTGAGTGTAATAATTCTGCTGTTGAATTCTGATTTGCTAATTATTTTTAGACTTTCACATTGATATTATTAAAGGTGTTCATAGCATTTTCTTGCTTTCTATCTGGCTTAAGTTATTTAAAACATTTTATTGTAAGTTGTGGTTAGAGAGATGGTTCAGTGGTTAATAGCACTGGCTACTTTTCTGAAGGACCTGGGTTTGGTTCCCAGCACCCACATGGCAGCTCACAACCATCTCTGACTCCAGGCCCAGGGAATCTGATGCTCTCTTCTGACCTTCACAGGCTCCTGCATGCATATGGTACACATACATACATTCATGCGAAACACCCATATGTTTAGAATAAAATGAAAAAAATAATTGTAAATTAGGCATAGTAATATGTGCATATAATCCCAGCACACAGGGAACAGAGGCACATAGACAGGTAGATCTCTTTTAGTTAAAGGCCACTCTACATAGTGAAATCCTGTCACACACCCCCAAGTAAATAAAAATGAAACCCAAAATTAAAAGCCTAGAACTTTCTCTTATTTTCTGTAAGGTGTTTTGTTTTACACATTTATTTTATTGTCTTTTAACATACTCAGCCGTATCTCAATTATAGTGGTATCTCTATCTCTATGCATATTATTAAGACACATTTAATATTACATTTCAGTGCATTTTGATACCTTGAATGAATAACTGGCAAATTTTTGTTATTGAAAATAGGTTTTTTCAGACAATATATTCTAATTACAGTTTCCCCACCCCTAACTCCTCCCCAAATCCTCCCTACCTCTTCTCACCCAAGTCTATTTCTCACTCTCATTAGAAAACAAATAGACATCTAACATAGTAATAAAATATGATAAAAACAGACTAGACTAGGACAAAACAAACAACAACAGAGAAAACAAACCAAAGAAAAAGTATAAGAAGCACATACAGATGCTGAGTCCCACACATTTGTACACACAGAAATCCCATAGAAACCAAAAGCAGAAACCATAATATGTAAGCAAAAGACTTGTAAGGTTAAAAAAAAGCCCAGACAAAGCATTATGAGACAAACCTCTCAAAAATACCATTGAGTTAGTTTTGTCTTGGCCATCTACTGCTGGGCATGTATGATGTCTATCCTTAAGAGTGGTTTGAATACCCAGTGAGATTCTACTGGAGAAAACTAATTTTTCTGTTGAGAGTGGTTGTCAATTGGAGATAGCTTCTGGGTTAGGGTTGGGAGCTTGTGTCTACTTCCCCTCTCAGTGCTGGGACCTCATTTGGCATAGAACTGTGCAGGCCCTGTGCATGCTTCCACGAGTCACTTGAGTTCATACGTTCATCAGTCTTGTTGTATCTAGAAGACCTTGTTTTTTGGTGTCGTCCATTCTCACTGGCTCTCACAATCTTTCTGCCTCCACTTCTGCAGAGTTCTCTGAGTTCCCTGAAGGGAGGGAGGGATTTGATGGAGACATCTCATTTAGGACTTAATGTTCCAAAGTCTCTCACTTTTTCACATTGTCCAATTGTGGGTTCTGTTTGTTCCCATTTACTGCAAGAGGAAGCATCTCTCAGTATAGTAGAATGTCATTTCATAGCTATATTCCTTTAGCAGAACAGTAGTAGTATTTGGTTTTCCCCTAGGTGCATGGCCTATCTAGTCTCAGGTTCTTGGCCAACTAAGCAATGTTGGGCATGGGTTTCATCTCATGGGGTGGGCTTTAAATCCAATCAAATAGTGGTTCCAATCAGATAGCGATCGGTTAATTCCACAAGCTTTGTGCCACTATTGCACCAGCGCATCTGTTCTTAAAAATGATTTATTTCTATTTCATATGCATTAGTATTTTGCCTGCATGTAATGTCTGTATGACGGCATCAGATAGCCTGGAACTGGAGTTGTAGACAGTTGTCAGCTGCCACGTGAGTGCTGGGAATTGAACCCCCCGGTTCTTTTGGAAGAACAGTCAGTGCTCTTTTTTTTTTTAAGATTTATTTATTATGTATACAGAAGAGGGCACCAGATCTCATTACAGATGGTTGTGAGCCACCATGTGGTTNCTGGGAATTGAACTCAGGACCTCTGGAAGAACAGTCAGTGCTCTTAACCTCTGAGCCACTTCTCCAGCTCCAGTCAGTGCTCCTAACCACTGAGCCATCTCTCCATCCCCAGCACCAGTGTATCTTGCAGGTGGGTCACCATTGTAGATCGAAGGGTTAGTGTTTACCTGTCTCCTCTGACAGCATGTTGAGTGACTTCTAGTATCATGAACACTTACTTAGTCAGTAGGTGTGAAGGGTCTAGGGAGGCACCAGCTTGACTTGTGTTCAATGAGTTATGTAGGTGTTGTGTTCAGCAATAGGGCTTTATCATTATTTTGTGGAGAGAATCCAATAGCCCTGGCAATTGCTTGGGTTGTTTGGGGCTTTCCATGGGGCCCCTTTGCTCAATAATAGCTTGATTAGATGTAACCCATTCCTGGCTCTGGAGGTTTTATTTGGCGAGGTGTCTAAATGGGGCTTTGTCTCCCCTGTTAGTTGGTGGTTCCATTTAGATTTCTTTCATATACATGTATATCTTAAGAAGCTTCTATTGTATTAGGTTTCTGTAGAACCCGTCAAATGGCTCCCAGTTTTAGCTTCTTCTTGTGGTGTTAGGATCGAATCTATGGGCTTGTATATGCTAGGTAATTGGCCTGGAAGCTTTTGATGGAAACTATTGGGAGTAGGTAAAATCAATTTTTTTGTTTCTTAACTAGCATACAAAGTAATGGGCTTCATTATGACATTTTTATACATACTTTGTTCTTGGCAATCCATCTCCTCTGATCTCTTCTTATCTGTACCCTTCCGCTTTCAGTACTCTGCTGTCTTTCACCTTTGTGTCACGTGTTTTCTGTTAAACCTTCCACTTCCTTAAAACCTCATCCTCTCTCGCAGTACATGACCTAGCCACACCCACATATACACATATGTTAAAATTAAAATCATGAGCCTGCATATGAGATTATGTTATTTTGTCTTCCTAATTCTGGATTTTACCTCACTAAAAACCATAATTTTCCATCTATCCTTTATACCGCAAATATTCTGTGAAATCAGAATTTAGATTTTGCTTGAAATCTAGGTAAGACTATTTTGTCTTCATCTACTTTGCCATCAGATCTGCTGTTGCCTGAAATTTTCTGTTGAACAAGTAGTACCCAGCATGAAATAAGTAGTCTAGCAATGCCATGTTCCCCTTGAATAATACTGTATATCCTTTATTAGTGTTAACACCTGAATTTGAAATACCTTGTTTCAAATTTGGATGTTTATATCTTTAGATATCCATTGTCCTAGAAAATGGATACCCCGGCGTCTCTGTGTTGATACTCACTATAATACACACTTGTAGTAGTTTATTTAGAATGTCTTAGCATGTTGGAAATGATGTTAATGTGATACGTACTTAAATTAACTAAGTTTAGAAAGCTAAATATATGTGATGTTTTAGTGAGGTTTCTGACATTATAACAAAATGACCAAGTATTTGACTTCTAAGAGAAAAATTCCAGTTTTGTTAATGGTTTTGGGGTTGTCTATGATGGTTTAATGCTATTACTTTTTGGCTTGTGCTGAAGTAGCACATCATAATGGTAACATGACAGAGTAAAATCACTTACGTCAACATGAGCCTAAAGGCAGGGTGCCAGGAGAGTACCCTTCTATAAAGTAGTTTATTTTGCACATTGAATTTATTGTCTTTTAATTTACATCCTCTTTGATGACCACTCCCTCAGTGACCTAAAGACCTGGTGATAGGACTTACTTCTTACTACCTTCTAGTTGTGTTACCTGGGTGAGTAGAGTACCAAGCCTTTAGCACATGGACCTTTGGAGGACATTTGAGATCCAGACTATAACAAAACAGTGATGAATAGGCATTGATATTTCTTTTCAAAATTATTATCTGTTGATAATTTATTCTCTCCCCTCTCCCTTTTTTGGAGACAGGGTTTCAATATGTATCCCTGGCTGGCATGCAATTTGCTATGTAGCTAGCTTTGTACTCACAGAGATCTGCCTGCCTCTACCTTCTTAGTGCTGAAATAAAAGGCATGTGCTACTATGCTTGCCCTGAAAAAGTATTTTAAGGTGATAATATATGATAAAACTAATATTTTGCCTGTGTTATTTTTTTAATAGAACCATATGATTTCTAGTTCACTGTAGTTTCTTAGAACAAACTGGGAAATTAACAGATTTTATTAAACATGCCAGGTGTACTATGCTATTCATTGTCATATAGCAAGTACCAGTATGGTCAGGTAGATGAGAAGAGGATGATATTAAAGCTTTTCAGTTTGACCAACTTCAAAGATACATGGAAACTGTTTTGGGTGGTTCATGTGCAGGGTTCCCATTTCTGAGATGGGGATATAAAACAAGTGTGTATCAGACAGTGTATAATCCTTGGAGGAGTCAGAAACTGTTTACAGTTAAGTATAAACTCAGAGTACTGGCTCTCTAGGAAGAAGTTAGACATTTTTCCTTGTTGAACCCCTATCTCTTACTCCCTTAGTTAAACACAAACTAGTTAGTACTTAATTCTTACTAAAGTTCACAGTTAGATACATGTTTCCAGTTCTTTATGGCATTATTTAGTTTCTATATAGCCATGCTATATCTATGTAAATTGCCTCAGTTTACTCCTTCCCTTCCTTCCGAAAAAAGCTGTTCCTTAAAGACTATTATATTATACTGTATTTATTTACACCATGTGCATGCCTGGTTCTGGTGGAAGCCAGAAGAGAACTGGAGGTACAATTAGTTGTGAACTTCCTGACAAGGGTGCTAGTAACTAAACCCAGGTCCTTTGCAAGAGCAAGTTCTCTTAACTGCTGAATCATCTCTCCAGCCCCATAAAAGTTAGTTTTGAAGTCTTGAGACCTTTAGTGTGTTTAGTTTGTCTACTTAGTTATTTTAGAAAGGCCTTTTTCTTTGGGAGTCTTAACTTCCTCGTTACTACTTTTAAAGATTGAAAGGTAGATATGGGGTTTATTCTTGAGTGAGGAAATGTCATTGATTCTTTGTGGATTTCTTTAAGGTATACCTTCTCCAGATTACCTGTTTCTGCACTCTAGATCATGAGCTACCCTTATGGATTCGTTAAGATTGATCCACTTTGTAGAAAAGAAAATACATTTGCAAATAATGGTAGCAAATTGCAAATAATGGCAAAAAATGGTAGCTGCAATGTAGTATCAAGAAACTTCTAGATTCAGAATTTCCTACTGGTCAGAGTACATACTATCATTGCATAATTTGTCATTCTTTGCAGTCTTATTTACTCAGAAGAATTTGGCACAAATTAGGGAACCTGCTAGAAGGAAGAAAAAATATTTTGAAATGAATAAAATTTAAAGGTCATTAATCATCAAATTGGCAGTACATTTTTTCTCCTTTTAAAGGTATGCATTTATAGCTAATTTAAATGGTTAGCTTTTCGTTTCTTACCCTGTATACTCAAAGCTGCCATATGACATTTAACATAGAATTGGTAGCAACTTTCCTGCTTTCATCAACATCAGATTAACTGACAGACTTCAGAATATAGCTAGGCCAATATGAAGGAACCTACCTTTGCTCCTGTTAGTCCTCTGTAAGGAAATCTCTGTCCCTGGACTGGAGATAACAGCTCAGTAGATGCTTGCCTATCATGTCCAATGCCCTAAGTTAAATCTCTAGCACCACCACAAAAGAAGTTTCTATTTCCTGCTAATCTTGGCAAGCATAAGAAAGAAAAGTTGATGATAGGTATCAGTTTTAATATGCCTAACTTTTTATGATTAGGGACCTGAAGTTAGAATGAATCAGATTTTAGCACATTGTCTTGTAATTCCTCAGCTTTAAAAAATGTCCACTGCCTATATATCCAGATGGCCTTAAACCTGTGTTCTTTCTTCTTCTGCTTTAGTCTCTCCACTGTGTATGGACTTGGTGGAAATTTTGACAGAGTACAATTCTCTGTGGGCTCCCTTCAAGGCTGAATAACAATTCTCTTTCACAATTTAACTTTTCTGGTACTAACAATAAGATTGTAAGTTAAAAATTGAAAAACCACTCACATGTTGGTCAGTCTGATATATTAGCTCTTTTTGCCTTTTTTTTTCTTTTTCCTATTTCCTATTTTTTCTCGTTTGTTACTATTACATGTGGTTTATAGTGTATAGTTTTTAAATGTATCAAATTTTATCTACATTGATACAAAGTCATAAGTAGTTTCATTGTGAATGTTTCATTACTTACAGTGATGTACAGCCACTAATCCATGGTTGGACATTTAAGTAATTTGTAATTTTCAGTGCTTGTGTTATAATGTCAGTGGCATTTTGAAAGAGTGTATGCATATCTTAGATATGATACTAGTGAGTAGAAGACTGTGACTTTTGGGAGGAGCACTGAGATAAGATGACAACATTGTGTGCACGAACTTGCCTCGTTTAACTGCTGAAGAGTTTTAGTGATTGAATGAACACATCATCTGCTTAGGTGTTCTTTACCGTATTTCCTGGTAATCCATGCATTCTGAGTGACCATGTTACTCATGACTCTGTTCACTCTGTTTGGACCACTTGGGATTGAAGTAAAAGTCATTTCAAACAATTCTACAAGGGATAATTAAAATTACTCTTTATTTTTTAAACAGTATCCCAAATTATCAGATTTTTTTGATTGCTTCAATTTGGTGGTACAATTTAAGTGAATTTTACAAATTAGTTTCTGTAGTTATTTCTATTTATTTGTGTTTATTTACTTCAGTAATTAGTTTGTTCATGTGTTCAGAACTGGAAGTCATTCCCCCCCTGCAGTGTGTGTTTGTGTGTGTTGCTGCAGATGGAATACAAGTGCCCTGTTTTGTACTGCAACCCAGCCCCAGAAGGTGTTTTTGTTATTAAATTTAACTTATAATCTAAATTGGAATAACAACCTGTAAATGTACACGAAATATAGATAACCTTTTAATAAGAAAAGGCAGAAGCTAGTTGCTGCTAATGGCCCTTCTATGGAAAATAGTCATGGGGACTTAATGCTTGCTTTATGTCTGTGCTCTGTCCTCTCCAGTTGTTGGGATAGCATCTCTTTTATAAGAGTTACAGAGAATCTCCATACGTGATCAAGACCTCAAACTTTTTCTTTGATATTGGGTGAGAGCTCCACCTTGTGATCTTTGAGCATATATATTTTTTAAATTAATAACCTGCAGTAGTCCAGAAACGATTGGCCTTTTAATCTTTTATGATTTTATTTAAGCATTACATGTTCTTAAGTTCTAATGGAATTAAGCATATTTAAAGACATTTATGGTGGAGAGGCAATGTAGTGGAGACTGAGCATAACACCGTGCACTTGCTAGGCAAATGATCTGCTATATCTCCAGCCCTCTTTCTTACTTTTTATTTTAAGACCAGGTCTCACTGAGTTGTCAAGTCTGGGGTGCCCTTGAACTTAGGATCATCCTGCCCTGTGCATCTGAGTACTGGGATTAGAGACCTATGCCACCAGACTTGGATGAAGATATTATTTCGTAAAGTTTGTAATCTAAGTCATTGGGAAAAGCAAATTGTATCTACATGCAGGTGTAGACATTTGAAACAAAAAGAAACGTTCTCAACTTTTTGCTTTCTGAATCTTTGATTTCTGAAAACATTCCCAGTGGCAACTTTACCCACTACGTGTTCTCTTCTAAATCCTAAAGCAACTTTGTCATTTTTGTTAAGTTATGATAGTGTTTGGTTAGCTAATAAGTTAACCAGATGGTTAAAAATAGTAAAAACTACTGGGCATGGTGACTCACGTCTTTAGTCCCAGCACTTGGGAAGTAAGAGCAGGTGGATCGCTGATTTCGAGGCTAGTTTGTTCTATATAGTAATTCTCAGGACAGCCAGGGATATATAGAGTGAGACCCTGTCATATATATATACATATATATATATCAAAATGTTTCCAAAATATATGGAGTTTGGCATTTTTAGGTTTAAGAGGTATATGCTTTCTTATAGAAATCAATGTATTTTCTTATTTCTTGTATAGATAGTTCCTTAAGAAAGATCATTGTTCTGTTCATTGAACAATAGCTCTGGCCCCACAGTGTTTGTTGTGAAGTGCTCAGAGACACAGTGACAGCATAGGTGGCTACTGTATATTTTTGAGATCTTACCACCCTAATGTCCTGAAGTGTTGGTTGAGAATTTTTCTGTGCCTTTACAGTTCCCTTAAAATATCAAATACTTTTTATTTTTAAACATTATCTAGGATATTAAAAGACAAAGGTATTTTCTATATGTGATAACAAACCTCAGAAATACAGAATATTAGACAATTATTTAGGGTACAGTAATAAAAGCTGGGTTAACACTTAAAGGTCTAGAAGGGGAACAATAGTTCCGGGTATAAGGGAGACCATACTAATAGTTTGTATAGTTGAAGATTTTACAATATGGGGACCTTTCAGATAGAAGATGAACCCAATGATTTTACACTGTGAATTTGTTATATTACTGTCCAAAGAATGTTATTTTTCTTTTCTTTTTTTTTCTGGGACAGAATTTCAGGTAGGCAAGTTAATCTTGAACTCTATGTAGCCAAAGATGACCTTGAATTTCTGATCTTGCCTCCACTCCCAAGTTCTGTGGTTAGAGGCATACACCAGTATTCATGCTACATAAATACT
>LZPO01027455.1:109826-121501 GCA_001675575.1 Neotoma lepida | reverse complement strand
GTGTGTGTGTGTGTGTGTGTGTGTGTGTGTGTGTGTACTTGCATATGGAATTTTATTTAAATGGAACCATACTATGCAAACTATTTATAATGTGCACCCCAAACTCAATGAGAGTCTTCAACAACTTTATCAGTGAATATAACTACAACTGTAATATTTAGTCATTTCATAACATCACATTTTATACATGGAACAAAAATTATTTAACAAGACCTTGGAATATTTTTTACAATGCCCATAATTAATTTGTTACTGATTTTGTGTACTTAGTTCCTTAAAAAATAGAAATTTAAGAGAGAAGCACAAGGATATGAATGGAAATGGTAACTTTTAAGTGTTGAAAACAAGCATATCTATAATTCTAGTGAGCAATATATAATTATTCATTATTAAATAGGTTTCGCTAGTCTACTTTTGCCTATGATTTCAGTTGCAAGTTGAGCTCCGAATAGAGTCTCTAAAGACTTTTCTGGGTTTTGTTTTGTCCTGTTTCTGGTGGTGCTAGGGATTGAGTCAAGGGCTCTCATACACATTAAACATGCTTTCTGTTGTTGTGATATACCCTTAACCCCTCTGAAGTTGTTCTTTTCGTGATATAGCTTATTTAACTTTGAGAGCCAGTCTGTAGGTAAAGTGTTAGTGGACAGATCAAGGATTTATTATAATAATAAGAGCAACTACATTTAACACTATTCTGTGTATGTTTTAGGTGCTGTGGTAACAATTAGTATATATGTATACATGAATATAATATAATTATAACAACCTTATTTAATATCAAATTAAATTACAAAATTGAGCCTGGAGAGGTGGTTCAGTGATTACAAGTGTGTACTTCTTTCTGGAGGACCCCAATTTGATTCCCAGAATCAATATCATGTGACTTACAGCTGCCTGTAAATCTGGCTCCAGGGGAATCTGGTGCCTCTGGCCTCTGCAGGCACCTCCATCCATGTTCACTTACCCACTCACAAATATGCACACAATTTTAAAAGTCTGGAATATAAAACTTGCATATTTTATAGATAGAAACTGAAGTCTAGAGACAGTCAATGGTTAAATGATCTTAATCCATTTCTTTACTAATAGCCTACGATGCTACCTCCAAATGTCTTTTTTTAAAAGGAGTTTTTTGTTTATAAAACTATACCCAGGTTAGCCTATTTATTAGTATTATTTTTCTTCTTCCTCTTCTGCCCCTGTGTCATCTCTTTTGGAGACAGTCTTAGTGTCATGTAGCCCATGGTAGCCTTGAACTTGCTTTGTAACCAGGGCTAGCCTCTGATCTGCCTTTTCAGTTGTTGAGATTACAGGTGTATATGACTACATCAAGCTGTACTTTTCCTGTATTTCCCTTATTTTACCATATGTCTTCCTCAAGCACAGCAGATGCATTGAAACATTTTAATTGTACTATTTTTACTAACCAATCATATTTATACACATGATACAGAGTTTGAAAGTACATGGCTTTGTGTTAATATTAACTTTTTTAAAAATTTATTTATTTATTATGTGTACAGTATTCTGTTTGCATGTATGCCTGCAGGCCACATCTCATTATAGATGGTTGTGAGCCATGTGGTTACTGGGAATTGAACTCAGGACCTCTGGAAGAGCAACCAGTGCTCTTAACCTCTGAGCCATCTCTCCAGTCCTAATATTAACTTTTAAAAAACATACTATAATATACTTATTGTAGTTGTTTTTAGTCTTATCTCTGAAATTCTTTTACTTTGTGTAAATTTCATTTTAGAATTAGGAATTAATGATTCAGGCTCACAAAGACTGGTTCCTTTAACAAAATTAACTAATAGGTAACATCTCAAAATTATGAAAGTTATTTATTGAAATAATTATTAAGCATAGTGTGGTTTTTGCTAGGTGTGGTAACATAAGCCTCTAATCTCAGTTAGTTACTCATGAGGCGTAAGCAGGTGGATTGCAAATTCTTTACAGGATGGGCTCCTTATTTACTTCAAGTCCAGCCTAAGAAATGACTTAGCAAAATCCCACTTCAAAATAATAACCAAAAGGACTAGAAATTTACCACAGTGATAAGTACTTGCCTTGCATGGATGAATCCTTGGATGTATCCCCATTATCACAAAACAGCAACACCAAAAAGAAAAGAACAAAAAACCAAAACCAGAAAGGACTCTCTGTAAAGTAATATGCAAACATACAAAGTGTCTGGAAATAAATCTGTAGGCTTGACTCTAGATCAGGAAATTACAGAATATGGCTTGCGTTTAGACAGTCCATGATATAAGAATATTGCTTATTTTTTTAATGTCTTATAAACATAAAGAATATGTGGGGTGTGGCTATGTTTTGTTGGTTAGGTTTAACTGTCAACTTGATACTTTTTAAAATTACTTGGGAAAAGAGTGGTAATGATGAATTAGATAAGTTGGCCTGTGGGCATGTCTGGAGGAATTTTCTTGACTGATAAAATGATATACGGAAATCCAGCCCATTGTGGATGCTATTATTCCCTAAGTGAGAGAAGAGAAAGCCAGCTGAGAGCAAGCAAGGATGTGTTGATTTTTCTTTGCTTTTAACTGTGGGATGTGACTGCTTGAGTTTCTGTCCTGATGTCCCTGAAATAATGGACTTTAACCTGGAACTGTAAGCCAAAATGAAACCTTCCTCCCCTAAGTATTTTATCACAGCAATAGAAACAAAAAGTAGCACAGTAGCCCACAAAGCCAAAGATATTTACTGTTACTTTATAGAAAGTTTGCGGACCCTTGCTCTCTAGATCACATGAATGTATCTCTCTCTCTAAAAGGGACTTTGAAATCATCAAATGCAAGGGTCTGAAAATATTTTCTTTAAAGATTCTATTTTGGCACTGGCACTTTAAAAATGAATTAGAGAGACTAGAAAGATGGCTCAGCAGTTAAGAGCACTTGCCTCCTGCTCTCACAAAGGACAGAGGTTTGGTGATTTACAGCTGTCTGGAACTTGAGATGCAGGGGCTCTGACACCCTCTTTGGGTCTCCTTGGATACCAGGCAAACATGTGGTGCACAGACATACATGCAGGCAAAATACTCATACACATAAAACATGAGTTAGGGTAAAATTGTTATTACTTTTATCCCCTGGTAGCATACAAAAGACCTGTACAAGATCAAGTCATACTAAACCCCAGCGTGGATGGAGACCAGGGCTATGATGTTCTGCCCTTATCTGAGGAGCTATGGCAATTGATGGCTACTGGAAAAGGGAAAATCAGGTTTCTACCAGGACTCAGCCCCTGAGAGACTATCCATGTTCCAGTATATTTTCCTATTGCCATACACATACTGGCAGCACTAAGTTGACTCGATGGGTTAAGAAAAAGAGAACAGATGTAATTAGAAGAGAAAAGTGGTTGGAGGAATAGAGGAAGCATTAAAAGAGGAAGCATTAAAGGGTAAGGGGTTGGAGTGAATTTGAACAAAACATATATGTATGAAATTTTTAATCAATAAAAAGAAAATGCACTAGGAATGGCTCTTTTTCTTTAACAACCTGTAAACGTTATGGGAGTATTTTTTATAAGTTATGCAATGAGCCTTAACATTTTTGCTCATGTACATATTTATTTAGGTGTGGAAGTCAGAGGACAACTCAAGAGTTGTTCATTCCTGCCATTTGAATCCTGTGGATCAAACTCAGGTCATCAGGCTTGGCAGCAAGTGTTTTACTCTATGAACCAATTCTGTGGCTCTATATAGGGAGCCTTTTTACTGATTCAGGAAACTCCTGCTGCCAATACTGACAGCTTCCTTATAAGTGGACTTCATTTGCCTGTAGTGATCATTAATTGAATTCTCATGGTGTTTGGGAATTGACCCAGGACAAAAATGAATTTCATAGCTTTATTTACACTCTTCATGAACACTTGTTTGAGACTGCAATGATGGGACTGTAGAGATGACTCAGTGTGTTACGAGCACTGGCTACTCTTGGAGTAGACTTGTGTTTGATTCCTGGCACCTACATGGTGACTCACAACTGTCTGTAACTTTAGTTGGAGGAGATCAACACCTTCTTCTGTCCTCTGTGGGCATACATACATATGTGTGGAAAAATACTTGTACATAAAATGAAGTGAAAATTAGAAGAAGAATATTGCAATGAGTTATAAACCTGGCAGCAGGAATTAAGTTAGGTTGTTGAACTAATTCGTAATTACTTTACAAGAGGTTATTCTAGCTACTCACTCTGTTCTGTACCGTAACACAGCATAATAGACTCAGATAAAACTTTTTATCTGAGGTCTTTTTATTTTTGTGGTGTTTTTTTCAAACTTTGTTGATACTTTGAGTACTTTTAATGCTGATATGACATTGTTTTTCAAAATTAAATCAAATTCAGTAGATATAAATCTAACTAACATTTACTGAGTTTCTTCTAAAGCAGAAGTGATAATAGTAGCAATTAGTTTTGACTTTATTATATGCTGAGTATATTTGTAATAAATATTTTCTGTTTTTATCATCACAGCAACTCTGTGAGGTAGGCAGTTTTATCATCTGCCTTACCAATTGTAAAATGTTTATCTTTCCCTCTTATTTCTCTTTCTTATTACCTCTCCTCCCCTCACTCCCTCTTTCCTTCTTTTCTCCTCTTCCACAACAAGGCCTCATATATCCCAGGTTGCCCTTGAATTTGTTTTGTAGCTGGTCTTGAATTCCTGATCCTCCTGCTTCAGCCTCTTAAATGCTGGAATTCTATAACATGTGCCACTATGCTCCGATGGGAAAGAGAAATTTCTAGAGTAATGTGTGGATAAGTAACTTGTCCAGAATTACTCAGCTAATAGGAGTAGAAATTTTAACTTAGAGTTTGTCATCAAAGGCTTTGATCTTCTGTAATATAATATGAACTTCTGGCCTGGAGAGTTGGCTCAGCAGTTAAGAGCACTTGCTGCTCTTAAAAAAGACCCAGATTCAATTCCCAGCACCCACATGGTGGCTCATAACTAACTCCAGTCTCAGAGGATCTGAAACTCTCTTCTGACCTTCGTAGGCACCAGGAGAAATGTGCAGAAAAAACGCTCAAAGGCATAAAATAAGTAAACAAATAAATTTAAAAAATAATGTGAGCTTCATTTGGAAAACAAAACAAAGGCTATAACTGTCATGTAACTTTCTTATATTTGAATAGTCTTCTGTATATGCCAACATATATATGTTCAAGTTAAAACATGATCAGCAACTTTCTTGGTATTTGTGTTTTGAACTCTCAAGGATACTGACAGTGATATAAGTTAATCAACTTCTGTTTTTTTTGTGCAGACTTGTAAAAAAGGCAAAAAGGGTCCAGCAGAAAAGGGTAAAAGTGGAAATGGAGGAGGAAAACCTCCTTCTGGTCCAAACCGAATGAATGGTCATCATCAACAGAATGGAGTGGAAAACATGATGTTGTTTGAAGTTGTAAAAATGGGCAAGAGTGCTATGCAGGTAACATTTATGATATTTTTTGAACTGTAGTAACAGAAAAGGTACTGCCGTGATTTTTGTTTTCTTTAAAATCGTTATTTCTTAGGTGTATGCTTCCACAGGCCTCCTGTGTATGTTTGCCTATGTCCTGTATGTATACATGTGCTCTATCGTGACTGTGTGGACTTTAGAGAATAAATTGGTGAACTTACTTTTCCTTTCATCTTTATGGGGCCTTAGGAGAGCAAACCTAACATGGCCAGACCATGCCACTGAGGCATCTTGCTGATCCTCTTTTTAATTTTACTTATTATTATTGTGTCTAAGTATGGCATGCTTCAGTGTGTGTGTATACCATGATTTACATGTGGAAGGCAGAGAAGAGCTTTTAGCAAGCACTTGGCTCTCTACTGGGGGTTTCGGAGATTAAACTCAGGCTAGTAGGCTTCCATGGCAAACACTTTCACTCATGGAACTATTTCACTGGCCCTTCCTTGATTTTTCTAATTGTATTTTAATAAATACAAAACTATGAATGTATTTATAATACCTTTTATGGAAGGGGGGTTGTTGGGACTCAAACTCAGAGTCATTTATATTCTAGGCAAGTATTCTAACCACTATACTACATCTCTAGGCCTCTTTGTCTTTGTGTGTGGTTTTTTTTTGTGTGTGTGTGTGTGTTTTCTTGATGCTTGAATGAGCCCTCTACCACTCAACTACAACCTCAGTGCAAAGCTGTGTCTTGAGCCATTTTCTAAGTTTTAATGACAAAGGAAAAAAAATTAATTGGTAAAAAAATCATGATATTGGGTTTGGCTATAAAGGTTTGTGTTCCCCAGGATTTATATAGCTGCCATTAACAAATGAAGTCTTGGTGGCTGGAGAGATGCTTAGTGTTTAAGGGCACATACTACTCTTGCAGAGTGTCTTAGTCAATGTTCTGATGTTATGAAGAGACACCATGACCACAGCAACTCTTATAAAGGAAAGCATTTAATTGGTGCTGGCTTACAGTTTCAGAGGTTTAGTCCATTATCCTCATGTTGGGAAGCATGGAGGCACATAGGCAAGCGTGCTAGCTGAGAGTTCTACATCTGGATCTAAGGCAGCAGGAAGAGACAGACACTGGGCCTGGCTTGAATGTTTGAAACCCCCAAAACCCAACCCCACGTACACACTTTCTCCAACAAGGCTACACAACTAATAGTGCCATTCCCTGGTGACCAAGCATTAAGTCTTTGAGCCTATGGCCACCATTCTTATTCAAAGGACCACACAGAGGACCCGGGTCCAATTCCTAGCACCCACATGTTGATTTGCAAATACTTGTAGCTTCAGTGTCAGGGGATCTGAAGACCTTTCTGACCTCTGCTGTCAGTCTATGCACATCATTCATATACATACACAGGCAACACACATAAAATAAAAATTAAAACAGTTGAGTTTGGTTGGTGTCTTAGTTACATTTCTCCTGTTGTGACAACCATCAACAAGGCTACTCAAAAAATAAATAATAATTCAGGGCACATGGTTTCGGAAGGTAGTAGAGTCCATCACCACCATGGCATGGAGAATGGCAGCAGGCAAGCAGTCATGGCACTGGAGCAGTAGCTGAGAGCTTATGTCTGATCCACTATCAAAAGACATTTGGGGGGGTGGGGAGCAAGTGAGCTAACTTGAAATGGCATGGAGATTTGAAACCTCAAAGTTTACCTCCAGTGCACACCTCTTCTGACAAGGCTACACCTCCTATTCCTTCCTAAATAGTTCACCAACTAAGTATCAAGCACTGAAATATAGGAGCCTGTCAGGCCAGCTTTCATTAGAACCACAGTAGATGGACTTCTTAGTTGAGTGACCTAATGTTACTAACCATTTAGTTAACTGATTCTTAATAAATATGCAAGGAATATATACTACCTTTTGGTGTTTTGAGATGGGGGGTCTCTGTTAGGATGGTCTTGAAATTTTAGGCTCAAGCAAATCCTCCTATCTGAGCCTCCTTAATAACTAGAAATATAGACATACATCATCATACCCTACCTGGAATATTGTATTTCATAAAAGTATTAATTTAATGTTACATGGAATTAACTTCATATAATTAACTCTAATCATTATTAGGTGCACAAGGATAGTTTTTTGAGAAGTAATTATTTAGGCTTTATGTTATTAATCAACTTAAATGTAAAATTTGCTTATATAATTATGTAAGTATTTGACTCTGTGATTAAGAGTAAACTATCAGTTGAGACTAGTAAAGAAGATTTTCACATGCAAAAGAAAAATATTTAGCCATTGTGCATTTAGATCAACTCACAGAATTCTAATTCATAGTCCACGGGTTCATTTTTCTGTAGTTACATTTAGTGCTTAGAAGTTTTGTCATTTAATGTTTTCAATTATAACTTGAGTACGCCTCTTTGCTGTGTTGGGATGAGTTGTCTGTCATTCATGGCATATGTACATATGTACTGTTTTACTTTTTTACTCTATTAGTGTAAAAAGTACTCACTTCTGTTAAGGTCTCCTTTTGCATTAGTTTTATCAAATGAGATATTTTTCTCAGCTGTATTGTATTCTACTTCATTACTTTCTTTTTTATTTTTGTTATTTTTTATAATATTTTGTTTTAATTAGTTAAACACATTAACACACACACATTTGTTTTCTTTTTGGTCAGTGCTGGAAATCAATCCCTAGACTTTGTGCATGCTAAAGTAAATGCCTTACCACTGACTAAGCCACAACTCTGGTCTTTTTGTCTGGTAGACTTTATTTTTGTCAATTTCAGTGTTTTAGTTTATTAGTATTGCTACAAAATAACATGGACTACATAGATGGAAACAACAGAAATTGGTTTCTCAGAGTTATGGAGTCTAGAAAGTGTGGGATCAAGGCACTGGAAGATTTTAATGTCTCTAGGGCCTTCTTTGTGGTTCATAGATAGAGCCTCCTCACATTGTGTCCTCTCTTGGTGGAAGGTAAAAGGCAGCTCTCTGGGACCTGTTTTATGAGAACATTAATCCCATTTGTGAGGGCTCTATGCCTTAATTGTCCTCTGAAGCCGTGCTGAGCTTTCCTAATACTATCACACTAGTGCTCAGGTCTCAACAGCACATGTTGCTGTTGAGTGTTGCAATGGCGGAAGGTATACAAATTACCAGAAATTTCAACTTGCAGTCACAGCAAAGTAGACACTTCTGGTTTTCTCTAGTCTTCTGGGCTTTCGTTGACTATTTTAGGTTGTCAGATGTTTTTCGACTAACCTAGTGTGCACAGGAACCTGGATTTGGCCCCCAGCAATGAGACGAAAGATAAGGAAAAAGTGTTCCCTGCTCCAAGGGACATTTCTGGTTACCTCCCCAGGGATTGCCCTAAAGCTCTTCTCTGCCTCTGGGCGGTTGTGTGTATTCTGCTTGGGTTACTTTCCTAAGGCCAAATTTGATCGAGGAAATCTGCTTTTTAGAAACTGGGTTTTCCTTACTCAAAAGTTTCAGCCCAGGCTGGGCGGTGGTGGCGCACACCTTTAATCCCAGCACTCGGGAGGCAGAGGCAGGCGGATCTCTGTGAGTTTGAGGCCAGTCTGGGCTACCGAGTGAGTTCCAGGAAAGGCGCCAAAGCTATACAGAGAAACCCTGTCTCGAAAAACCAAAAAAGAAAAAAAAAAAGTTTCAGCCCAGATACTTCCTTATGACATGCTTTCTATTTTTCAGCCACGTTATGTGCTCTGTGCTCAGGCCTTTGTTTCTTTAGATGCTTGGAATAGTTTCTTTTCTTTTTTCCAAATCAATAGGACTGACTGAAAAAAAGATCTTTTAAAACGTCTTTTTAATTATGTGTGTACCTGTGTTTCTGTGTGTGGGTGTGTGCACTTGAGTGCAAGTGCCCAGGGAGAGCAGAGACATTGGACCTTTTGGAACTAGAGTAACAGGTAGTTGTGATCTGCATGATGTGGATGTTGGGCATTAAACTCAGAGGTCCTCTGTAAGAGCAGTGTGTGTTCTTAACCTCTGGTCCATCTCTTCAGCCTCTAAATGTCGCTATTTTGAAAAGCATTCTTAGGTACTGCCTTTACTTTTCCCAATGTACATTTATTCTTACCTTACTCTTGACATTCCATTAACACATTTTCAATATCACATTATTGTAATGTTTGTACAACTGCCTCGGATTCCCCCTCTTTTGTTTCTTTGAGACAGAATGTGCAGCTTGGCTGGCCTGCAATTAGTGACTATCTTGCTTTAGCCTCCTGAGTGCTGGTATTTATAGGCTTGTGCCCCCATGCTCTGTTCTGAATACGTACTTAGTGTACTATTTGATTAGAAAATTTAGCTGTTTGTGATGACATACACTTGTAATCCTAGTACTTGAGGGACAATGTCTGAAGGATCTTTTGTTCCAGGCCAAGTTGGGCTACATAATGAATTCCAACTCAGCCTGAGGTATATAGCAAGCACCTACCTCCAAAATATTTTTAAACCACTTTTAGTGTAACAGCATACATTTTTTTTAGATTATGAAAGACTTGCATTCCTATTGTAAGTTGTCCTTGAATTTCAAGAACTTCTTATTGCTCTTGGGTGGTCTCTTTAAAATTTTATTGGACATTTTTCTATCTATATTGTTTAGTGTATCCTTATTCTTGCTAATATAGTGCTACGCAACCATAGAAATGCTTCTAGAATTCAGGCAGAACTATTTTGGAAAGGCTTGTCTTTGCTCTATGTGACTTTTGTTGGTACACATTGAATATCTGGCACTAACACAGTTAGTTGTCCTATTCATCTAGAAGTTTCTTTACTCAGACATGGTAAAATAGTCTCTGATATAACTCAGAGGCTGGAGTCAGCCAGAGCTTTACCTATAAATAACCTTCCCATGTGACTTGCACTTTTTACAGTGTATTGTCTGAGTTTAGAGTCTTAAGTAGTATCCTATCCCCAGCACTCCAAGAAACCAGTGCAGCTGTGTAGCTTCCTGTGACCTAATTTTGAACATATTACTACACTGTGATGTATGGAAAGAAGGCATAGACCCCTCACCTTTTACTGGGGAACAATTTTTTAAAGACTTTAAACTATTACAGTTGTATAATGTATTCTTTCATTTTTTTTCTTGCATTAATCATTTTGGAAAATGTTTCAATACTTTTCTCAATTGTGCTGGTTAATATATATAAGCTGTTATATTGAAAATTACTTAAATGTAGGCCTATTACTGTAATAAATATCTGAGATGATCAGCATAAAAGGAAGAAAAGTTGATTTGAACTCAGTTTCAATGTTTTCAGTCTGGTTATTTGTCACCCCCTCCTCTTTGGGGCTATAATCAAGAGTCATGTCATGCTGGAGAGAACATCGGATAAAGTTGTTTACCTCACATCAGTCAGAAAACAGAGGAAGATACTAGTGTTCCATAATTTCCTTTGAGGGTATGCCTCCAACTTCCTTTGGCTCCCATTAGGTCCCCAAATGTTAAAGTTTCAACCACCTTCCAGTAAGTCCAAGTTGAGGACTAAGCCTTTAACATTTAACACATGGAACCCTGCAGAGGGAGGGAGCATTCCTGACCCAAAGTGTAAAAGTAAGAAGAGTTTAATTTTCGAGCATTTTCAGTCTCCCAGAAAGAAAGCTCATGTCCACTAGCAATAGCTTTCCAAGATCTAGGCTGCCACTCATTGGCTTTGTGTTGTGTGTCTTTACCTGATCTGGACAGTTTATATAAATGGAATCATATAACCTATGGTTCTGTGAAGTTTTATCATGTTGTGACATGCATTAGGACTATTCCTTTTGACCAATTTGATATATTGTATGAGCATTCACTATTTTGTTATATATTCTTACATTTTTATACATTTGTTTTGTTACTGCTTTCTTCTGTTTTGAATAGTGCTGTAGAAGTGTTTGGTTAGACATACGTTTTAACTACTTTTGAGTAATATATACCTGAGTATCAAATTGCAGTGTCATATGGTAACTCTATATTGAACTTTTTGAGGAGTTGCCGAATATTTTCCAAAATGACTACCATTTTACACTCCTGCTAGACATGTTTTATTTAGTGTTTCATCTTTTCCACAGCTTTGCCAATGTATGTTACTGTAGTTTCTAAAATTATAACCATTTTGGTAGGGCAGGAAGTGGTATCTTTCTGTTTTTTTTCTTTATTTTTCCTTTGTATTAAACTTCTTTTCATGTGTTTATTGCCTTTACAGAACTATATATGTTTG
>LZPO01027455.1:90688-109791 GCA_001675575.1 Neotoma lepida | reverse complement strand
CTGCATGTATGTAAGTGCACCACATGTATATCTGGTGCCCTCTAGGGTTAGAAGAGGGCATTGGATCCACTGGAGTTACAGATGGTTGTAAGCCACCATAGGAGTGCTTGGAACCAAACCTGGATCCTCTGGAAGAGCAGTCAGTGTTCTTAATCTCTGAACCATCTCTCCAGCTTCCACCTTGTCTTTTAAAACAATGACTTAGTTGTGAAAGTTCTTTATATATTTTGTGTACAGATAACTTGTCAGATGTGATTTAAAAACATTTTCTTCCTTTCTTTGAACTACCTTTCACTTTCTTGATGAAACTTTTGAAATATAAGGAGTTTTCACTTATTACTATTTTCTTGTGTTTATACTATTGAACTACTCCATTTTTATGCTTTCTTCTAGAAGTTTTATAGTTTTTGCTTTCTTTAAAAAGGTATCTGATCAATTTCAGTTAAGTAGTATATGTATGACATAAGGCAGTTTCCAACTTCATTCTTTTCTTTTACATGAAGATATCTAGTTGTTCGTGGGTCATCTGTTGACACTACCCCAAGTTGAATTGTCTTGGGATTCTTGTTGAAAAATTTATGACCATGAGTATTAAGAGTTTATTTCTTGGGAATAAATGTTATTACATGACTATGTTTTTCCACTGTTGTCTTTGTAGTAGGTTTGAAACCATGAAGCATGAATCAGCTTGATTTTTTTTTCCTTTTTATGCACGTGTATGTGTTTGTGTACGTTTGCATATTTGTATGTGTGCAGGTGCACATATGTAGATATGTCAGTACACGTGCACATATATGACATAAGTGTGTGCGGAGCTAAAGGACAGCCTCAGGTCTGTCAACCTCAGGAATGTTGTCCACTTCCTTTGAGGCAGGGTCTCTCATTGGCTTGAAGCTCATCAGTTAGGCTAGATTTGCCTTCTGTTTCTCTGCCTGCCCATCACAAGAGTACAAGTGTACAGGGCCTGCCAGTTTGTACATTTGTTCTGGGATTGAAGTTGGGTCCTCAAGCTTGTGAGGCAGGCGTTTTTCCTACAGAGCTATCTCCTCAGATCAGGTATTTTCCTTTTTAAATATTGATTTGGATATTTAGTTTCCTTTGTAGTTATAAATTTCAGAATTAGCTTTAATATTTGCAAATACATCAGCTGGAATTTTGATAGGAATTACAGTGAGATAAGCTTAGGAGTATTGGGCATCTGATACTATTACCTCTTCAGATCTGTGAATTGTCTTCCTATTTTATTTGTATTTAGCATTTAATTTGCCTTTTTCTTTTTTACAAACATTGTATTATTAGGGCCCACCATTGAAAAAGCTTTTGTTTTTTTAATCTCTTCATTGATACAGGCTTTTACCTCTTTTTTTTTTTTAAAATGAACTTTTGTTTCTATTTAAATTTAAAATTAAAACTTGATTAGCACATGATATATTGACTGTATTAGTGGAATTTATTCTGGCATTTGTGTGGCAGGTATCATTTAAATCTTGCTTCTCTTTATCCACCCTCCCCTACAGTCATTCTTTTCAAACACTCTTGATCACTTTTGTGCATTTAAATTGACTCTTAAATTTATTTTATTTATAATATCTTACTAAATGAAGAAAGAGGTGTGGTGTTTAATGTTAGAAGAAAAAAGTTGTTATGCTCTCAGCATCATATACCAAATTCCCTATCATTTCTTCATCCAGTTCATCAGTACTCTGGTCCATAGGTTGATTCAAGGTCTAATGGCAGGTGGACAATGTTATAAATACCTATCCTGCTGAAGATAAAAGGAACACAACAGTGGGACTTGCCTAAGTATGCCTACTACATTTTTATGGGTATTTACACTACCTTTCCAGGCAGCTCTACCTAAAATGTTTTCAGTTAAGTAAAAACAGTGCCTCCCAGCAATACAATACACCTTTGCCCGAGGCAGCATGCCACCATGCACATTCCCTCTCCAGACTGCCCCTGGCAACACTCAAGCTGTTTTTATCCTACTTGAGTGTTAGCCTTGCCTTCTGGCATCACTGACCAGCCTCAAGGCTTCCTGGTTCCATCTATTTAATTTCAAGTGAGAAGACATAGTGTTCAGCATTTGTTTTTGTGGAGGAAAGTAGTTGTCTTTAATCAAATATAGCTGGTGTTCAAAAGTGACAATGCTGGAAGCCCCACATCTGTCACTTAAGAAATAAACTTGGCTTAATCAGCCTCAAGGTAAAGACAACATCCCCACCCTTTCCACTGCCAGGAATCAGGCCACCCAGGGCACACTGCAGAACACCTCTCGAAGCAGTGCCCTACCACTTTCTGGGCCTCCTTTCCCAGTCACTTTTCCAACTCCACTCTCCCTTTGGTGTTCTTATCCATATCTTGGCTGATGCAGGACTTACTCAGCAGTGCAGTCAATCTCTGATGGTAGAGCCATTTATATTCTTTATGATGCTCGAGACTGGAGATCCTACCAGCAAAGTTCAGTCAGCATATTTGTAGCATCATATCCCCAAACATGCATACCTACCAAGAAAGTACCTTTCAAGGGTTCAGGATCAAAGGCCTGGAAAGGGCCTATGGAAGAGATCTCAAATGTGTGCCTCCAGATCTGATATTCCACCAAAAAATACTAGAGCAAGGTTCTTACATGAGGGGAGTTGTCCAAAGCTGTTATTCACATGCCAACCAGAGGCAGAAGCTAGCTAAAGCCTCATTCCATGTCCATGACTATACTACCCTGAATGTGCAGAGGCATTTACTTTTTTATACAGAAAATTTTAGGATGATATATTCTCTAGGCTATTGTTAACATCACAAAGAAACAATTACACTTTATAAAATGACTATAACTTAGTTTTTGTTGCTTAAATTTTTAGATTTTTAAAAGAGTGTATGTTTGCATTTACACATGTACACTCACAAGCACATACCTTTGTCATGGTAAAAACACAAAATACTGCTGTGACACTTGTGAAAAGAAATTTCTTTTTTATATAGAAAATGGAGGGTGATTATGCTTTCTAGGATATTATTAATCTATCCAAGACATAATTATAGATTCCATAGAATAAAATTGGTGACATAACTTAGGTTTTGGTTTCTGAAATTTCTAAGTTTGTGTGTGTGTGTGTGTGCGCGCGCGTGTGTGTGCGCATGCTTGTGCCACATAAGCATGTATGTATTTCATGGCTTCACTGTGGTGGTCATCATACAATTCATGGGGGTTGGGCTGGGACTGGTTCTCTCTTTAATATTATTTGGGTCTTGGGGATTGAACTCAGGTTCCCAAGCTGAGCATCAAGGGCCATTACTCAATGAGTGAGCTCATTGGCCTAGTTTTTCTCTAATTATGAATGAATAGAAGGTAGGTGATTATTTTGTATTGTTGGCCAGTGACTTTATTGAATTTGATTCTATTAAAATTAAAATAAAACTTTCAATTTAAAAATATGCATATATTAAAGTAATGTGAATTTTATGGCTTTCATTAGAATTACTTGCTTCTTAGACCATCAGTAAAAACTAATATTTTTTTTATTTTTTTCTCTTTCTCTCTAGTCGGTGGTAGATGACTGGATAGAATCATACAAGCATGACCGAGATATAGCACTTCTTGACCTTATCAACTTTTTTATTCAGTGTTCGGGCTGTAAAGGTAAAATATATTTATTTTATAATCATAAGTTCTCAAATAGCCACTTTTTAAAGAAATGTTATCCCTTCTCATGAAAATAATGTCAAGGTAGTGAATTATTTGCATTATATCTGTTCAAAATGTATAAGGAGAAAAGCAAAGAACAAAGCAAGAGAGAAAGTCTATTGACAAAGGTATATTCACTCTGAAATTTATCTAAAACTTAGCAATTTATAATGTTTATGATATTTTATTAGATTTCCTACTTTTGGCATCTGGTTTAGGAATGAAGAAATGGGATAAAAAGGGAAAAGGTAAATAATGAAGAGATACAGGTTTAGATGTTATGGTGTAGAATAATAGACTGTAGGGATTAAAACTCATAAATAATAGTCTCTAGTGAAATTGCCATTTATTGTAGTTTTAAAATTTTGTGGTGTTTTTACTTAATTTAAAAATATTTTGAAATAGTGGGGAAAGAACAAAATGCAGATATTTCTTACTTAGGACAAAACTATTTAGGATAGACTTTTAGCAGTGCAACAGAATTATGTAAATTGGTACATCATACGTACAGTCCCAGCTGGATCAGTAGTGAGTAATTGAGTCAGTCAAAATCATGGGCAGCTTCTACTGTCTCCTTTGTCTTTTATCCTCATTGAAATTATAGCAGATACTTAGGTAGAAATTTTAGATATTTAATGAGAATATCACCACCTCACACCAGCAGTGTGAAGACTAGAAATGTGGAGGGAGATATTGGCCTATAATATAATTAAAAGTTAAAATGTCTCTAGAAATAAGCCACTTATATGTAGAAAATAAATGTAAGTAGTAAGTTTTAATTGTACGATATCTCTTTAAAAATATAGTAATGTTAGCTGGGTGGTGGGTGGTGGTACATGACTTTAATCCCAGCACTTGGCAGGCAGAGGCAGGTGGATCTCTTGTGAGTTTGAGGCCAGCCTGGTCTACAGAGCGAGTTCCAGGACAACCAGGGATACACAGAGAAGCGCTGTCTTCTCTCTGTGTGTGTGTGTGTGTATATATATATATATATTTTAATTAGCAAACAAGTAATACATTTTATTTGTGGTTGATTACAACATTTTATGTAGTCTACATATTAAATCTAATTTATTTGTGATGGTTAAAATATATACACTTAATTCTCAAGCCTATGATCTTCATATTGTCATTAACTTGATTAGTCTTGAGACTAAAAATTCTTTTTTGAGATGAAGCTTCATTATGCTATCCAGATTGGCATCAAACTCTGCTCAGATGCTCTTTTTATCTTTGATTCCTGACTTTTGTTGGACTACAAGGTTTACACAAGAGCAATCTTGAGAAATTTCAAATCCTGTCTTAACAGAGTAGAGAGAGCTGCCTAGTTTACTTGACTTAGCTAAAATAAAACTAGCTGCCATTTTGTATTTTATCTGCTTTAATCTAGTTCGAAAACTGTGATTAAGTAGACATTGGAAAGTGTTCTTCCTTTATTAGACTCATCCTTTGTCTGATGTTGCTCTGTTTTCAAATAAAAACTTGAAGGTTTGGACACTTATTAGAAGGAAACCAGATTGTTAAGATTTTTAAAACTTCAATGTGTTGAACACTGAAGTTACTGTAGATTTGGCCACTGATGTAATATTTGTTTTATAACTAAGCATTTTCCATATATTGGAATTTGTTCTTTAACCCATAAAATTATTTTGGTATAGAATTCATTTGTAAATGGATTAGAAGTTTCTCTATGTGTAATCACTTAGTTTAACCATTATTGTAGAATTAGGGTTATGAGGATCATTCATTTTTCATTCTACTCTAATATGATTATTCTGCAGTTGTTCGTCCAGTTAGGGATCCTTGGCTGTACGGAGAGTGATTCCAGGCTGTTCTTCTGTTCATTTTGTGGCCAATTCAGATTTTTGCTTGTTTGCTTTTTCTTCTTCCTTAGTCCCCTGTTTCTTTTTTGTTGGCTGCTTTTTGGCAGTTTCACTTCATGTCTTGAACATCTTCAGACTGTGGGCTCTGGCCTTAGGTTCTGACGGTGACATCACAACTGCTTCAGAATTTCGGCTCTGCAGTTGGCGGCAGCTATAGTTCTTGACCTTTGCTTTTCTGCTTGTTTTTGGATTTCAGACTGTCATGTGGTTTGTGAGGAGGGAAGGAAGCTTCTGAAATGGGGATTGGCATTAGTATTCATCAGGATATTTACTGTGTTCTACCTTTAATGATTTATTTCCTTCCCATCTCCCTATTAAATTTATACCTTGATTTGTTTGAACTATTTTATTAGAACTTTGAGAATGTTATACATTGTGCTTTGGTCACATACCCTCCAAATCCTCCCAGATCCATCCCCTCTTCCTTACCCACCCAAGGTACTGTTTTTTTTTTTTTTCTTTTTACTTCTGTTGAAATTCACCAAAACTAAGATGTACTTTCAAAATGTGTGGCCTTCTGCTGGAGCGTGGTCAGCTTGCTAGGGGCTCCAATCTTAGAAAAAACCAATCTTCCCTCGCCTGGGTTTTGTGCATACTGTCTACATCACTGTGAATGCATACTTGCAGCTACTCTGTCATTTACTCGTAGTTCTCCACCACCTTTGTCTTGTGTTCTTTTCTGCCTTCCTTCCACAGTGATACCCAGATCTTGGGAGGATGGAGATCACTATGTATGTTCAATTCAGGGCTGAACATTCTGTAGTCTCTTACTGTCTGTATCTAGGCCAGTAGTTCTGTGTGTTGATCGCCTTCCCCAAATAATAAACCTGTGCGTATAATGAGAAGTTATTGGGAGTTACTTTAATATATGTCCATTTAGCAGAATGATAGTAGTAGGTTCTCCCCTAAGGTCTATGGCCTGTCTAGCCATCAGTTCTTTGTCTGATAATGGTTCCAGGTATTGGTTTTATATTTTAGACGATAAGATTGATTATTTTCTCCTCCCATAGTACACATAGCACCTTGTAGCACTGTGAAAACTAGCCAATAGGGGTGAATCTTCCAGGTCAATACACAATGGTGTAAAGGATTAGAAGGGAGTAATGGGATAAAAAGGATTAAATTGGGTGGGGAAGGGGAAGGCAGGATAAAGGAGGGTATAGGGAAGAATAAATGACACCAAAGGCTTTTAGAAAAAATAATGATGGAAACCTACTTTGTAGAATCTTCTTAATTTTACTCACACTCACACATGGGGTGAGAAAGGGAGGGTGGGAGGGAGCCAGGCAGGCAGGCAGGCTCCCATTCTTTCACATGTATATAAAAAGAGTTAAAATGGAGATACTTTACAATGGGGCAACAATGCCCCTACCGAACAGCGTAGGCTCCATAGGCTAAGAAACAAAAAGGCCATTGTTAGGAATGGGTTAGTTCTTTTGGTGTTGTCGACCAGCACAACCCCTCTGCCCCTGCTCAGTTCTTCAGGTGCCAATGCTCCTGGTTATCCTCTAGAACTTAACAGTGGACCCTACTGCTGAGGATACCTTTACAGATTTTAATACCTACTAGACTACTGGACCTATAACTTCTGACACTTATCCATAGCCTGATTAGAGGACGTCAGTCTATAGTTGGTTTGTGCATAGTGTTGTCTAAAAGGAGCATGGTTAAAGGGAACTGTGTTGTTTGTTACTTTCCCTTGTCTTCACATTCATCCTCAAAATTTCAAGTGTTATCATTGTTTATGTTACAGAGGCAAAACTAATATAGTCATCCTTTTATAGATAGCAGATAGAACATCTAGTTATTTAAAATTTTTTAAATGGCCTGTACCAAATAGGTACAGGTTTTTTTCTTGTCCTTATTGCCTATACAATGATATAGTATCAGCTTCAGGACACTATGTGTAGGTTATATTCATAGGTGACACAATGTTACATGAGGAACTTGGGTACTCAAGAATTGTGTTATCCTATTCCCCATGAATACAGAGGGGCATTATGCAATATGCATTACGGCATATCATGGTATGAATAAAGTAACACAGGTAGTAATGTTCAAAATTGATTGTGTTAGGAAGAACCATACCTGTCAGCAGGGTGTGGTTAACAAGTATGCTTTTACTGTGAATGTAGACTTACATGTGCTATTTTATGTTCTCTGTAGTTCTTTTATTACTCCTATATTAACTTCTGATACTTGGAATTTTAGGAGTTGTCACAGCAGAGATGTTTAGACATATGCAGAACTCTGAGATAATTCGAAAAATGACTGAAGAATTTGATGAGGTAACATTGTAGATGTTTTAATAATTTTATTCATGTCAATTGTGACTTAGCACTTACATATTTTTAAGTGCTAATATGTAGATATTATGGTGTTAATCAGATAATAGCAATGCAACCTCAGGTGACTTGTCTTAGCATCAGTCTCGTTATCTGTAAATGGGGATAATAGTTTTGTTATACAGCTGCTCTGAAAATATTTGAAAATTGCATAGCATTTTAAAATTCTATGCATATAGCAAGAACTTTTTAACTATAGTTATTATAAAAATAAAAATCAGGGAAGAACATAATTTAGAATATACCATTCTGAAATATTGGAAAGAAAGATTTGTTCAAATATTTGAGTAACTAGCTAGTTTAGCTAAAGAAATGTATAAGTTATTACATAAGATCCCTTATATTTCAACTCTAAGAACAAAAAAATAATATATATTGGAGTTGATTATCACAGTGATGTCATCAAAATATTGCTACTAATAAGTCATTGGTAAATTTACTAAAGTGAAAACTTCTTCAGGACAGAAATTTGTGTCTGTTTTATTCATAGCTGTATTCCAGCACCAGTTTTACACTTCTAAAATGACTCGAATTTTCAAGTAGAAACACTTGTCTCACTTGTTTGATTTGGTCATTTTTTTCTTGCTCTGTCTAATGAAAAAGCTTTCAGCTAGCATTCTAAGAGATAGATGAGTTGTTAAAATGGTTTGATGCCACTAAGTGCTATTAATCAGTCCTTTGCTAGCAGGAAGGTATTTATGAGCAATGGTATTTTTTTAATCTTTCAATAATAAATGTTTTAGTGAGAACCTTCTTAGTAAAAGAAAACAAGAGTTTAAGTTAATCATCTTGAAATATGATTAGAAAAATCTCAGCAAACCACAACTGTATTTCAATATAGTCAGCTAAATGAACTCATCAGTAGCCCAGTGTCAAGATTTAACATGATCTAGACCCTGGATTTAATCACCTCACTCCAAAAAATAAACAGAAGGGAATCCTTTTATGGAGTATACCAGGGCCTTATTCTCAAGCACAGTTGAATTTGTATATAGCATGATTTAAATAAATTATGAAGTTAAACATTAAAAACAAATTACATGATCAAATTGATTTTAAGTCATTTTGTTTCTCTTGTCAGAGACCCTTTTGCAGTTGTTCTATACTATTGGTCTCTGCTTTAAGTATTTATTTAAACATATTTATGTATGCATGCATGCTATGGATGAAACCTAGGGCCTTACTCAAGGCACATGCTCTACTACTAAGCTACTAAGCTACCCCTCAGCCTACGACTTATTTTTACTGATTTCTGGAGATTATCAGTTTAAGTTCAGAATGATGAGTGCCCCCATTTTTATACAAAGGAAAACCTGAGTGCTGCCTTTGGACAACTGCAGTAGCTACATTTCCTTTTCTCTTATGTATTTAATTTTGTTTTATTGTTTGGTGCTTACTCATGCTAGCGAGTGTTCTGCTGCTGAGCTATATCCCCAGCTTTGCATTTGTTAAATTAAGTGGGTTGTTTATGCCTATTGACTATCTGGTGTCTTGAAACTAATAAAAAAAAATTTAACTACTTTTTGATTTATGTATTATTCTATTTAACTGGCTGAGAATACAATTTTTTTATTTCAAAACTGGTTTGGTTTTGTTCTAAAGAAATTTAGTTGGTATATTTGTGCTTTTCAGAAGAATGTTTTACTTTGATGAGGGAATACTTAATATTTTTAACATCAGTAATTGATATTTAATTTCATTGATTAAAGTGAGGTTTATTAATATGTCTACTTTCATCTTAAATAAAAGGTCAATGTTCAAAGATGAATGCATCTATCTTTGCATATTCTTTTGCTTTCTTTGAGAATTTATTGTTGAAAAAGAAGGTAAGATAAAGTAATATTTTCATGCTTTTGCCTGGGGTACATTAAAAGGCAATGAACTAAGTCATGAACTTGAAATGAATTGCTGTTTAAAAACTTTTTTTAGGATAGTGGGGATTATCCACTCACCATGGCTGGCCCTCAGTGGAAGAAGTTCAAGTCCAGTTTTTGTGAGTTCATTGGTGTATTAGTACGGCAATGTCAATATAGTATCATATATGATGAGTACATGATGGATACTGTCATTTCACTTCTTACTGGATTGTCTGATTCACAAGTCAGAGCATTTCGACACACAAGCACCCTGGCAGGTTGGTATTTTGAAATATTTTATGGACATTCCTTTCGGTTAGAGATGAGAAAGATTACCATCAAAGAGGAAACAACTAATAATTCTGTGAATTCCTTTTTCTTTTAAGTATTTTTGAGACATCATCTCACTGTGTAGTTCTGACTGGCCTGGAATTCACTATCCAGACCAGGCTGGCCTTGAACTCAAAGATATCTTGCCTGCCTCTGTATCCTGAGTGCTGCTTTTTTAAAAAAAAATATAGTGGCCTCTAAGTTAATATTCCCTTTCTTCTGCCCAATGTGACCTATTGGGAATCAAGTGGTATATTTATTATTGATTCTTTTCTCCAGCTATTAAATAGCTTACAGCAGAAAAATGCCCAATAGCCACAATAAAGGTGTACTGTTGCTTTGTTATATCACTCAATGTAATATATGGCAGGTGGTCTGGAATATGGTAAAGAAAGGACAGAATTATCAGATTTTTATATTAAAGATTTATGCATTAAAAATACCAGACAAAACTAGTCTTGTCCCAAGGTTACTTACAAAAAGTAGAGATCTAGAAAAGGTTTCATAAAAAGCTTTTTGTTAATTGTCACTTCATTATATGTGATGCATGCGTAGGTACATATCTGTGCCTGTTTACAATCTTATCATTGTCTTTGTGATGATCCTTCATTATATGTGATGCATGCGTAGGTACATATCTGTGCCTGTTTACAATCTTATCATTGTCTTTGTGATGATATACAGCAGGGAAACTAAAAGTGGATGCTTAGGAAACTCTTTTAACCCAAAATAAATTGATACGAGACAGTTAAATTTGGGTATGGTGGCTTGTGTTTATAATCGTTGTACCCAGGAGGCTGACACAGGAGGATTGTCATGAGTTAGAGGCCAGTCTGGGCTATATAGTCAATCCTAGACTAGCATGGGCAAGAGTGTAAGACCCTGTCTCAAAAATTCCTTTAAAAATAGTATTTGATTCTTTCTACTTTAGTTAGACGAATGGTAAAATGAATATTATATGAACTCTAATTTACTTAGAATATAAATCACAATCTTTAAAGATCATCGTAAGACACATTTTCTAGAACAGTGGCAGGTAAGTATATTCTGGACTCAGTTTACATTGTTTTGAATTCCAGTTGAACCTGAAATGTGTAATATAGGACATATTTCTTTGTTGTTTTTAAATATATTTAATTTTATATGTATGCATGGTTTTTCTGCGTGTATGTCTGTATACCATGTGAACCTGTTGCCTGGGGAGGGCAGAAGAGGGCTTTGGAGTCCCTAGAACTAGAGTTCCAGATGGCTGTGAGCTGCCATATAGATGCTGGTAATTGAACTTGGGTCCACTGGAAGAGTGTCCAGTGCTCTAAACTGCTGAGCCATCTCTCCAGCTCAAGGAAAATTTCTTAATGTTTTTGAAAAGTTTCAATTTCCTTAGCTCTTGTTTTGGTGGGATTTTGTAAGGATTAGGAGATAATCTAGTTCATGATAAGTACTAAACTAGGCAGTTTACTGACAGATATTCCATACATTATGTGCTGTTGTCAACTTTGTGGCAGGTGTATGCTTTATTTCGGTCAAAAAGCAAAATAGCTGTGTTTTGCTTAATTTCTCGTAATTTGATCTTGTTAATACAATTTTGCATCTATTATACTAATTTCAACATTTTCTCCTTTCAAAACTAGCTATGAAGTTGATGACCGCTTTGGTAAATGTGGCACTAAATCTTAGCATTAATATGGATAACACACAAAGACAGTATGAGGCAGAACGGAATAAAATGATTGGAAAACGAGCCAACGAGAGGCTAGAACTCCTGCTACAAAAGCGTAAAGAGGTAAACTCTAGTATTAAATATGTAGGCTACTAATATGTAACCAACTTGGTTCCCATTAATTATAACTTGTTAGGCTCAGATAATCTTTAAAGTTTAATTTATTTTATTGGTGGTGAGGATTGAACCTAGGATCTTTTTTTGTGTAGGCTACTGTTGAGTATTGTGCTTGAGTAAGATGACTTGGATTGGTCTGGAAAGTTATCTAAGCCTTAGTATTATTCATGTTACTGACAAACTTTGTCCCGACTGTTTTCCTCAGCTAATTGATAAAGATGAAATGAGAGTTCATAGTTAATATGAATTCCATTTGTAAATGACTTAAAGCCTTAGAATTTTAAGTCAGTCATTTCAGAACAGTAGGCAACACTTGGTTTTCTGCTCACCAAATTCAATTTCAAATGAGTAAATTCAGTTTTAGTTTTATACTAAACAATGATAAATAAAAATCTTTTGATACTGCATTTGTAACTTAAGTTCTTTCTTCATTGTTGTTGCAGTGTTTTTCTATTTCACAATGGGATTTAAAATTTTGCATAATCAAGAAAAAATATAGTTGAATTCAGATAGTTTTCATGATAATCTACAGATTATTTTTGTCCCGGGGATTTTTCTTTGAAGAAGTAGAAGCTTAATTTTTAAATTGGTTATTTCAGAATTAGTCAAATAACTTGACTCAATAAAGCTAAGAAAAGTAAAGACAAGCCAGGCAGTGGTGGCGCACACCTTTAATCCCAGCACTTAGGATGCAGAGGCAGGCGGATCTCTGTGAATTCGAGGCCAGCCTGGTCTAGAGAGTGAGTTCCAGGGCTATACAGAGAAAGCCTTTTTCCAGGGCAGTGGGGAGAAGAAAAAGAAAAGTAAAAGACAGCTACTTATTTCAATTTTAATATTGGTGCATACATATAGTTGAGTCATGAAACTAAAAGGAGTGATGTGGTTAATAGAGGACACATGAATGAAAGGGGAACTACTGGGGTGAAAATGTGTAAGTGCAGGGGCAAATTGAGGGCTTAGAGTGGGGAGGGAAAACAACAAAAAGAAATCCTGAATAAAAATTCCCTAATGAAACCTATTACTTAGTGTGATAGTTTCAAAAAAGTAACAAAAGATTTAAGGAGGACAAATTTGTTTTTATGTCTCTCATTTTTTCATGTACTTTGGAATGAAGAATTAATGTATCTGAACCTTAATTTACTTAATACAATTTATTGATAGGTTCATTCTAAATGTGAAGTATATTTTATGCCCATAGTCTTGGATAAATTGTTAACATAGAATGAATGGAAGAATTTACAAGTACTTGAAATTAAAATTTCAGTACAAGTAAGCCAAAGGATACACATACAGCTCACTGATGAGTGCCTTTGTAACATGTGGGAAGCCTCGGACTCAATCATTAATGACCCCCTTTTCTAGATTAGGATTATGTATGTTTTGTTCCATCTCTTTCCTGTCTTCTTTTTGCTTCCTTATCTCTCCTTCCTCTCCTCATCCCTCCTCCTTCCCTCCCCTTTCTTGCAGGCCTGTCCTCCTTCCCTTTCTTTGCTTTCTTTGCCATGGAAGAGCTGCTATGCTAGGCAAATATTCTGTTGCTGCTGTACATCCTTAGTCTAAGGCTAAGATTTTAAACAGATTGGAAATTACAGCTTGACTATGTTAATGAATATAAATTAATAAATATAAATACATGCCCATCTTCGCAACATTTGGAAATTCAAGATATTATTCATACAGAGAAGAAATACATTCTAGAAAATCATATGAAGTAATATAAAAGTTAATTTTATATTATGACTGTAAAACAACGATATTCCTTACATTATAAATTTATATTTTAAATTAATTTTATATTATGAAACAATATTCCTTAGATTGTAAATATGTACATTTGGAATTAATTAATCAAGATTTAAATTGTTACTTATTATTTCAGGTCAGTATTTCTTTCCTGAAAGCAATTTAGTAACAGTACAATTTTTATACTTAATTATTTTACCCTTTTTTAATGTTTTGAGCAGGTACTAGTTCATATGACACTTCTTTTTCATAAGATTTAGAAGGAAAAATTCTTGCACGTTTTTGATATGAATACTCATTATATAGTGGAAATATATAAGCCAATATTTTACAATGGAAATTCATAAGCAGTTGAAAAAATAATCTACTAGCCAAATTTTAGATGTTAAGTCATATATTTCACGAATCAAGGGGTGTTATTTGCTTGATATTTAACTTTTTTCTCTGTGGTTACTTTTGTCCAGTAGAATAAAAAGATGTAGTCACCAAAATACTGGTAAAATCTATATTTATTGTTACTTATTACAACCTTTAAGTGTTCTTTTGGTTGTGCTCCTTTGCAATTCAAAAGAAATGGTATGTTCTTCTTTATAGCTTCAGGAAAATCAAGATGAAATAGAAAATATGATGAATGCAATATTTAAAGGAGTGTTTGTACATAGATACCGGTAAGTCCAGACTGTTTGTTTTTTTTGTTGTTGTTTAGACAGTACAAACTAAGGAATAGAGTGTTAATAGTAAGATAAATGTTGGAAACTGAGTAAGTCTGGGAAATTGATTTTACTGCTCTGACATTGATGCTTCCTGTCTGAATAAAGGGCAATGCTCTGCCTGACTTGTAGTCCAGCAAATGGAAAGTACTCTATTACTTAGTAAGAGTACAAAATACTTAATATATATCCTGTAGGATATAATGTGTTGCTAGATTGCACGTGCTAATTCCTCACTCTTCTATTTAATTTCACTGGAAAAATTTGGATGAGTACAAAATACTTAATATATATCCTGTAGGATATAATGTGTTGCTAGATTGCACGTGCTAATTCCTCACTCTTCTATTTAATTTCACTGGAAAAATTTGGATAAAGTAAAATGCTTCATTTTGTAATTTTGTATTAGCAGATGAGAAAGATAATCTTAGCATAGTTTATAACATATTCACAAATATTGGAACCATTTTTATTCAGTCTGATTTCCTCAGTTTGGTACTTACTGAATCCATTTAATGCATGTTTTATAATATTCCCATATTAACTCTTGTGTTTTTGTTTTTTGGCCACTATTTTCTTAGTTTATTCCCTTATCATATTCATGTTTATTGATTATTCCAGTTTCCTAAAACATTTCTCCTTTGTGTTAATCCTTTGCCTTCAATGACTCACCATTGTAAAAAATGAACTCAAATGATTTAGTAAAAGACAAGTAGGGTGACACATACTTATGTTCCATGACTAGGAAACAATAGGATCACTTGAGCCTGGGAGTTGCAGACCAGCCTGGGCATCATAGTGAGAGTTTATCTTAAAAAAAAAATCATGGGCTAAAATCAGTTAGTCCTGCCTAGGTGCTATAGGTATAAAGTACTTATACTTGAGAGATTATGATCTTGCTATGCTCATTTCCCTGTTATCTTCTGAAATCAAGCCTTTTCACAGAGGTCGCCTCAGTCCATCAGAAAACACAGACATTTATATTATGATTCGTAACAGTAGCAAAATTACAGTTATGAAGTAGCAATGAAATAATTTTTATAGTTGAGGGTCACCATAACATGAGGAACTTATTAAAGGGTCGCAGCATTAGGAAGGTTGAGAATCACTAGTCTAGAGTGAAAGGTGAAGGTAGGATTTTGTTTATGAGACAGGTTCTTTAACCAAATCAGTAATGAAACAATTTTGTTTAATTTTAAATATTTATGTTTATTGTTCTTTGCCAGTTATACTGTAAGCATGTTAACATTTGGAGCCATGATTCCTTTCAATTCTTTTTAATCCTCAAGAGTAGTTAACATGGTGGGATAATAATAATAGATGAGAAATACTTGACATCTTTTGAATAGACTATATCCCCAGTAGTACAGTAGCACTGATTATATAAGTTGCCTTTTCTCCATTTAGGGATGCAATAGCTGAAATCAGAGCTATATGCATTGAAGAGATTGGCATTTGGATGAAGATGTATAGTGATGCTTTCCTTAATGATAGCTATTTAAAATATGTTGGTTGGACTATGCATGATAAGGTAAGATGTACCCCATTGACTCTTCCATCTATACATAGGTATGATTGCAGATCTCATTTATAAATTTGGTATCTGAACCAGGTATAGTGGTACACACCCTAAATCCCAGCACTCTGGAGGCAAGAGGCAGGAGGCTCTCTCTGAGTTTGAGGCCAGCGTGGTCTACAAACTGAGCTCCAGTACTGCCAGGACTATAGAGAAAGATTCTGTCTAAAATAGATATCTATGTATGCATACTTTAGGTCACATCCCTTGAAACCCTCTTTTTATTCTTTTCTATCTGCTCTGTCAAAACTTGGTCTCTAGCCCAAAGTCCCCTGGGTTGTTGAGTCTGGGCACTGCTTTAATCCTCAGTATCAACTTTATATTTGTGCTGAAATAATTAGGATCATGTATGTGGTGATGGTGAGACATTCTATAGAGCACTAAGAAGATATCTTTGTTATGTGTGTCTTACAGATTTATAGCTTTCCTTTAATTTTACAGTACTGAGGGTGAAACCCAGGGCTTTGTACAAGCTAAGCAAGTATTCTCCCACAGCCTTACAATTACAGTTCAGTTTCTCTTTCATTTTTTTTCCCTGTCTTAATAAACATGTATCTTAGTCCAATTAGGCCTTACAGTTCGGCTTTTGACATTTAATACATATTTTTCCCTTAAACTACATTCTCAAGCCACCTCATTAGCCTTGGAGAAGTTCCTTGAATGTAATGCTTCTAAATATTACTTGCTATGAAATATGCTGCTTATTTTTGCTCTGATAAATTTTTGAGAAATATTATCAACTGACCTATAGAAATAGTCTTGTCACTGCTTAATGTTTTGTAATGATTTCTAGTTTTCATTATCAAATATTTCAGTTTCTGAATAAATGCTACTTAAATTTTAAAGAAAATATATCCTTCCATTTTGAACTTGGAAATATATGGTTTGAATATATTGTCTCCTCTCATTTCTTCTAGCAAGGTGAAGTAAGACTCAAATGTCTTACTGCTCTACAAGGGCTTTATTATAACAAAGAGCTTAATTCCAAACTGGAACTATTTACCAGTCGATTCAAGGTTAGTATGCATTAAAGTATTTTAAAAATATTTATAGTTTGAAATACTTTTGTTGTTTTCTTTTAAAAATACTTTAATGTTTTTGTTTTTAGGATAGAATTGTGTCTATGACCCTTGACAAAGAATATGATGTTGCTGTACAAGCAATAAAGTTGCTCACTCTTGTTTTACAGTAAGTATATGTTTGTCGTATATTACTAATGTACAGATATTAGGATATGTACTTGGTTCACATACATTTAGGCCTAAATTTTAATAGCTTCAGTCATAACATTTTAGGTGAGGAATTGTATCCATCCATCCATCCATCCATCCATCCAGAGGTAGAGGACTTATTATGTTGCCCAGAATGGTCTTGGACTCTTGGGTTCAAATGTGTCTTCTGCTTCATAATCCCAACTAGCTTAGACTACAGGTATGAACTACTGTAAAACTAACCCCAGCTAGAAATTTAATTTCTTCATGGAAAGTTCAGAAAACACAGGAAGAGAGAACTATTGAGCCTGTGTAATTGAAACTGGCCTAAGAATTCATGTCTTCCAATTCTCTTGGGAGTCTTCTCTTTTTTTAGCTGGTCTTGCTGCTGTAGAAATAAAGCTAAACATTTTAGTGCATGGAAAAAAGTATGTATTGTACTTTGTTACATTTTCAGAGTATGAACATTTACTGAAATCTGTTATGCTTCTATACTACGGTAAATAAGTCTGAATTTAATATTCTATACATATGTGATAGTAGTGCTACAAATGTTTTCTATTTTTCAAAACAACTGCAGTAAGATGTAGAACATGGAAGTTGCCATTTTGACTATTGTAAGCATAAGGATCAGTGGCAGTGGGTAGTCTATTGTTAGGCCACTGTTAACCTGTGTCCATCTATAGAAGTTTTTTATCATTGTATATTGAAACTATACTCACTAAATATATAATTCTTCATTCTTCTGTCGTATTCCCATAACATCTCTTCTATTTTCCACTTGAATGAATATTCCTGTATTGACATTCATGGAAGTAGGGCAATTTGTCCTTTTATTATGTCACACAAACATGTATCAGGAATTGCTTCTCCTGTTTTTGTTGAGTACTATTTCACTGTATGTATATAGCATATTGCATTTTTCCATTCATCTGTTGATGGAACCATGAGCTGTTTCCAACTTTTGGCTGTTAAAAGAACTATGTTCTACATAATATTCTTAAGTAACAGAAATCTTGCTTTCAGTGCTTTTGCGTGTACACAGAAAAGCAATTGCTAAATGGTATAGTAATTCTCTGGTGGGGATGAGGTTGCTGGGAATTGAACCATGTACCTTTCACATGGTAAGCCATATTCTGTATTACTGGGTACATTTTCAGTCCATTGTTTAATTTTCTAGGGAAACACTATAGTGTTTATACAGTGCTTATGTTACTCTACATTCCCACCAGCTTCAATTCCTCCACATCTTCTTCACCACTGATTGTCCTTTGCTTTCTGAAATATTTATCATGTCCTGTATGTTAGCAAGTACTTGGATATTAGGTTGGGATGCTCAAAAATCAGTGTGCTCACTTTTAAAATAATACAAATATTTTATAAAAATACATGGGAATGAGCAAGAAACTCACTGTACATACACATAGCATATGTATAAAATAAATTGTGTGCACCAGTAGTTGCAGATATTTCCTAGGCTGAAGTAGGAAGGATTTCTTGAACCTGATTAGATTATCTTAATAAGAATGGCCAAAAGGGATCTTTAGAAAATCGCTATAATCTAATTGATACTCGTTTTGAAAATTTATTGTTTTAGAGTAGCCATTGGTGCTGGGATGAGTCCTTTGGAGGAACTCAAGCACTTACCTAATGTATCCAAGGTTATGAGCTCCATTCTAAGCTCTGCAGGACAGGAATGGGGAGTAAGCAGAATTCTACTAAAAATAAATAAGTAGGGAGTAGCTAAATAGAATTTTCTGTCTTGTAATGCTATGGTTACTTAAAAATTCTGATGCTGTTGCTTGAATAAACTAAAGAAAAATAGAGACAATATGTATGCATCAGGATTCTATTGTAGGATGAGAGTTGCTTTTCCATACAGCCAGTACATGTTTTTTTGTTTTTTGTTGTGGTGTTTTGGTTTTTTTTG
>LZPO01027455.1:76451-90472 GCA_001675575.1 Neotoma lepida | reverse complement strand
AAACCTCAAAATATTTTTGTCAGGAACCCAGAAGGCAAATGTTAGATTAGGACATTAGATATTTGTATCCAGGGCACTAAATTCCATACATAATTAAAGGTACAGAAATTTAATAGGAAATTACTCAAGCGTTATAGATCTTTGGCCCCAAAGAAAATAGAAATTTAACCAAATGAAAATATATTTAGCCATTTGCAGAGACATCACATTTGCTTGAGATTTCCCTACTTTTTTTAAACATCACTGGGGAAGACTTAAAAAGTTGTAATGTTCATTGTATGTAGAAAAAGCCCATATACAGTGTTGGAAGAGAATAAATTGGTCTGTGGTGGTTAGTTTTTTTTGTCAGCTTGACACAAACCACAGTCGCCTGGGAAAAGGGAACCTCAGTTGAGAAATTAAGTCTGTCAAATTGGCCAGCGGGCATGTCTGTGAGGCATTTTCTTAATTGCTTATTGATGTAGCAAGGCTTACTGCACTGTGGGCACTGTCATTCCTAGGCAGGTGGGCCTGGGCCTTAGAACAAGAGTAGCTGGGCAAGCTGGAGAACCATCCAGTAAGCAGCCTTCCATCATGGTCTATGCTTCTGTTTCTACTCCACGTTCCTGCAGTAATGTCCTGCCTTAGCTTTCCTCTCTGATGGAATATAAGCTGTAAGATGCAATAAACCCTTTCCTTCCCTAAGTTGTTTTTGGTCAGTATTTTATCACAACAATAGAGATCAAACTAGAACAGGTATAAATTCCTCAAAGCGTATCTTGGCAAAAATCTATCAAAATTTAAAATGCCCACATTCTGTAATATATATTGTCTGAAATAGAGTTTAAGTATTAATAGAAGAAAGATTAAATTAGCATATTAAAAGTACCAATCATTAGTGTTTTATTTAGATTATCTCATCGACTATAGTAGTTTGTGAAATAGTGATGGTTATTACCCCTATTTACTTGAAATGGACCATATTGCAGCAATTATAAAGAACATAGTTTTAGGTATAGTTACAAAAATCTTTCCAAGATGTCATGTTCATTTACATTCTTTTTAAAGAAAAAGTTACAAAATCTTAGTAAATCATGGGCCAGGAGTTTGCACCATGGGGAAAAGCATAAACCTGACAACCCAGTTTCAGTGTCCAGGAACCACATCTAAAGCTGCATGTGTGTGGTGTGTGTCTACTTCCAGTGAAATGGGAAGCAGAGAGCAGAGAGCTTATGGGCCAACTAACCTTGAATATGTAGTGCGGCAGTAGAAACTAGAGAGCTGTCTAAATGCGGAGAACTGACTCCCACAAGTTGTTCTCTGATGGCTACACATTTATTGGGGGGTTGACAGAGAAAGAGACAGCACAGTAGTCTCTTAACCATTTAAATTTTTCATTTCCTGTATTCACTCTTATTTTACTTTGTGTGCTTGTCTTCTTTCCTCCCTCTCTCCTTCCCCACCTTTGCTCATATAACACAGGCTGACCTTGAACTTTTTATATGGCTGAGGATGGCTTTTCCTCTTGCCTGTACTTGTCAAGTGCTGGGATAACAAGCAAGGGCCAACATGCTTAGCCTGTATTCATTCTTAATTATGTATCGTGACAGTTATGTTTGATCTTAATGTCACACTCAGTATTTTTGTTGGGGCAAAGTTTTACCAAATGATTATACTCAAATTCTGTTTATTTTTAACATAAATTTGTGAAATTAAGTTCATGAAATTTTGATAGAGTCATATTAGTAAAATCTCCATTATTGATTCTTAGGAGTAGTGAAGAAGTTCTTACTGCAGAAGATTGTGAAAATGTCTACCATCTGGTTTATTCAGCTCACCGGCCAGTAGCGGTAGCAGCTGGCGAATTTCTCTACAAAAAGTAAATTTATATTCTGGTTACTCTTTTACTTTATGGTGTTATGTACCATTTCAGATGCAGCAAATATTATTTAGTGACTTTTAAAGACAGCATGATTCATCAAACTAAGCTATTAAAGGGTTTATTTGGGGTGTAATAACTATTACGATAGTTATTTGGTGTGAAGTAAGCACACTAGTTTTCTATTAATTGTTATCTAACATTAGTTCTCCTTTGTTTATGAAGAAAAAGAACACAGTATCAGTTGGGACATGGTTGTTGTGTAAAAATAATGTTCAAGGAAAAAAAAGGAAATTATATGTTCCATTTTAGAGAAAAATACGTATCATATTTGTTCATAAATATTTTAGGTCAGTCATTGTATTACTTCCATGAAAGGAAGAAATTATATACAATAATATAAGGCTTCCAAAAAGAATTTATAACTCAGTATAACTAACTTGAGAAGTCAAAAGACTTAGAAGGACTATCAAAACGGAAATGAAAAGTTTTTATCAATTATTTTCTTGATATTTTAATGCTTACCTTCCCAGTTTTACTTTATTCTGTTGTTAGATGCTTAAGTATGGAATACCTGTTAATTTCTGTGATTAGCAAATACAGTATTCAAATAAGTATTTTTCTTTGCCCATAGGCTCTTCAGCCGTAGAGATCCAGAAGAAGATGGAATAATGAAAAGAAGGGGAAGACAAGGTCCAAATGCCAACCTTGTTAAGACTTTGGTTTTTTTCTTCTTGGAAAGTGAGGTTAGTTTCTATTATTTATTTTATACTTAATTTTAAACTTTTGAAAGGTATTAAAATGATGTATATCTAAAATCTTTCAGATAACTAAATACTGAATGCGGCAGAGATTGATCTGTTCCAATTTTTTAAAGTGCTTTCTAATTTAATAAGATAGGTATTCAACAATTATGATTTGTGTATATTCTTGGAAATTATTACAGCTGTATTCCTCTCATTGCTGATTGTGTAATCTTGGTTAAGTTACTCAATCTTTTTAAGCCTTTCTTTCCTATTTAAAATAATAGGTAAAATTTTTTAATCAATGCTGAGATAATCCCTGTAAAAGAAAAACTTAGAACATTCTAAGTTTTCAAATGTTCATATTTATTATTGTTGTTTGAGACAGGATCTCACTAACCCAGACAGACCGTGATCTTGTGCAAATCTATGTGCCTTAGCCTCAAGTAGGATTTTTCTTTTTCTGAGACAGGGTTTCTCTGTGTAACAGTCCTGGCTGTCCTGGAACTCACTCTACAGACAAGGCTGGCCTCAAGCTCACAGAGATTGACCTGCCTCTGCCCCTGAATGCTGGGTTTAAAGGTGTGCGCCACTACCATCCAGCTGTGCCTTAGCCTCCTGAGTGTTGAGATTACATCTGTGAGCCACATCTGGAAACAGATTTACATTAGTCTCCACTCAGCGTTCTGTCTGTTAAATGTTTTACAAGGGCTCAAAATTCAGTTTTATTTAGAGTTCATATTATGTTTGGTTTTGTCTTTCATTTTATAAATGTGTTGAATTATATTTTTTAAAATATCAATCAAATCTTGTTATCCCATGATCCTTTTTGTATATTGCTAAATCCAGTTTGGTAATTATTGAGGGTATTTACTCAGAAAGATACTTGTCTTTAAAGTTTGAGAAATGAATAATGTTCTCCAAAAACTTTGTTTCCATGATTAACTTCAACTCTTAAAACAAGTTGGAAAACTATAATCTTTTACTTTCAGAATGAAGAGAATGATATCCGTATAAATTGAATCAAGAAGCAAAATGTATTTATTGCTTTAATTAACTATTATTACTCTCACTCAGTTAAAATAAAAATCATAGTATAACTAAGAATTAAGAAAAGTTAACTGATGTAATATTAGTTCCAAATAAGCAATAAGTGTGTATTTAATCTTCTTGTAAAATAATGTTTATGTTAATATGTTAGGATATAGAAATGATTAACGAGGCTTACTTGATACAGCAAACTATAGCAGTTCTCTGTTCTTTCATCCATTTGATCTCAAGAACTAGATTGCTTTTTAAGAATTTTAACATGGTGTCAACAAAGCATCTGTTCTTTTGTCCTAAGGCTAGTGTGCTATTTGTCTAAGAGCATAATGTTGTTTTTAAATTTTAGTTACATGAGCATGCAGCATACCTTGTGGATAGCATGTGGGACTGTGCTACTGAGCTACTGAAAGACTGGGAATGTATGAATAGTTTGTTGTTAGAAGAGCCACTTAGTGGAGAGGAAGGTAAGGATATTTAATTATGTTATTGTTTATCTATACTGATGGAAATAGATTTTGCTCATTATTTTAGTTTATGTTAGTGTTATAACTTTGCATAATTGTGTTTGGCAGTGTTGGGAATCAAACTCAAGGCCTTGTACATGATTGAACAAATATTAACTCTAAAACATTTCCTGTCTCATTCATATATATATATATAAATATTGTGTGATGTACAAAGATGTCATTGCTATCAAAATTTAGTATTTTTAGCCAGACGTGGTGGCACATGCCTGTAATATGAGCGCTTGGCAGTATGAGGCAGGAAGATTACGAATTATCTTCCAGCCTGTACTATATAAGAAATTCTAGGCTAGCTTGGGCTATATTTTGAAACCCTGTCTCTCTCTCTCTCTCTATATATATATATATACACACACACATATATATATATATATATATATAAATTTTGTGTGTATGTTGGTTGGATTTATACTTTCTGTTGCCTATGTATATAAACAGTGAACTTACTCAGAATTCTGAAGTTTAGAAAGGTAAGATTTAACTTATTCTGATCTTTTCTGTGATAATAATGGGATTTTCTTTAGTACATTAGGTCAGCTCCTGTTCATAGGCAGAAGAAACTTACATAATAGTTACAAGAGGCATATATGGAAAAGAAATAGGTTAACTCTTTCTCATTTTCTTTTTTAGCTCTAACAGACAGACAAGAGAGTGCTTTGATTGAAATAATGCTTTGTACTATTAGACAAGCAGCAGAATGTCATCCTCCTGTGGGAAGAGGGACAGGAAAAAGGGTATGCCAATATGTTTTTGTTATTCTGAACTTTGTTTCTCTATTTTTGGTATCTTTTTTTTTAAAGTCCATTTGACCACAGAACAAAAATATTCGATGCTCAGTTTTATACTTTTCTAATTACTTTTGCATGTATACACACATATACGCATACACATACATGCATATATATATATATATACACACACACATACGTTATAAGTAAATTCTAAAGTAGTAACAATTTGAGAAATTTGATTTTCCATAAGATCTTTTGTTCATACATGAGATGACAGTGAATGACACTATCTTCCACACCAAATGTAGTGTGTATGTGTAGAGTTCTGCATTTGTGTATTTTGGTATATTTATAGATTTATATTTTTATTGTAATATGAAATCAGAAAGAAAGCAGAGGTTATTAATCATGATGGTAAAGTAATTCCTATTTCCAGGCATCAGTTTTTAATCCTTTATTTAGAAGTTCACAAATACCTGGAAATCTGTAGTCTTTCAAATGTTATTGTAAACCACCAAAATGCATTTTTATATTATGACATGCAAAAATATGTGTATCTATATGTTTAAATTTTCGGGAAATGATACTGAACCAGTATGTGAAACAGTCTGTATATTTTTGTTCTATTTCTGTTTTCGTTACTCATATTTTAATTATTTAATCATCTTTTTTGCAGTGCCGTGGAATGAACCCAGGGCATTGTGCATGCTAGGCAAGTGCTCTACACTGAGCTACACCCCTAGCCCCTACTTCTGTTTTTGTTTTTTTTTTTTTCTTCATTTTGTTTTGTCTTATTTTATGCTTTATTTCTGTTTTTCTAATTATGGGTAGCAAATTAGAGTTCTGAACTGATTACCTATGTCTCATGGCTCACAATCTGGAGTAAGTTAAAATAGTGTTTAATAGCATTATTATGTAAGTTCCAAAAACCATGTTTCCTGTTCCTATTTCTTTTTCTATCCGAAGGTAGAGTTGAGTAGTTGTATTGAATTTTTAAAAATAAATTAATTGGTGTTTATTATTTCACACTGATGTTTTTATAAAGATGTTTTCATACAAGTATATCAATTGCTTTGGCATATCCCTTGATCTCCTTCACCTGCTATTATTCCCATTAGTTGCCCCAGGTACTATTGCTAATTGTTTTTTATATTGATAGCTATTTTGAAGAGGATGAGATAGAATCTCTGTCTTGTTTTAATTTGTCTTTCTTTGATGGCCAGAGGTGCTGAACATTTTTTCATGTTTATTGGCTATTTGTACTTCATGATTTGAGAACTGTCTATTCATCAAGTTAGCCCATTTGTTGCTCATACTTTTAAAGTATATTTTTTGAATTAGTTATATATTTTAGATATTAGTCTTATACTAAGTTTGTAGCTAGTAAAGCTTTTCTCCATTTCTGCGGGTTGTCACTTACTCAGTTGTTCCTTTGCGTTGAAGTTTTTAATTTTACATAGTTCCATTTGTCAGTTCTTGAATTTATATCCTAAGCTATTGGAGTTTTTTTCAGAAAGTCCTTGCTATACCTTGAACTGCTTTCTCTGTCTTCCTGAAATAGCATCAGTCATTGATATCTTAAATTAATGGCTTTGATCCATTTTGAACTAGTTTTTGTACTGAGAAATTCAGATATAGCTTTAGTCATTTACATGTGGGTATCCAGTGTTCTCAGCACCATTTTTTGAAGATGCTGTCTTTTCTCCATTGTATTTTCCAGGCATCTTTATTAAAAAACAGGTGGTTATGGGTCTATTTGTCTCTCGAGTACTCAATTCCACACCATTGTCTGCTTTTGTTCTAATACTGTGCTGTCTTTATTACTATGCCTCTATAGTATATCTTGAAATTAGATGTGTTAATAATTCTGGCATTATTCTCTTTGCTCAGAATTGCTTTAGTTCTTAGATGTCATTTGTGCTTTCATATGAATTTTAAGTTTATTTTCTTCAGTTTCTGTGAAGATGTCATTGTAATCTTTGGAAATTTAATGAATTTGTAGACTGCTTTTGCCAATAAAGCCATTTTCACAATGTTAGTTCTGGCTATTCATGAGCATGGGAAGTCTTTCCATCTTGTGTCTTTTTCAGTTCCCTCCATCCCTTCCTTTCTTGAGATAAGAGTCTCACTGGGCAGCCCCTGTCTCGTCTGGAACTTGCTTTGTAGGCTGGGATGTCCTTTAACTCAGAGAGATACACTTGCCTCTGACTCCCAATGCTAAAATTAAACATGCTCAGCTCAGTCTCCTTTTGTCAACTATAAAATTAAGTTTAATTTATTAGAATAGTAATTCATATACATTGAGAAAAAGTAATACATATAAATATAAAGAGAAAAACATAGATCATGTCAAAAAAGCCAACCATTTTCACATTGGACATATTTCCTTCTAGTGAGTTTCCTACATGCTTTCTGGGCCCCTTTTCCTACTTACACATTTTGAATCTCCTTTTGTCACCATTACATCCCAGTATTCTTGAAATATATCCATATCTATTTCATTTAAAATTAATGGATAGTTTCTGCCATTTGACTTGTACCTATAAATATTTGTCATTGCATTGTGAATAGTTCTATTCTGGTTGATCATTTAAGTGCAGCTAAATGCTATCTTTTAAAAAAATTATTCTTTCTCATTTTCATACACCTATATGATGGCTATCCTCTCTTATACTCATCCCAATTTTTCTTTTGATGAATTCCTTTTCAATAAACTTCCCTCCTCTTTCTTGTCTTTTTTATTCATTTTTTTGTGGATCACTCTTCATTAGGATTTCCTGTATGAATATGAGCAGGGGGGTTATTTGTCTGAGCTGAGACCTCTTGACTAAGTGGCTGGTTATATCACTAAGCTATATGACTCCCTCTTCTTTAGAAACTCTTAACCCTTAGTAGTTCCCTGGAAAGAGTGGGGCTTTATGAACCCTTCCTCAGTCCTTGATGGAATGTTGAGAGACCCAGTCTTCTGCAGGTCTTGTGCAGGTACCCATAGCTAATGTGAGTGCGCTGACCATACCATGTTGCGAAAACAAAGTTTTACAGCATCCCTCCTCATCCTCCAGCTTATTCTACTCTTTTCTGTTCTACAATGTTCCCTGCTGTGGGATGGTCTTTCTGTATGCTGTAAATAAAGAAGCTGCCCTGGCCTATGGTAAGACAGGTTATAGCCAGGCAGGAAATCCAAGAGAGATACAGGGAGAAGAAAGGCGGGGTCAGGGCAGATGCCATCCAGCCACCCAAGGAACAAGATGCCCGAACACTGGTAATGCCACAGCCACGTGGCAAAATATAAATTAATAGTAATGGGTTAATTTAAGATGTAAGAGCTAGCTACCAATAAGCCTGTGCCATAGACCAAACAGTTTATAATTAATATAAGCCTCTGAGTGATTATTTTATAAAAATGGCTGTTGCCTGGGCAGGACCAGGAAACTTCAGTCTACAATTCCCTGAGCCTTGAAGGGAATGAAATAGATACCCTGTTTTCAGGCTGAGCATTTAACTGTTAGTTATTCTTAGCACTTTTTAATTTCTTTCTCTCTAAAAAATTTCATTGTAGAGGTCTCTGACATCCTTTACTAGGTTTTTTACAAGGTACTTTTATTTTTTGTAGCTATTAATAGGATTGTTTTCTTTCTTTTCTCTTGTTTTTTGTTTGTTTGTATTTTGAGACAGGGTTTCTTTGTGTAGCCCTGGCTGTCCTGGAACTTGCTCTGTAGACCAGGCTGTCCTGGAACTTACAGAGATTTGCCTGCCTCTGCCTCCCCAGTGCTGGGATTCAAGGCATGTGCCACCACTGCCTGGTGGTGACTGTTTTCTTGATTTCTTTCTCAGATATGTTTGTTACTGGTATGTATGAAGGCTATTGAGTTTTATGTGTTGGTTTTTTTTAATTCTGCTATATTGCTGCAAGTATCAATTCTAAAAGGTTTTTTGGTGAAGTCTAGGGTTTTTTACATACAGATCATATCATATTGCAAATATAGATCATTGACTAACTCCTTTTCTATTTGTATCCACTTTATTTCTTTCTCTTTTTTATTGCTATAAGACTTCAAGCATTATATTGAATAAGAGTAGAGGAAGTGGACACCCTTGTTTCATTACTTACTTTACTGGAAAAATTTGTGGTTTTCCCAGTTTAATACATTGTTGGCTGTTACTTTTCAAATTTTATTTTATTACTGTTCTTGTGTATGGGTTGGTGCATATGCCATGATGATTGTTTGGAGCTCAGAGGACAACTCTGTAGAAATCACTTATATCCTTCTTCTTTTATGTGGATTCCAGGGATCGAATCAGGTTTTGTGGTTTTGTGTGACAGTGTAGAATAGTTTTAGGAGCATTGAGCTCATTTTACTTGGGACACTTATTACAACTTCAGCCTCATTGTTTGTTACAGGTCTGTTTAAGTTTATCTCCCCTTGGTTTAATTTTTGTAGTCATATGTGTTTCTCAGTTTCTTGGACATTTTCAAATTTAATGGGATCTGTTTTTAAGTATTCCCCAATGGATCTTTTAATTTCATTAGTATCTGTGGTGATGTCTTCCCTTCTTATCTCTAATTTTAATAGCATTTTTCTGTCTTTGTTTTGGTTAATTTAGCTAAAGGCTTGTCAACTTAATTTTTTTAATGAACCAATTCTTTTGCTACATTGATTCTTTGCATGTTCCATTGTTCTTTACATTTCCATTTCACTGATTCCTGCCTGCTCTTTTTAAAAGATTTTTATTTATGTGTATGTGTGTGGGCTTAGGAGTCATATGTGTCATATGTTTATATGTGTCATCTCTGTGTGAGTGCCTGCAGAGGCTAGAAGGAGGTTTCAGATTCCCTACAACTGGATTTGCAGGCAGTTGTGACCCACCTAATGTGGTGCTGGGAACTGAACTTGGGTCTTTTGCATGTGCAGTTACTGCTCTTAACTGCTGAGACATTGCTCCAGTACCAATCCTGATCTATTACTATTTCCTTCCATCTACTGATTTTTGGTTTGGCGTGTTCTACTTTTTCTGTTTCCCTGGTTATTTAAGATCTATGTGAGTTTTTTTTTAATGTTTGTTGTGGAATATTACTTTATGTAAAGATGTGTTATATTTCTTTATGTTGCATTTGTTTAACTAGGCAAAGATGTGTTACATTTGTTTATGCTGCATTTGTTTAATTATGTATAGATATGTTGCTGTTTTACCCTGCCTGCCTAAGGTACCTGATTGGGCTAATAAAAAGCTGAATGGCCAATAGCTATGCAGTAGAGGAAAAGGCAGGGCTGGTGGGTAGAGAGGATAAGTAGGAGGTGGAATCTAGGGCAGAGAATAGGGAAGACAGTTGGGGGAGAGATAGGAAGAAAGAAGAGAACAGGGGATAAAGAGAGGGAGACACCTGGGGCCAACCAGTTGCCAGCCAGCCAGACACTGAAGAAGCAGGAAAAGTAGGTCATACAGAATGAAAGAAAAATAAAAAAGCCCTGAGGCAAAATGTAGATGAAGAGAAACGGGTTAATTTTAGTTTAAAAAGCTAGCCGGAAACAAGCCTAAACTTAGGCCAAGCATTCATAATTAATAGTAAGTCTCCATGTCATGATTTGGGAGCTGGTGGTGGCCCAAAAGAAAGCCTGCTACAAATGTTAGGCATATAAACTTCTCTCCCAGAACTATTTTCTTTGTACTTCTTTGTGTCTCACTGGTTCTGGTATGATGTGTTTTCATTCTCATTGAATTCTGTGAATTTAAAATTTTCCCTTCTTTCAAACAAACAAAGTGAATCTAATTTCTCTGGTGACTGATTCATCATTCAGTAGTTTCTTGTTTAGTATCCATAGATTTGTATTTTTTCTGTAGTTTCTCTGGCTGTTAATTTCTAGTTTTAGTCCATTGTTAATCTGTTTCAGAGAATGTTTCATGGACTACTAAGAAGGCTGTGTATTCTACAGTTTGTAGATTGAATATTCATCAGATACCTGTTGAGTCCATTTGATTTATACTGTCATTTATCTCTGATATATCTTTGTTGAGTATCAATTGATTGATTGATTAATTTCTTTTTTTTCCTTCCTTTCTTTTTTGAATGACCTGTTGGTGACAATGGGCTGTTGAGTTCTCCATTTTTACTGTTACTTTGTTTCTCTACATTCAGGTGTGTTGGCTTTATGAAATTGAGTGTGCCGATGTTGTATATGTATGTTTAGAATTCTTACATCCTCTTAGTAGACTGTTTCCTTAATACGAAGCGACTTATTGTTGTAACTAATGTCAGTTTCAAGTCTTATTTGTCTGATATTAATATGGCTAGCTAAACCTCGTTTTTCCTTAGTTCCTTTTACTCAGAATGGTTTTTTCTAACTTTTCACCCTGGATGTGCTTGTCTTTACTAGTTCCGTGGGTTAGAAAGCTGTGTTTTTTTGGAAGCAGCAAGTAAATGGGTCCTATTTTAATCAAATCTGGTAGTCTGTATTTTGTTTGGAAAATTGAGGTTATTAACATTTAGAGTTATTATTTAGAGGTACTATTAATCCTATAATATCATTTTTGCAGTGTTGGTACATTCTTTATCTCTTTTGCTTATTTAATGCATTTTATTCTTTGCTGTGATATTATATGTGTGTTTCTTTCTCAAATTCTCTTTTGTAGTGCTCCTTTGATGTCTTTATTTCTTTAGTTTGTGTTTCTCATGGAATACTTTTCATTCTCTTTCACTTTTGCAGGCTAGCGCTGATAGGTATTGTAATCTGGGTTGGCTGTTGTTTCATTCAGACACTGTTGCAGAAGAATGGCAGGTGGTAATTTCTGCAGCCTTCAGCAAGCAACTTGTTGGTTTTTCATCTAAAAATTTGTGGGTTTTCTTCCCTTCCTGTTAGTAAAGCATTCTTTTCTCTTGTTTATTGGATCTAGTGGTGGTTGATAGGGGTGGATTTCTCCATTCCCTGCTATTCGTGTTCAGAGCTCTCTGTTATAGTCTGTATTCATATATTCTTTATGAAAATAGTGCTCATTAATTCTGTATTTTATCTAGTCTCTCATAACTCTGCTGTTCACAGATATCCTCCCTTGCCTTCTGTACTTCTCACCTATTTTTTAGAAGTCACAGGTTTAAAATTTCCTTCCAGATTTGTGAGGGATTTTGGAAAGTGCTGCTTACCCTTATTCCACCATTTTTTCCTCTAATTGGATTTTTATCTTTATTCTAGGACTATTCATTTTTTTTGTGGTGGTTGTTGTTATTTTATGTGGCTTTCCCTTACATTTATTTAATATTTTTTTTGGCTACAGTGTCTTGGATGTAGCCCTGGCTAGCTGGCTTGCTATTCACTAACTAGCCTAAAATAGCCTTGAACTCACTATCGTCCTCCTGACTCAGCCTCCTGAGTACTGTGCACCACTGCACCCAATTGTTATACCCCTTAATTATGAATAAGTTGGTCTGTATTATATTTAGGGCTAAAGTTTTATATTTGGAAATTTTTGACTAGGCATATTGGCACTTACTGATAATTCCACCACTTAGGAGGCTGAAAAAAATGAATTGAGGCCAGTGTAGGTATAATAATGCAAAATTCTGTTTCAAAATTTTTGTTTCCATCATTTAAAATATTGTTCTTACTTTATTTGTCTTAATTAAAATTTGAGGATTTAGCAGTGTTATTGAGTTTAGTAGATGCTTATAGAAATCTTTGTGTTACTTTAGGTGCTAACAGCAAAGGAGAAGAAGACACAGTTGGATGACAGAACAAAAATCACGGAACTTTTTGCTGTGGCCCTTCCACAGTTATTGGCAAAAGTAAGATTGTGTTGATAACTTAGTGTCACTCATGAATCACAAATTCTTTCAAAATGGCACATTACTCTAATGTGTTTACTCTGATCTTTTTCCCCCAAAAGTACTCCGTAGATGCAGAAAAGGTGACCAATTTGCTGCAGTTACCTCAGTACTTTGATTTGGAGATCTATACCACTGGACGATTAGAAAAGGTAAGACGTTTGCTGTGGATAAAATCTTAGAGGAGAAAATGCTATTTTAATCTACCCTATTATACAGCTTTCTTATATTACAAATATGTTTTGTAGTATTTAGAGTAAACCTGTATCTACTAGGTCTTTCTATAGTTTAGACCAATTGGATTTAGAGAATGGTACAGATGGGCTACCCTTTTGCTTTATACCATAACTATACTTTCATTCTCTTATACATTGCATGACTATATTTCACTGATCATTTATGGATATTTGTCATGAGTTATTAGACAGTAACAATTGCAAATCAAATTTATCTAGTATTTATGTAACACTTTTTATATGTTCCTATAATCATCGAAAGTTCTTTATTAGCATTCTTGCCAAAGCCCTGGGAGATAGGTAATTTTATTTCCATTAAAGTTGCAGAAATAAGTATGGGTCATTCAGTGTATTTGTTTACCAAAACTAGAAAAGTTTCTGAAAATACATGTCTTATACTTTACATTTAGTATATTTGAAAACTGTCCCAGAAGGTGGTATGGTATAGCCATACTGTGCCTACTGTATATTCCATAATAGGGCTTCCAAACAATGGGCATCCTTCTACCACTAAGCTATATCCTTAGCCCTGTACCTTATTGGTTTTAATGAAATAAAATTTATTTTGCAGCATTTGGATGCCTTATTGCGACAGATCCGAAATATTGTAGAGAAGCACACAGACACAGATGTTTTAGAAGCATGTTCTAAAACTTACCATGCATTATGTAATGAAGAGTTCACGATCTTCAACAGAGTAGATATTTCAAGAAGTCAGCTGATTGATGAATTGGCAGATAAATTCAACCGGCTTCTTGAAGATTTTCTGCAAGAGGTATATATTACAAGTACTTTGTCTGTTGGACCCTTCCCTTCCAGTAAATGAGTCACTCAGTATTAGTCCTGATGATAGTCTAGTGGTGTGTTGGTGAGTCTTTTTAGTTCTATGAATCATCAAAGTGCTATTACTCTTCCACTAAAATATGAATATGATAATGATACGCAACTGAGAAAAGATGAAGACAAAGCTAGCATTTTTTTTTTGCCATTTATCCTAAAGAAATTAACTGGGTAGTTGCCTGATTTTAGTTGAAAAAGTGTCTATTAAAGTATAGATATAGAGTTA
>LZPO01027455.1:51662-76316 GCA_001675575.1 Neotoma lepida | reverse complement strand
TCCTGGAACTCACTCGGTAGCCCAGGCTGGCCTCGAACTCACAGAGATCCGCCTGCCTCGGCCTCCCGAGTGCTGGGATTAAAGGGTGCACCACCATCGTCCGGCGGTTTTGGAGTTTCTTATGTTGTACTTTCAAAGAGGCTTATTGCTTGGCACTCAAATATACATGCATTTTTGTGTGATTTTTTTTTTCTAGAAATACATACGTGTTTTAATTTATTTAAATAAGGTCAAGTCATAATTTTTGAACTATTCCCTTTATAGTCTTGTTTGTTTGCTTTGTTTTTTGAGACAGGGTTTCTTTCTGTAGCCTTGAATATTCTGGAACTATTGCTGTAGACCAGGCTGGCTTTGAACTCACAAAGATCACCTGCTTCTGCCTTTCAAGTGCTGGGATTAAAGGTGTGTGCCAATACACCGGCCTTCCTTTAGCCTTTTTTATTAAGACAGGCTCTCACCATGTAGAAGCTGACTTCCAACTCAAAAAGATCTGCTTGCCTCTGCCTCTGAAGTGCTACGATTAAAGGTATATGCCACCAAGCCCAGCAGACATTCACTATTGATACTGTTCACAGCAGTTGGAAATTGTGAACTTTTTTATGTGCAGCAACAGTGCTGGATGGAGTGGCTAACAATTATAATCCAGCACTTGGAACCTGAGACAGAAGGCTTGGTCTTCGTTTGAGGCGAGCCAGAGCTTCATTCAAAGACCCTTTATATACCACCATTTTTATTAATGGCCCCCAAATGATTTAGATGTAATTTCCAGGCTTCTTGTTTTATAAAATTATTTAACATTTTATGTGTAACATTATTCTAGGTTTAAGGTTTACTAATTGGAGGATTGTGTAAATAATATTCATACACAGTTATCAATTTTGTTAAAATCTTAACGGTTCTACCCTTGACTGAGTAGACTATAGTTAAAACAAGTTAGTTTTAAGTTGACAATAGTTTGTTAACTAAGTTCTGTTACTTAAAAAAATTAAAGTATAAAATGTTATATTTGTGAGGGACCTGGATATTCATACCATAGATGATAGGGTTCATAAAATTTCTTCAAAATGTGAACAATCAGGACTAGTATATTTCATAGGATTTCTCCCATTTATATGTGATTGGTTTGTTATTTTTCTTTTTCACACTATTTTTTCATTTACCTAGCTTTTCCTTTTAGTTGTTGTATGGTCTATTGCTTGTCATCTAATATGTGCTCCTTTATTGGTGGTGCATCTAGTACTGGAAAACAGGAAAATTCTAAAATGTTTTTATGTCTGTATTACATAACGGGAGAAGGGAGAACAATATTCTGTTTTTGTCTTTTGTTTATTATGTGCCTCTGTTTACAGTCTTAGGTTGACTCAGCCATATTGTATTAAATTTGGCAGATACAGGCCTTGAATGATGAAGCTTGTTTGTGGGTTTTGTTGTGATTTTTTTTCCCGGAGGTTATGTCACCATTTCAATAGCCTAGGATTTGTTATTTGGTCGTTCTTCCCTTGATCTGTATCAAAATGACTGAGAGACAATTTTACTTTGGTATTTATCTTTGTGTGCATGCACATGTCTGGGTGCACGTGTTTGACACAGTCTCACTATATAGACCAGGCTGCTCTTGAACTCAGTGATCTGCCTGCTTCTGTCTTCTTACTGCTGGAATTCAAGGTACCACCATGCCCAGCTTATTTCAGTCAGTTGGTCAGTCAATCTGTCTTCCTTTCATTCCTCTGCCCTCCTCTCTCTTTGTCTTTCTTTCTATCTTTTTGATTTATTGAGACAAGGTTTCTCTGTGTAGCTGTTGCTGTCCCAGAACTCACTCTGTAGACCAGGATGGCCTCGAACTCAGAGATCCATATGCCTCTGCCTCCTGAGTGCTGGGATAAAAGGCGTGGGCCACAACCATTGGGTTTATTATTTTGGTCTTTTTTAATGTGTGATTAATATCCATAGGGAGAAGAACCTGATGAAGATGATGCATATCAGGTATTATCAACATTGAAGAGGATCACTGCTTTTCACAAGTAGGTTGAATCTTTGAGTTTCTGATATTTTAAAACTATACCAAATAACCTTGCATAATTTATGGATTATTATGTTTTCAAAGTCTTTTTTTTTTCTTTTTAAAAGAAATCACTTGATAGGGGTATGTTACAGTATTCTGAAACAATTATAGCACTCTTAGTTTTTTAAATATAGCTTAATTTGTTGTTTGTTTTGTTTTTAACAGTGCCCATGATCTTTCAAAGTGGGATTTGTTTGCTTGTAATTACAAACTCTTGAAAACCGGAATTGAAAATGGAGATATGCCTGAGCAGGTCTTTATTTATTTATATGTTATATACTGAACTTTGACAAGTGAAAGTTGATGAGATCAATTTTACCTCTAATCTTCTATTTCTTTATTATAGATTGTCATTCATGCACTGCAGTGTACTCACTATGTAATCCTTTGGCAGCTTGCTAAGATAACTGAAAGCAGTTCTACAAAGGTATGTATCAGTGTTGTTACTAGTATTCACTATTTTCAGCACATTGGACTGTTAGTAAGAGCAAATTAATTCAGTCAAGTCACACATATTTCTAATCTACATGTAGTCATGTTTCTAGTTTGTATATTCAATGAGTGAACATTATGTCAAGGTATGATTTTTAATTAAAATTATTCACATGAAAAGATGACATAATTTGACTTTTCACACTCTCAAATTGTTTAATTAATATATGAATGAAGGTAGTTTTTTTAAAAGATTTATTTACATATGTATATGGGTAGTTTTTGTTTTTGTTTTTGTTTGTATGTATGTTTGTACACCAGAAGAGGGCATCAGATCCCATGGAACTACAGTTACAGATGGTTGTAAGCTGCCATGTGGGTGCTGAGAATTGAATTTAGACTCTGGGAGAGCAGCCAGTGCTCTTAACAGCTATTTTATCTCACCAGCCCTAGGGAGATAAATTTTGCAAAACAGGATTGAGTACCTTCACCCAGGAACCTTTAAAATAATTCTACAAAATGATTGGATTACATAAACCGAAGATAATGAACCAACTTTCTCTATACTATCTTGTGCTCTGATTATGTCCTGAGATCACTTTATTAGTAGTCTTCAAGATTTCTCAAAGTCATGTTTTTTTAAGGTTTATTTATTTTTTAAGTTATGTATATCAATGTGTTGCCTACATATACAAATCATTTGCTTGTCTGTTGGATCCCCTGGAACTGAGGATATGGATGGTTGTGAGAATCATGGTCTTCTGCAAGAGCAACAAGTGCTCTTAGCTACTTTGCCATCACTGTAGTCCCCATGATCATGTTTCATGTTTTTATTGACAGGAATAATATTAATTGGGCTCATATTTCTGAATCTTAAGTTTATGGGAGTTATGAAATAGGCTATACATAAGTATTTTCCTGAAGAAGGAATTTTTCTATTTTCAATTTTCTCCCATTTATTGATTTAGTATGTGTATATTTAAGGGACATTTTAAAGTTTGTTAACACCACAAAATTGAGTTTTCAAGATCTATAACCCTTATCTTTCAGATAAGAAATGCAAAATATCATTCCATTTATTTTCTCCCATGAATTGGCCACTTCGAAAGAATAAAGTGAACATGAATCATAAATATTTGCGTTAAGCATTCTCAGCTGGTGTTTTCATTAAAGTTAGGCATCTATAATTATCTAAGTTTCCCCAGATCAGTTAGGATGTTATCAGTCAATATACACAATAATTTTTAATTTTTATGTTTCTTTGATGTATGTAATGTACAAGATAATGGGTTTCTTTATGACATTTTCATTCATGTCTATCATTATTGTTGTAGTTTGTTTCTATTTCTTTGATAAGAACCATAACCAAAAGCTGCTTGAGGGAGGAAAAGGTTTATTTTATCTTATACAACCAGGTCACAGTGCATCATTGAAAGAAGTCAGGGCAGGGAGCTGAGGTAGAAACCATGGAGGAATAATGCTCATGAGCTTATTCCTCTCTGGTTCTCTGCTCAGCCAGCTATTTCGTACAGCTCTGGACCACCTACCCAAGGATAGCACTACCCACAGTGCTGGGCTGGGCCCTCCCATATCAATTGTTAATGAAGACGATTCCTTACAGACATACCTGCAGGCAGTTCTGATTTGAGCAATTCCCCAATTGTGTCAAGTTGACATCTAGGGCAATTGTACTTTGCTTATACCCCCACTCCCAATCTCATCATCTTGTTTCCTCTCCCCACTCTGTCTGGTTCCCTTCCTTCTCCTAAATATTCCTCATTCTCTTTTCATGTCATTGTGTATACACGTGCGTGTGCATGTATGAGTGTGTGTCTTTAATCTATATGCTGTATATGGAAAAGCACATAAATTTTTCTCATTCCTTTTCCCTTTTGTTATCTTTTCTTCATCCCTCTTCCTTTCTTTAGAACTACTCCTCCCTCAACTGAATTTACAGTTAGTTATATGTAAACATATATACATATGCATGTCTATATATTATTATTTCAGTTTGGAGTTATAGACTATCTTCATATTGTAGTTATTTTGAGTCACTGTTACTTTAGACACTCATAATAAATTCATATGGGCATAAAGTTATAGAATTAGTTGTCTAAAGCAACATATATGTATGTAGGAGAATGTTTTGTCCAGTCCCATCCAGCTCCCACGGCTGCTCAGACACAAGTAAACACACAGAGGCTTATATTATTTTCAAACTATGGCCTAATGGCTCAAGCTTCTCATTAGCTAGCTCTTACATCTTAAATTAACTCATTTCTATAAATCTATACTTGCCACGTGGCCTGTGGCTTACTGGTACTGTTACATCTTGCTTCTCCTGGTGGTGGCTAGCAGCGTCTGCTCAGCTCTGCTTTCTTCTTCTCTCCCTCTAGTTAGAATGTCCCGCCTAAACTTATTCTGCCTCGCCATTGGCCAACAGCTTTATTTATCAACCAATCAGAGCAACACATATTCACAGCATACAAAACAGCATCACCATCATATGTAGCTAGTATAGATGCTGCATATAAGAGAAAACTAGGATCTTTCTGAGTCTGATTTATTTCTTTTTACTCAATGATCTCCATTTCCACCCATTTTCCTATAAATGACATAATTTCATTTACATATATATACATATATACATACACACATATATATATACACACACACTACATTTTCTTTACCTATTCATCTGTTCTAGGGCATCTAGACTGATATCAGTCTAGATGCATGGGAATTGTACAGCAGTAAACATGGATGTGCAATTATCTCTGTAGTAGGCTGAGTCCTTTGAGTGGTACTTAGAAGTTTGAATTAGACACTTTGAAGTGCACCTTGTGGAGATTTGACAAAAACAAAACAAAAATAGAGAAATGATTTGTCTTCCTTTGTAATAAATCATGAAGAATAAATTTAAGTTAAAATTTCACATAGATTTCACATAGAGCTAATATACGTACCCATAGTATTGTTTATGTTATCAAGCATTTAAGAAGTACTGAGTTGTTAATACAATAGTTTAAATCATTCCTGTTCAATTGTTTTCAAGGAGGACTTACTGCGTTTAAAGAAACAAATGAGGGTATTTTGTCAGATATGTCAACATTACTTGACCAACGTGAATACTACTGTTAAGGAGCAGGTTAGTAATTGCTACATTTTGTTTTCCAAGCAACTTATCTAACTTAAAAACCTGTGTGAAAATATTTAATAGTAAGAAATTTCTAGTATTTGTATATATATGCTGTACTTTAAATGCAATAAATTGAACTTATGTATAATAAAATGGGTATATCCATTTAATAAGAGTTTATATTGTATGTGTATGTGCTCATGTGTATATATACTCTATATATACATCTATAGCCAATTAATGTTGCTAAAAATAAAGAGCATGTGAAATTGTTGCTTGAAGAGGTAGTCATTATTTAAGAAATAAAGCTTTTCAGGTTTAATTTTTTTTTCTTGAGATGAGGTTTCTCTATATAGCCCTGGCTGCCCTGGAACTCACTCTGGAGACCAGGCTGGCCTCAAAATCACAGAGCTCCTCCTGTCTCTGCATCCTGGGTGCTGGGATTAAAGGCGTTACTTTAAAATCTTAAGAAAACAACTAACTGAATTGATACTTTCAAATACAGAAAATTAGATTTCCCCCTAAGCTAAATATATTCTTTTATTTATGACATTTGTTAAGAAACTTGTTGACATTTTCCCCCTTTTTTTAACAGGCCTTCACTATTCTGTGCGATATTTTGATGATCTTTAGTCATCAGATTATGTCTGGAGGACGTGACATGTTAGAACCATTAGTTTATACTCCTGATTCTTCACTGCAGTCTGAGTTGCTCAGCTTTATTCTGGATCATGTCTTCATTGAACAGGATGACGATAGTAATAGTGCAGGTAATTGTATTCTCATCATCTCCGTGTGTGTGTATGTGTATACCAACACTATTAGTAAACTTCAATATGAAAACAGGTTTGTGCTCTTTATTATCAGTGTACTAGAAAGATGATATGCTCTTGCAGGGTATATGCTTTGAAGATATGGGCTTCTCATGAGTACTAACTCTTATATTTGTAATTTGAATCTCCTTAACAATTGTGAGAGTTGATTAAAATTGATAAGGCACATACTCAGATAATTTGAGGAGAATAAGATATTTATGTGACCTTTTTGTTGTGTATTTATATATCATAGGCTTTCATATTTTGTGATCATGTGATTTTTGAATGTTAGAAATAATGTTTGAAACTTTTATCTGGAGGCAGTACAGAATAATCACAATTGAATAATCAAACCACTCAGCCTTGTTTTAAGTTATTCTTTATATTTTATATTCTCCATATTGCACTGCCAGGTTCCTTACTTGAATATGAGGTCATGGAAAACCAAGTAGTATTTGGTGTTTTCATTCTGCTTTTTTTATTTTTAAGATACATTTTAAAGGGAAATAAAACCTCTCTTCACATATTAACTTATCACTGTATATCAGTTCCTAAATAAACATAAAATTCTAGATTTGTCTTTAAACAATATAAAGCTTTATGCTCACAAAATAAAAACATACCTGGAGAACAACTGGGAGGCACAGAGTAATGTTCATCAAGTGTCTAGCCTTTGGTACTCTAGTGTATCCTGGGATAGTTATGAATGTGCATATATGTGCATGACAGTGTCAAAAGTCAGATAGCCCTGAACATCGGTGCTTTCAGATATTCACCTTTTATTGGCAGCTGTTAGGGTAGGTATACTTCTTTGTGAACAAAGACTTAACTGATCAATAAGTTGCTAGATGCCTGGGATAGGAAAAAAGAAAAACAAGATTGTCTTTTCACTCATGCATGAAAGTCCAAGACCTCTGAAATGAAATAGTTTGAATGTAGTTTTATAGGTAATAGAAGCTTGTATAAGTGTGGCTTTGTAGAGGAAGTTCAGCTGCTTGGCAACTTTAACAGAAGGTGACATCTGAAATGCATATGAAAAGATGAGAAAATCTCTCTAAAAAATTGTATGCAAAATCATAGTTGCATTCTAAAATACCAAGGGAAAGTTTTGGTATACAACTTTTGTTAGTTGATGACCATTGCAGATCGAATGAAAGTAAGCTTCAGTATTGTCGGAACTTCCTAGAAGAGTTAAGTTTTCTATCTTCAGTGCTTGGACTGCCTTTTTAGTGTTAAGCTTTTTAGATGAAATGTATTCTACTCCTATCGAAATATACATTTGTACACATCCACCCATCTTTCTCAAATTTTGCTATTTTGTAGTTTATTTTGGAAAGAAGATACACCTTTATTCATGACCCTTCACTAATAAATTTTTTCCATTTACATAGTAATAACCGTTGTCATAAATTTGGTGTTTGTCATATATTTCCATTTCACTTGGAAGTTTTGTTAAGTAATTTTCTGTTGTTAACGTCCATATAAATGTTGTTATGTTGAATGTTTTACAACATACTTTTAAATTTTTCATTAGTTTTTCAGTATTGACGTGTAACCACAATTGATTCGTCTCAACCACTGTGCATCATAAGAATTGACCACTATACATTTACATTTCCAAATGTTAGGCATTTTGATGGTTTCTAATTTCCCCGGATTATACATTATTACAACAAATACACTTATTTACTTGAAAAATAGTGTAAGTTCTTTTATTATATATAAATTTAAGACTGAAGCTGGATTGTGTACTGTTTTATGTAGTATAATTTAGCTGCAGGTTGTCACATATTTGAATTGCTTAGTCAGCCCACCACTGGCATGCCGTTTCCATTGCTATACGATTGTCATCTAATGCTTGGTGCTGTAAATTATTACATATCTGATTTGTAATTCATATCATATTATTCAATTCAATAGGAAATATATCCAGGGTTGATCCACTGACAATATGCAACAATAATGGTAGCTGACACTTGTGAAAGTCCTATGTTAGGCATTCCTTTTCAGTTTTGAATCCTCATAATAAAAGAGGTGAATACCTTTTTACATGAGGTAGAGAAAATATAAAAGAGTTTCAAAACTCCTCTCTCCCTCTTTTGCTAGGTATTGTTTTGGTTTTGGGTTTCTTTATTCTCCAAGACAGGGTTTCTCTGTGTAACAGTCCTGGCTGTCCTAGAACTCACTTTATAGATCAGGCTGGCCTCAAACTTAGTGATCCACCCGCCTCTGCTTCCCAAGTGCTAGGATTGAAGGTGTGCGCCACCACTGCCCGATTAAAAATTCTTTTTTTTTGGTCAATTTAGTCTGTAAGAGGAAGTCCATACTTCAGGTTCTTGTGAATATTACTAACTAATAACTGAAAATTATATTATGTAAAAGTGAGCCATTATAATGATAGCAATTAAGTTAATTTATAACATTCAGTATAATCTTCTTAAAATGTAAATGATGCATTTTTTAAGTTGGTGGGCAAATGGCTTTGACATATTGGAGCATATACTTCAGATAAAACTTTTGCTGATGTTCTATCTTAAATTAAAACTTGGTGTTAAGGTTTTCAGATGTAACTCAGTGACAGAATGTGGGCTTAGCATTCTTTATGCTCTGCTTTAAGTCATTAGCACCGAAAATAATTGAGATGCGTAATTTCCTACTGGGTGTCAAGATTACTAGAGGGGATTTTAAATATTGAGAATCTTGTATTGAAAGGCTAGCAGGATATAGACTAACCAGTTGTTCACAAAATATAAATGACCAATAAAGATATTGAAAAGATTAATTTCTCTATAAAGAATAACCAAACAAAGCTGACATAGTAAGGTTCTTTTTGTTTCCTTCTGTGTGCCATAGGTTTTTTTTTTTTTTTATAATTTCAGATATGAAGTGTGTTCTGTATTACTGTATCTGTGTTAATTTGGGCATCTACACACATACTTTACATGTCAGTCCTCACACCTTGAAACAAGGTATCCATGTTGACCTTTGCAGTATCAGGCTAGCTGGCACTCTGAACTTGATCTGTTCTCAGGTCTCTATCTGCAGTCTCTGGGTAGAGACGCAATTGAGGCAGAGGGTGGCAAATCTCTGAGTTTCAGGCCTGCCTGGTCTACTTAGGGAGTTCTAGAGCAGTCATAGCTATATAGTGAGATCCTTAAATAAGAAAAATGTATAAGAACAAATCAGAGATAAAGGGGGGTGAGATCATCTTTGGAAATGATAGGAGGTTTTCTGAGATTAGTTTGCCTTCAATGAAGGAGACTTTACCAACAGATTATGAATATGCATGGCTTTTTGACAAGTCATCCTATTGGGAAAGTGTAAGAATCAATTAGATGAGCTTAAGGTGACTAGTCATCAGTTCCTTTTATTCGTTGCCTCTGTTCCTTTGCAATGATGATTATTTGATATCTAAAAAGTGTAGTATATTGGAACTTTTGAATAGTTGTAACATTTAATTTTGGTTTTAATGCTTCTTTTCTCCTTTTCAAATTTTCCACCAAGAGGGCCAGTGTATGGTATATGTTAAAAAATATGATTGAAATAAAATACAAGATGCATTGACTATTGGGAATCTCCCCCCCACAGATGGTCAGCAGGAGGATGAAGCCAGTAAAATTGAAGCTTTGCACAAGAGGAGAAATTTACTTGCAGCATTTTGTAAGCTAATTGTATATACTGTGGTGGAGATGAATACAGCTGCAGATATCTTCAAGCAGTATATGAAGGTGAGGTTGAAAATGTACTGTAGATAGTTATTTCATGCTTAAAAGAAATTTTAATAATGGCTTGACTGTGTGGGCACCATTGCAAGTTTTTTACTACTGAAATTTTGTATAGTACAAATACTTATCTTAAATTAACATTTTGTGTAACATTTGCTCAAAACTGTATTTACTCAGTTAATGGACATTTTGGTTTCTGATTATTTACATTTTGAATATTGGAAAATGATCCATCACTGGTTAGCTGATATCATAAGGAATTGCTTCATGATGAAAATACTTCTTTAGGAACTAGAGGCTACTCATAACTTTCAAAAATACATGTGAGATACTCTGATTTTGAAGTAGGAGTACAAAGGATATTGTTAATTATACTAAAAGAATATGGCCCATGTTAAGGGATGCTCTAAGTATTTTCTCTTGTTAAAACATATTTTGAATGTAAAAAAAATATATTTTAAGTCTTTACTTTCTTCTCTCTCCCTCTCTCTTCTGAGTCAGGGTCTTCCTATGTAGCTCTGTCTGTCCCATACTCACTCTGTAGACCAGGTTAGCTTTGAACCCATGTGCATCTGCCTCTTGACTGTGAGATATAAGGCCTGAGCTACTATGCCCAGTGTCTTTAATCTCTACAAATAAAAATACATGTAATTTGTTAAAGTCAATTTAATTTTCTATTTCAAATATTTTACTATATGAAAGAGGTTTAGCATCACTTAAAAGTAGTTTGGAAGTTACACCATTTGGCATAATGAATTAATTTTATAAGGACACATCAAATTTTTTTTTAACAAATTTGAAAGTTTTAGATTTAGATATTCAAATTTTTTCCATCATGGAGAATATTTATTGCCTCTGTATTTGTCCTCTCCTCACTTTATTAAAAGAGAGATGACAAATATATGTGGGTGTGGTGTCAGATCTCTGAGTTTGAGGCCAGCTTTGTCTACATAATGAGTTCCAGTCCATCCAGAGTTACTTAGTGAGTCATTGTCTCAAAAAATAGTATATTTTTCCTGTATATTCTTCGGTTATCATTGATAGCTATTTTTATATTTATTAAAACCACTGTTTTAAATGAGAAAATGCACATATGTAATATGTAATGCAAATTTTAGTCACAGTAATTTTCTTTTAAATGTTGTTCATAGGCTGTTTGTTCTGTAAACCAAATTAATGAGTTGGCCTACATCTCATTAACAATGAGAGTAACTCTCATTATATTTATTGTCCTTAAAGAAAACTTATGTTACCTCTGAAACTCAGTATAACCTAGTTACTGCTTTATTTCATGCCCTCTTTGTTCAAACAGTTTGTGTTTATGTTAAAGATGATGTCTTAGAAGTGACCTGAAACCTTTAGTGCTGTTATAAGTTTCCTGTCTTTAATCTCTTAATAATAATAATAATAATAATAATAATAATAATAATAATAATAATAATAAAAAGTTAAAAAAAGAAAGTACAAATGCATACTTTGTTTTGTGATTATAGAATTAAAATGAACTTAGTCTTATTGTCCAAAATTTTCAGAAAGTAAATTCTAATTTGCATCAATTTCTTTTTCTAGTATTATAATGATTATGGAGATATCATCAAAGAAACAATGAGTAAAACGAGGCAAATTGACAAAATTCAGTGTGCTAAGACCCTTATTCTCAGTTTGCAGCAGGTAAGACTGAGTATCAGCTTTACTTAACATAATTTACTGTCAATTATCAAAAATGTAATTATTGAAACTGGGCAGAGGGCATGACAGACAATTCGTAAAAGTAGCAATACAGAATATTCAACCTCATTCGCTGGTAGACAAAAGATATAGTACATGAAGTTTGTACACACATGTGAAATGATTGAGTCTGGCTAATGGACTCACTCATTACCTCATAACTTGAAGTAAGATCATTTTAATCCACTTGGAGAAATTTTTTTTTCTTTTTTCTTCTTGGTGTATGTTTGTGTGGAGTGCGTATGCATGAAATGTGTATTCATATATATACCTGTATGTGGTTATAAGTGTGGAGGCCCGAGATTGACTCTTAAGTACTGTCTTTGATTGTGTTCCTTTACTGAGGTGCGGTCTCTCACTGAACCTGGCTTAACCTAGGATGATAGGCAGGCTTCTACATCTACTTGTCCTTTATAAGGATGCTAGGATTTGAACTTTGATCCTTGTGCTTACATGATAAGCACTTTATCCAAGGCATCTTCTCAGCCTTCTTCCCCTTTAAGCTTTGTGCGTGTGTGTGTGTGCGCCAATTTGTGCATGTGCAGACCACAGGACAACTTGGGAGAGTTGGTTCTCTTCATCTACCCTCTGAGTTATGGGGATCAAATTAGATCATCAGGTGTGATGACAAGACCCATTAAAACAACTTGCTGTTGTTTCACCTTGTAGCCCAGGCTATTCTGACCTGAAATTCCGTTTGCCTCAGCCTCTTGAGGGCTGGAGTTAGAGGTCTGTGCCACTGTATAGCAACACTGGATAGCAATGTTTAAGTATACAATATTCGTGTGGAACAAAGAAAATGTGTGTGTGCGTGCACCTTTGTGTGGTTTGTTTTGAGTGGGGCGCAGAGCCTTCTGCGTGTTAGGCACATGCTCTACCACTCAGCTACATCCTTATCCCTATAGTATCTTTCTCATTGTTAACTGTACTCACTATGTTATAAAATTAATCTCTGGAACCTAATCATCCTAATTGATGATTCCTATCCCACTGCCCTCGTTTGTGGCAGTAATCATTTTATTCTCCGTCTTTGGCTTCAACTTTGTTAGGTTCCATTAAGTGTGAACATATGGTATTTGGTTTTCTATGCCTGCCTTATTTCACTTAATGAATTATCTTTTGGGTTCATCTATGCTTTTGCAAATGCCATATAATTTCTACCTTTTAAAGGCTAAATAATACTTGGTTTTGTGTGTTTGCATGCATATGTATGTGGTACGTGATATATTCCTTTATATGTGGACAATTAAGTTAATCTATCTCCTGGTCATTGTTAATGATAGTATACAGTGAACATAGGAGTGTTGATATCTCTTGAAATAATGATTTATTTTCCCTGGTACGTAGATATCTTTGGCATTTTAATAGTTGTATAATACTCCATTTTATAGATGGATTATAATTTTTAAGCAGAGATGTTGAGGCCTTTTAAAACTTACGTTATTATAAATATTACTAAAATATTTTCTGCATAGTATTGTACGTAAATACTTCTTTTGGATCTAGTCTTAGAATTACTAAGTCACAGGATATCAAAATTCAAAAGCTTTTGCTACTTTATGATGAAAATTCATGATGTGAAGATTCACCACTTGGAGGTAAACATTACAGTGGCTAGCATTCATGATACCCTGGATTTCATCACCATCACCACAAAAGCAGAGCTTAGTTGTCTAATAGCTTACTGTGGGTTTTCCTTTCCTTATGTTGTTATATGTATTTATACACAAGTAATATCAACTGATTGGTATTTTGACAAAATTAACCTAAAGAGTTTGGAACACCAATAATGATATCTCTATTTTAAATATATGATGTGACACAATTGTGCCAATTTTTGTATCATAATTTTTTAAAATCTGTGTTTTAGGTATTATCAATGCAGTATATCATTTGTCTAACTTTTATATTTTAATCGGAAAATATGCTTAAATATGTTAATACATATTTATAAAATATACTGACATTATCTTCTTTTTTTTCCAACAGCTTTTTAATGAGATGATACAAGAGAATGGCTATAATTTTGATAGATCATCTTCAACATTTAGTGGCATAAAAGAACTTGCTCGACGTTTTGCTTTAACTTTTGGACTTGACCAATTGAAAACAAGAGAAGCCATTGCCATGCTACACAAGTAATCCATTCCTAATACTTTATTCAGCGCTTGGATTTTCATGAATCTTATTTTGTGTCTAACCTTTTGTTTGTTTGGAATAGCTAATTAAGGTTGTTAAATTATTGATTTATAAACTTAAGTTTAAGAACCCATTGCAGTGGGTTCCCCCCTCCTTTTATAAATGCACACGTGTGTGTGCATGGGCATGCTTCTTCATAAGATAGGCAGAACAAACTCAGATCCAATGTCATCCTTTGAGAATGCTACCCACCTCCTTTGAAACAAGGTCTGTGCTTGGCCTGGAGCTCACCTATTAAGCTATATTGATTGGTCAGGAAGCCCTGGGATTGCTTGTGCACTGTCACATGAATTGCACAACTTATTGTTCTTATTCATTTTATCTATCCCTCTTCAACTTTAATTTACTCTCTTACTTCACCTTGTTGTATGCCTTTTAATACCTTAGTGATAATTTTAGGTAAAATTGAAGAAGCATAACTAGAGTAATTATAAGAAATAGATTTTTTTCATGTGATAACTAGCTTGCTTTCTTTTTAAAAAAAATTTTTGTTTTAATGCATCCCTACCTGAGTTTTCTGACCAGTTTCTCCTCCTAATACTCCTCCCATTCTCCCCAACCTCCCCTCTCCCCTATATCCACTCCTCCTTCATTTTCCTTCAGAAAAGAGCAGGCCTCCCAGGAATATCCTCTGAACATGGCATAACAAGATACAATAAGACCAGGCATAAACTCATATCAAGGCTGGGCAAGGCAACACAAAAGGAGGAAAAGGGTCCCAAGAACAAACGAAAGAGGCACAGACACCCCCACTCCCCCTGTTAGTAGTCCCACAAAAACACCAATTAAAAACCCCAACCATAACATATACGTAGAGGATCTAGTGCAGACCCATGCATAGCCTGCTCTCTTTCCAAATTTTGTCTTCATTGTGTTTCTACCCTGTTACATTTTGATAGAGCACAAAGGTGGTTGTTATCTTGATCACTTGTGGTATTTAAATTGTGACACATTAATCTGTGGTCAAAATGATCCCTAATTAGAATTTAATCTAATTTTTTTTACTAGACCCTGATTAGGTATTATCAATGCAGTATATCATTTGTCTAACTTTTATATTTTAATCGGAAAATATGCTTAAATATGTTAAGCATTATTCACTTTTAAGGTAGTCCTATGTGCTAGAGTATGACTTTCATATTTTGAAAAACATAGGTAATATGTTGATTAGTATGTGCAAGAATTTGGGCTATTTTTGTGGAAAAGAATGTTTGAGTAAAGGATATATGCTGAGCTTTTCGGTACACTCATATAATCCCAGAATTTTCGAAGTCAAAGTAGAAGAATCACAGGTTCAAGGCCAGCCTATGTTATAAAAAGAGACCATGTCAAAAAGCCAGAAAAGAATGTAGATTAAATCAAACCACATTTAGGTGATGGCTAACTGGTGTGTGTATGTTTGTGTGTGTTACTTTGTGTTAGAATGACATGATGATATTCTCTTTGATTTTTAAGTAAACTTTATTTTTAATTTTTAAAATATTCGGAAATAAAGTAAACATCATAATATTTATTTCATTCTTTTATTTTCTTTACAGAGATGGCATAGAGTTTGCTTTTAAGGAGCCTAATCCACAAGGGGAGAGCCATCCACCTTTAAATTTGGCATTTCTGGATATTCTCAGTGAATTTTCTTCTAAACTGCTCCGACAAGATAAAAGAACAGTGTATGTATTTCATTTTTCTTTCTGACACACATCTGTAGCATTATATTAATTTATAAAAACTTTCTACATCACTTCATCAGTTTTATAACTTTCAGTATATTCTCTGCACAGTACTGCACTTTCGTATTGTGAGTTCCACTCCCAATATTTTTTGTGACTTTTGAGGTGTGACTTGAGTGCTTTGTGAATTCTTTGCTGAGTACTTGCTATAGCCCAACTAACACAGCATTTAAAGGACAGTAATATTGAAAATCAATCAGGCTTATCCTCTTCAGTCTGTATCTTAAAATGTGGCTCTTCTGCAAAGCAAAACTACCTGTTTTCTTCCTTTAACTGTTCCTGTCCTCAATTTAATAGTTAAAGAATTTTTTGTGCAATAATTTCCTAAAATGGTGACTTATGAGGGAAACTTTCTAGTGCCCGCCCTCTCCCCAACTCCTTTAGATATAAGGGGGTAGAAAATTAGAAATACCACATAGTTTAATATCTTCTGAAAACTCATAGATTTTATATGGAATTCAAAACCAGACAAAACTGGTGGTAATCTGGATTCAAGTGTAGATGTTTCCCACCAAGCTAAAGTTTTGTAGATAGGGAATTTACCGAGGACATAGCAGATGTTCAACAACTGTTAAGCTGGAATACTCTCAAGTGTTTCATTTAATTTGAGGTTTCTGATAGACATTTTCTCTTCATTGTGCTGCTGGGGTTGAGATTAAGTAATGAAGTACTAAGCTCAGGTTCTTCTGTAAGGAAGGATTGATTTTACTAGCAGCTCTGTGCATCAAAGTTAATGGTTTCTACTTCTTTTGAAGGTATGTTTATTTGGAAAAGTTCATGACCTTCCAGATGTCACTCCGAAGAGAAGATGTGTGGCTTCCTCTGATGTCTTACCGAAATTCTCTGCTAGCTGGTGGTGATGATGATACCATGTCAGTCATTAGTGGGATGAGCAGTCGGGGGTCAACTGTACGGAGTAAAAAATCAAAACCATCTACAGGAAAACGGAAAGTGGTTGAAGGCATGCAACTTGCACTCCGTAAGGACATAGTTAAAACTGTTGGAATTTGTTCTTACTGTTGATCAGCTGAATTGTCATAAGAGTCACCTTGCTTTTCATGTGATATATGATACTCAGTAGTAGCTTGTACAATGTATCAGTTGTGCATAGATGTGCTGTTTTAACAATTTTACATCCATGGCAGTCAGCTCTGTCAACTCTTTCAGGCACATTGTCCCTTTTCCGATGAGAAGTAATACAGACAGATTGTTACTTTTTAATCTCTATTCTGTACTCTATGCATATGAAAATGATTCCGGTATGAGATCAGATCATTTTGTTATAGCAAAACATTCAAAAAAACCTATAATCTCTGAATTTCTATTCATAAATAATGAAATAATTGTGAAGAACATGATAGAAATTAAAAGTGATATTTGTCATAGGTACAAGTGCATTATGCTTTGTGGTGTTGGGCTCTTAGCATCCCAAAAGTGGCTCAGTATGGGCCTAGGGAAATTTTCCCTCTTTTCTTAGTAGCTCTTAAACAACTTAGTACAGTTGTCAAGATCTATTGTAGTTGTCATTGCTGAGAAACTGTCTTAAGACTTGCCATAGAAAGGATATGGTGCCTAAACTAGACAGGCCTAACGGCTGGCTGGTGGCTGCATTTGTGTGGAAGCATCTTCACTTACATATTTGACTTCACCTGGATTGTCTCTCAACACCCGTTTATAATGTCTCCATATCAGCATCTCACTAAGCTGTTATTATTCTAAAAGAGGATATGGAAGCTACCAGTGTAAGAGGCTTCAGCCTGGAAAATGGTATGGTATAACTCCTTTAATATTCTGGTGGCCAGGAAATCAATAGAAATTCTAGGAAAAGGATATATTCTTTCACCTCATTTTTTGTTTTGTTTTCATGAGACAGAGCCTCATTATATATCCTGAGCTGGTCTTGAACTCATGAATCTCTGGTCCACTTTTCCAAGGGATGTGACTAGAGAAGTGTACCACTGTAAAGTTTGCAGTACTAAAACTTGATTGCTAGATGGTTTCAATTTCTTTTGTCTAATCATAACCTATAACTTGTCCAATTTTAGGCTTGACTTAGTTCCAGCATCACTGCAATTGAGGAAAGAATCCTGAAATTGGAATGTGATGCTTTATAAGAAACTATAAGAAGTATCATTTTTAGTAGATAAGTTATCAAATTAAAAGAATGTTTCTTGAATATGATTATAAATCTTAAAAAGCTTTTCTTTGAATAGTTAACAATTCGTGATGATTTGCCAGTCCTTTATATTCTGTGCAACACTTTTATACATTGGCACTTACATAACAACTTATGAATAGATTATTAAATTAGATGAAATTTTTACAGACAATATAAATCATCTTTTTAGGTATTTGGATAGTTATATATAAATTGCCATTAATAAAGGAGTGGAAGAGCTGGGTGATGGTGATGCATGCCTATAATCCCAGCATTTGGGAGTCAGAGGAAGGCGGGTCTCTGAGTGTGAGGCCAGCCTGGTCTACAAAGCAAGTTCTAGGACAGCCATAGCTGTTACACAGAGAAACCCTGTCTTGAAAAACAAAACAAAAAGTAAATAAATAAATTAGTGGAAGGAAGGATAAATGCCAGGTCAATGGAAAATGACCCCGAACATAGTAGAAGTAAAATAATCTTACTGTATTATATAATGTACAGTATATATCTAATCCCTTCATTACTTGGATATTAGCACGTTTATCCTCAAAACTCTTTTCTTTAAAATAGTGTGCATGTGCATGCATAAACACTTAAGTCTTGTAGTAAAATTGCTTTCCTCCAAATTCATAGTAACTAGTTGTACCTTACTATTATATTAACTCAGTGACACTGACATGTGAATTTGTCATTTGTAACCATGTGGACACCTATATATGATTTGGGGAGGGTAGATTTTACAGATATAACTTTTTAATAGTCTACTACTTAATGTACATAGAGACTTGTGTTTTCTTTGACGTTAAAGTCTTCAGACCTGCTCAGCCATTCACATCCTATAGACTGAAAACCACCCTTCCTACTAATCCCCATTGCTAGTGCCAAATTGGATTTCCCTGAGCCCACATCATTACTCTCCCATTTGGCCTGTTACTCATTAGTCTTCCTATTCTTAAGTCCACCATCCATAGTACTACCACACTGACTAGAACATGTAACTCAAATTGCTTCTCTTTCTTCAAACTGTTAGCAACAGTTTCTTGTCACCTTAACTCAGATCACAATATGTTCCACACATTAATTCCTCTTGTTTGGTTGCATTGGTTTTTGAAACAGAATCTCACTTGGAACCTCTACTCTTTCCTCCTTGTCCTGAGTGCTGGTATTGCACCCTGCCAACCATGTACTTGGCTACATACTGACTCCTGCTTCTTTATCCAGTCTCATCTTTTCTTATTCTATTAATCTTCACATCCCTATAGTAGCAAGGTATTACTTTGAACCATCAGAAATTGGCATTTTTGTAGGTCAGATATCAACAGATTAATATGATTCTGTCATGGCTGTTTCATGCCTCAGTGCTCTTTCCTAGTGCAGATGCTACCTGCTCTTATTAACCATTACTTCTGTCTAGCTGTTTCTAATGTGTCACTACTCCCGTGCCCTCTGTATTCTTTTCTCCTAGCACTTACCATACTAAGTTGTAGTTTGCTTACGTGTTCTTTCTTCAAAAACAGACTGTAAGGCCAGGGCGGAATATATACCTTTGTGTGACCGAGTGTCCTATTCTGCTATATGGAAAGCAACCAGATGTTTGTTGTTTTAAATGAGTTATATTAGACTCCAGATAAGTGATAATTAGTAGCCAAACTTCATTGCCGTAAACTTTCTCTTTCAGCTGAAGAAAGCAGTAGTAGTGACAGTATGTGGTTAAGCAGAGAGCAAACACTGCATACCCCTGTTATGATGCAGACACCACAGCTCACCTCCACTATTATGAGAGAACCTAAAAGATTACGGCCCGAGGATAGCTTCATGAGTGTCTATCCAATGCAGACAGAACACCATCAAACTCCTCTTGATTATAAGTAAGTGCATTTGATCATTTTCTTTACTAGAACTTTATTAATTACATAGAAAAAAAGTTAAGTTAAAAGAAGAATAAAATTCTCCTTGAAGCACGCAGGTAACATGGATGTTAGCTCAAAGACAACAAGAGGAAGCAAGGCAACAGCAGGAGAGAGCAGCAATGAGCTATGTTAAACTGCGAACTAATCTTCAGCATGCCATGTAAGTGAGAGTGCCTTATTGTCTGAGTCTAGGAAGTTCACTAATTCATTTTAACATACTTTAATGTGTGCCGTATCTACAATTTCAGCAAACTCTCTAGAGTAACTAAGCTGAAATAATCAAGGAACTAGATTTTGGTCTTTCCAACAGAAAAATAAAATGTTTTAAGTCAAGTATTAACTAGTTAGCCAAAGGACCAATCATACATAGATTGATCTGTTGGAAAAATATAAATATGAATCCTTGTTTATTTTGGTACACAGAATTAAAAATACATTTGTGTTACATCTTAATTATATTCCCATCTTAGTTCAGGTCCTCATCTTTCACCTGAACTATTACAATTAGCTTTCTAACTGGTCTTCTTCCTTTAAACCCCCATTTATCTGCTCACCAACCCTCTCCCTTCACACTTCCCACCACTCCATCATTCACACTACCATCAAGAATTAGAAGTTTAGAATAAAAATCTTACCATGTAACTTTCTTACGTAGAACTTTTCCATGGCTTCCCATTGCCTGCTGGATAAAAGTTCAGTTTCTTTACTTAGTTCATGGCATGCAAGATCTTTCAAAATATGCCTCCTGCCTCCATTTTAGTATATCACGTCTCATTACCTGGAAACTGATAAAATCATGGTGAAAACAGGCTTAAAGGTCACCTTAAGTGAAATTATAATCATCTATGATCCCATAACACTGTATATTTGTATTTCTTACAGCATTTGCCCTATTGCATTGTAATTATTTGTGTGTTGAAATTTTGTCCATTTCTCTAGACTGTGAGCTCCTCAAGAGCAGGGACCTTATTCATTGCTTGTTAGAGCTTGACACATACTAAACACTAAGCAAATGTTCATGGAATGAGTAAATGTTCAGTGCTTAAAAATTGTTCTTGCTTTGTTTTTACTGGATTCTGTATGGGAACTTGATAAATACTTCAGAAATTTTGATTAGAAATTTTCATGCAATTGCTGACAAGTAGACTTGAGATCATGCTTTATATACACGGCAAAAATGTTATTCTGATTATTTTAAGTTTGAAAGCATTGTAACATGTATTTTTTAAACTTGGAAGATAGTGATTGTTACCTCTTTTAAAATTTATATTTTGTTTTATTTTGTTGACTTTAAAATAATTCACCACATGAATGGTGGCATGTAAATATTCACTCTAGCTATCTCTTTAGTGGTTTTAAGAACCTCTATGGATGCACTAAATATGCGCCATTACGGCTTGTCTCCTGTGGTCATCATATACACTAGCACTTGGTTTTGTCCTGTTTCTTTTGCTATATTGTCCTTAGTTTGTATTTTTCTTCATTCTTGATTGATCCTACAACCAATTCCTTAGCTTCTAGTTAAGCACTATCCAAGCAGTTCAGAATTCTGCCATATAATTATTTGGTTTATATTTGTCCTCTAAAAACTTGGCACCAGTCCCCAAGGTCTTAGAGGTCTAGAACATCTCATTTTTTAGTACCATTTTCATTATTCTTTTTGTTTGCAATTTGGTTTGGTTCTTGATTGTAGGCAATCTCCAGACAACTAAAAGAGAGTTAGACAGCTATCACCAGAGGATTCTTTTGGTGGTTGTACCATAAATGGTTGATTGCCTGAAACATTAAAGTACTTTTGCTTTACAATGATTTTTCTTTCATTAATGATACCTACCCTGTAACAAAAATAATTTCTGAATTAAATTTTCCTCCAGAGTTTATATCAACATATTCCTTCAGTGTACTGTAAAGGAAATACAGAATGGATTTCTGGTTTTTGATTATATGATCTGCAAAACACACAGATTGCTTTTGCTTTCATTTTCACAAAAGTATAATAAAATTGTCTTTTACTATCCAGAATTATTATGCCTGACATTATCATATTTGTTCAGAAAGCCTGAGTCAGATATTGTGATCCACTGTAGTATTTATACATTGAAACTGCTTTATCAAATAATTTAGGTTTTGGTGAATTGTTTTGGGGATCTGAGGGATCTTTGGAAAAGAAAAGACAGTAATGTCAGCCAAACTGGAAAGCAAGAAGTCACATGCAAATTCATCACTGGGCTGCGTACTTTATGCTGATCTGGGCTAATTTGTGAACTTAGTTTATTTTCCCTGTGATTGTGTGAAAAAACACAGCTTTTGATCTTGATGTTATTTTTCATTTTTATGTAAATTCTTGGCTTTGAGTTTCATAGTATGGAGGAGTCCAGCTTTGAGCATCAAGTGTTCATTTTTATATGAGGCAGAATTAATTCTTTTAGTGTACCCTTATAGCATTTGATGTATATATTGTAATGTGTATCATGTTGTCAAGTTTATCTGTTTTCTCATAGTATATTGTAAGCTCCTTGAGGGCAGGAATCATGTTTTACTCACTTTTTTCATCCAAAGGACACAATAGAAGCCTGTCATGGAGTAGGCATCATGTGAATGTGTGAGTGAACGTATGGTTTGTGTACACATTTGGCACTGAATGAATGAGTAACTAATGATTAACACAGCATTATGTATAATCAGAATATATGCATTCTGAAAATGTCATTTCTCTGGTCTGTTATGTTTGTTTATTAATTTGTACCCTGCCTACTTTCAAAAAGGATTTGAGGTATCTGCTATGTTCACATGTGGAAAATTCTCATTGAACATTGTATATGGCATTTCAGAAGTAACGAACTAAATGTATGGAAGTAATGTAGAATAAACAGAGATTTTTAGTGTTTTGAAACAAGTGAGCATTGGGATTTTGATACCACTGATGACATGATCAATGCCTAATCATTCTCCCTGACCTTTAATTCCATCATTTGCCATTGTACTCGAATATAGAAAGCTACATACTTGCTGCCTATCTAGCAATAATTATGCCATTGGTTCAGATCTTTACCTTGTTTTATATTTCTCTAGTCGGCGTGGTACAAGCCTAATGGAAGATGATGAAGAGCCAATTGTTGAAGATGTTATGATGTCCTCAGAAGGAAGGATTGAGGATCTTAATGAGGGAATGGACTTTGACACCATGGATATAGACTTGGTAAGAAACATCCAGAAGTAAGAATTTTTTTTTTTCTTGTTTAAATCCTTTGAAAATAAAGTTAATCTTTCTTACAGAAAGATTAAAAAAATAAGTTCCACGAAAATGTTAAAGTCATTTTCAGGGATTTAATTGTATGAGAAGGGATTGAGGCATGTTGTGTGGTTGGTTGGTGAAGGTGTTAAGATCTTAGTTTGATGCATCTACACCACATAAGGAAAAAAGATTCTTCCTATAGCCAACATTTATAGTGTATATGTGTTTTCTTTAAGGTTGCTTTCAATCCATTGGCTATTTTCAGAAAATGATTACCACAGCATGCACACACGCGGGTGCATGCACACACACATACACACAAACAAAAATTTATTCTGGGTCAGGCACATGGAAGGTACATAATTTTAAGATTAAAGTTACGTGTTTAGGTTAGCTTGTAAAACGCTTTTTACATGGGAAGTCTAAGACACAATAATATTAGTTATATTCTTTTTTTAAAGGCAAGTTAAACAGGCTGAATATACAGTAGGGGAACAGATTGAGTAAATAGATTTAAATGGTCTCACCTGTGCGGTGGTGGCACATACTTTTAGTTCCAGCACTCAGGAGCCAGAGGAAGGAAGATCTTGGGCTTCAAGATCAGCCTGATCTGCAAAGCAAGTGTCAGGACAGTCAGGGCTACACAGAGAAAACCAACAAAAATATATTTATTTTGAATTGTCTTAAGGCATATTATTAACTTGGTTGCAAGGTTGAGCAAAAGTTCAGTTTCGGAAGGCAAGAAGTATTTTTTAAAATATTCTCACATTTCAGAATAATAAAAATTGTGCATTTATATTTGAAGTTAATTTAATAATGTATAGGATTATAAAGGACTTTATTTTGCTTATTGTAATTTGACTACAAAAATCAAATAATACTCAATGTTTACATACTAAGTTTTAGAAAGTATTATGAGTATATTGGCATCACTTTCTAATTTTTCATTGTCAAATATAGTATATTACATTCTTGGTAGAAACCTTTTGTTGAGGCAAACTTTCATGTTAAAAGTAAAGTAAAATTACTTCAAACTCAAGAAGGTAAATATATACAAAAATTTTTAAATATAAGTTACATATGGTTAGGGTGTATACACTATGCTTATATATTCATTTTGTCAACAATCTCATTCAACTTTGTGTGATAGATTGAGATGATGGAAGATATTAAAGCTTAAAAAGTTAACCTACCCAAGGAGAAGAAATCCTGTAATTGGTAAAGCTGAACTTACAACAAGCCAAGTCTCTGTGGTTGTGGTATTTAAAGTACTACTGAGTATTCTTGAAAGAAAGAAGTGCTATTTCCCTTTAGTGCAATGTTATATGGTTTCTTTCAAGGAAAATGATATTAGAAGAGTGATTGTGTGTGGTTTTTTGAGACAGGGTTTCTCTGTGTAGCACCCTGACTGTCCTGGAACTTGCTTTGTAGACCAGGCTGGTCTCAAATTCAAAGAGATCTGCCTGCCTCTGCCTCCCGAGTGCTAGAATTAAAGGCGTGCATCACCATGCCTGGTCGATTTTTTTT
>LZPO01027455.1:38727-51642 GCA_001675575.1 Neotoma lepida | reverse complement strand
TTTTACTTTAATAAGACTTTTTCTAATGAAGTTCTTTGTGCTTACAACCATTCTCATTTTTTTGGGCATGGGAGGTTGGCAAGCAATGATTGAAGTATTTTGAGGTACACTTGAAAATCACATAGACCAGAGAACTAATGACATTAATATATATGGATATTTTTATTTACTATCTGGTTTATAGGTATAAACAAACATCAGCTTCCTGTTTTCTTTCCTTAGCCACCATCAAAGAATAGACGGGAGAGAACAGAACTGAAGCCTGATTTCTTTGATCCAGCCTCAATTATGGATGAATCAGTAGGTTTAATTTAAATATGCCCCAGGATTTTTAAATCAAAACTTTAGGCAATGACCTGATACAGTAGTAATAAAAGGTTAAAAGTACTTCGAAATTCTTGACCAACTGGGATTTGAACGTTAAGCATTTAGACCTTTCTTATAGGTTTGGGTTTCCTGTTGAAGGTTTTCAAAGGAGGGAATGATATGAATCAGAATTGTATCTTAGCAAGAATTCTTTAGTATTTATGGATGGGCAAAATAAAGGGAATAATTATAAAGGTGTGGTAAAAACTGATAATATAACTGAGAGTAGTAGCACATACCTGTTATTACTGCACTTTAGACACTGAAAGAGGACCATGAGGTCAAGGCCAATGTTGACCACACCATCTCAAAAAGCAAAAATAAATACCCAAACAAAGAGTGAGATTGAGATATCTAGGATATAATATTTGTGCTAATCTTCCCAGATAGGTATTTATTCTCTGTTCCTTTAATACTTCATGCATACTTTCATTGGGATACTTTTCCACACTGGAGTAGTAAGATAGGTTAGTACATTGTCCCAGCCTGAATAGAGTACACTCCTTGAAGCAGTGGCAATTCTCTTCATTTTGATTTCTGCCTAACACGATAATTAGTTTTGTCAAGTAATTTGCATGTCTTTCCATCTAACTTACGCATTCATGCTGCTTCCTCCCTATACCTAACTTGGGTAAACTATTGCTCTATCCTCTGAGGTAGGATTATCTTCTACTTACCCATTTCCTTGCCCTGCTTTCAGACAGATCTTAGAAATGTTTTGACAAACCAAGTCAAACACCATCGTAATTGGTTGTTTGACATGAAAGTTTTACAGAGAAGCACATATAAATACCTTTGAACAGAGCATCTTATTTATTTAGTATGTGGTGCTGGGAGTTGAAGTTGGGCCTCACACATGCTAGGCAAATGCCTTACCACTGAGCTATATTCTCAGCCCTTTGGCAGAGATCTTTTTAAAATCATTCATTCTCAATTTCTGATGTGCAGTTGAGTCATCCGGGGATCTTTTAAAAATACAACTAGATTTTTATTTTTGAAGGTCTGGAGTGTGGCCTGAGGTTATGCATCTTTAGCAAGTGCTGTTGATGCTTCAGGACTGCGGGCCTGCTTTGAATATATGCCTCTATAGCAAGAGGCAATCTGACCTATCCATAATTCTATAGTTTAAATGTATATTGAATTATGTGGTATTTAAATGTATTTAAAAGTGTCAGAGTATTAATTTGATAGTGGTTATTGGTATATCTACTTAACTAAAACTAAAATCAGTTCTAATTTGTGTCAAATACCAAGAAATGTGATTAGGAAGTTGAAATGGTAAACTATAGTCAAAATTGATGTGGTAGCTAGAGTTTTTCATTTTTTTCATGTATTTACATAGTGCCATTTGTTTCCTTCATAGCATACTATGGGTACAAAAAGATGTTTGTCAGAGTACTAATAATGAAACAGCCATAGAAAATGTACCCATTTTAACATTTAACATGTAGAGAAAACTACAGCTTGATGATGTAAAAGGAAATATGGAACCAATATTTGTATTAATATAATTTTATGACATTCTAATGAATATTGAATGTTGGAAGTAAGTAGTAGATTGTTAATTTGATAGTGTTTTAGATGCCTGTGATAATGAAATAAGGAAATGAGCACATTCCCATATATATGTAATTTTATAGCATTACCACATGATGGCAGCAGTCACATAACTGAGTGCTTAAGTTATCTTTAAAGGTTTGGGTACCTTTAGAAGTCTTCGACTCTTCCTTTTAAATTTCCATGACTTTAAAAGATATCTTTGTAGTTCATAGTGTCTTAATCATAACATAAGACACATGATTAATTGAAGATACTAAATTCAAAAAAAGTCTTCTTACCGTGAATATAGAATAATCTAACCTATGATAACTGTCATCAAAATAGTAAAACTGGAATTTGAATCCCTTAATGCCAGTTCTAAGATTCCATAATGCTAAGTGAAGTAACTCAAAGCACTTAATATATAGATACATCAGGCTACTACTAAACAAATCTTAACTATCTTTTGGGAAATGATTTTCACATTGTCTAGGAATGGTAGTATATGAATTATGAGAATATCATTTTGGAGTTGCATACACATAGGATTCTAGTTTAATAATATAATTGGTTTCACACCTGGAAACAAAATTGGTTTATCTCCTGTGATATGGTCATTTTCTTTCCAGTATTTGCATAACACTCCAAAGTTTAATATTTGTACTTTGAAATACATGCTAGAGTATTTATTAACGCTGACATCAGAAGTAGGTATAATGTGTTAACTCAGAAAACAGTATCACTTGTGTTAAGTTTCTCTAACTAGAATTATCTGTAGCATAAAATTAGAAAAGGAGAGCTCAATATAATGAAGCTAATTTAATAGTCTAAGTAGGAAATCTGGTTGTGAGCCAGTGTGTACAAAACAAAATGAATGTCAGCTGTTTGGGTGCTTTCGGATTAGCCACTATGTTTGAAAGTACCTGAGATCATCTTAGTATCACACTCTACATTAAAAATTGACTACTGGGGTTAGACAGATAGCTCAGTGGTTAAGAGCACTTGCTGTTCTTCCAGAGGACCCGGGTTGTATTTCCAGCACATGTATGGTGGTCCACAACCACCTGTAACTCTGATTCCAGGGAATTTGATGCCTTTTACTGGCCTTCACAGACATGGCATTCACGTGGTACACATACATACATGCAGACAAAATACACAGACAAATATTTTACCCTTTCTTCAGTAATTGGAGCTTTACTAACTCAAAATCATAGAGTATTTTGGCTAGAAGAAACTTTAAACATCATCTAGGCCTCTTTAATGAAAACATTCTAACCACCCAACTCGTGACTAACAAGAGACCCCTGAGACTTCTTAGGGAAGCAGGAAGGAAAAGGGATGAGAAGTATGGTAGTTGTGATTAATGGACAATGTATGACTCTTTTTTTGTTTTCATTACTGGAGAGTCCACACACTTTTCTTGAGTATTTGCTACAACATGACATTAATTTCCTTTTGTTTAAAAATAAACATGAGAACAATCATGAGGCTCTGACCTCTGTTCAAGTGAGAAGTCTGAACTCTTAGTGATCCCGCTCTGAGTTCCTTCTGGGTTTGCTAGCCAGTCTTGCTTGCTCATTTGCAGTAGTCTTAAGTTTTACTTAATTGGTCTAATAAGTGGTAGAATTTTAATGGAAACATTTAACATAATATATACAGTAAAAAGTTATGTGCTGCTTCAGTTAAAAGGGTGGGTTACTCTAGTTTAGTGACAAATTATTATCAGATTTTGCCTGCCAATCTTTTTCTAACTGGAATGCATAAGAAACAAGAGTACCAATATAGCCGGGCGGTGGTGGCACATACCATAATCCCAGCACTCGGGAGGCAGAGGCAGGCGGATCTCTGAGGCTAGCCTGGGCTACAAAATTAGTTCCAGGAGAGGCAGGACTGTTACTTAGAGAAACCCTGTCTCCAAAAACCAAAAAAAAAAGTACCAGTATAAATCATTTTGCTCAGATTTCACCTTTGTTGGTTTCTTAAAATTTTTACTTCTGTTCATTAACTCAGAACAGATTTTTCTAAAGAAAGCTTTTTAGTTTTTACGTAGCTGTACTGTTCTTGGATTTCTCTTTGGTCTTCATGTTCAGATAGGTGCCTGTTTAAAAAAAACTAAAAAAACAAAAACTACCCACTTGAGGGTACAAATGGCTAAGTTCATAAGACTTTCTTAAATTCTTTACAGTAAACCATTGCTAGAAGGAAATGCAGGGAAGTACATTCATTTGTTCATTCAACAAATGTCAAGCTCAGGCTTTCGAGGATTATCTAACAGTCATGCCAGAGTCCCTTCTCTTAGTTATGTTTGTGAGTTACTTGGCATCTTAATGAATACTAGTTTTATTTTATTATTTATTAATGACACTTTATTTTTGTAATTATATGTCTGAAGAAATGTTTTAGAGTGGTTTTATTAGTGTTTTATTTAATATAACAATGATAAAGTATTATATATTTACAGATTTTTATTAAGAGATGAATGACTATTTTAACGAGATTTTTTTTTCCCTCTCTCATTAGGTTCTTGGGGTGTCAATGTTTTAATACCAGTACACATTTAAATCTGTGGTGAAGTCATTTTCTAAGTGGAAGAGGAAATTTGAAAATAAAGTGTGGTAGATACAGTGAAATTCTGTACAGATTTTTCTCTAAGGAGAATGTAACATGCTTATGCTTACCAAGATGAAGTGCATTGAGGGGCAGTTTTGTTTGCCTGAAAAAAAGTAAAGGACAAGTAAACAATTTGATGATAAGCTACAGTTTTTCTTAGAAAGTAAATATTTTATTTATGCGCTGTTAGTTGGCTTTTAAATGAATTATTTCATGCTTTTTTAAAAAAAATATAACAATCTGAAGAAGTATTTGGTACAGATAAGAATCTTCTCACATTTATTTACTGGTTGTACTAAATAATGATGACCTCTGCTGGATTTCTGTTTACATCCATGAAACAAAAGTTAAGGATGGATTTATTCCCTGACCCCGAAATTGTAGGATAGAATTGTTTTTAGCATTCAAAATTTAAATGCTTAAAACATCAATCAACAAAACTTTGTTTTCAATGTTGTAATTGTGGAAAAAAAGTTAAACTTATAAGCAGAACTTTTACAATTTTTTCATCTAAAATGTATTTTAAGATATTTTTAAAATCAAGAGCTTCTGTATACTTTTCAGAAATATCCAGATGCAGTGAACTGCCAGAAGGTAGCCGGTCTCAAACATGCTTATCCCATATCAGCCCTGAAAGTTTGCTTGTCCTTTAAGATAAAAATGTAATGTTGTGATATTCCTTCCAGTAGTGCCACTGTATTTTGTCTCCAAATAAAAGAAGCTTATTGTAGTATGTTTGCAGAAAAATTCTAAACAAAAATTATACAGCTTATTAGAGTGTGGGAATAGGGATCTAAATTTTAAATAAAATTATATATATATATAAATTGGTGCTGATTTTATAATTGCGCAGTTTGTTTAGTTTTTTCTTACTTTTAAATTCCAACTTAAAATTATGAGGTTTCAGAAATATATTGAAAGTTTAACAATGTTTAAAAATAGAAAAGCATGACTGTTCATGCTTTAAAATGATTTTTAAATTTGTATTTTATATTGTTTTATCTATCTGTCTTTGCAAGCAGTCTTCAGGTTAAAGATACTTCTAACAGGTTACAGTACATTTCCTCTGTATGTAAATTAGATGGGATAATAGAATTCATAACCCATAATATTCTTTGAAAGCTAAGCTTTAAACTTCATTTTATGTCCTTTCACAAATGAATTAGTTTAAAACAGAAAGTGGCCACTTGCCATTTTGACATCAACTCATTTTGCGAGGCTTAGGCAGCTAGACATCGTTTAAAACAAAATATTAACTTATATTACATGTATATCTATCTTTTGTCAGTCGTCTCTCAGTTCTTGAGGTATATTATTTTAATCATTCCATGCCTTAATATGCTTGCAATACAAGAATATTTTCAGATGTGTGAATACCAAAAGGCTTCTGGTTTTTTGAGTCAGGAAATCAACAAGCATTGGGCTGTGGTAGCCAAAAAACCATAGGTTAGCTGAAAGACCACAGAATACACTTATTTTATTAATTCGTGGTTAACGAATAAAACCAGACTTGTCTAACATACTTTCCATCAACAAACATTGTTAATGTGCAAACGTATTGCATATGTTCTTTTACACACCACTGCATTTCCTAGAACTGCTGAGAGGACTGTATATATGATTTTAAACCTAAGGTGATTTTTTTTCTCACTCTTGAAAGGAGTACTTCTTTGTGAAAGCAGTTCTTACAGCTTTGTTTTCAACCAGCTAAAAATGTTTTATATATTACTCTAACCTGTTGTCCTCCACATTCTATTGTCCTAATTGTACTGTTTTCTGATTTGTATTTATGTCTTGAGACAGTAACTTTTTGAATAAAAATAAACCTACAGTATGTTGTATGCTTTATCTCTTGTAATCGAAAGGGGAGGGTAATTCTAAATGCTTTACAAAGTATATTTATTATCACACTTTAATTTGTCTGAGTGGGACTATTTATAGAATACATCACCAGATTATATTTTTAATAAAATCACATATATTTCTAAATGTGACTAAATCCCTAGTTGGGTTGTTTGAAATAGAAACCTGTAGCTATCATTGCTTTCATTTTTATCTAGTATAGGTTAAACAGACTTTGAAGTACCTGCATTGTTCATTCAGGATATATTTGAATGCCTGCTGTGCCAGGTGTGAAAAAGTTTTCCCCCTCACAGTTAAATGTAAGAAATAAAATCATTAAGTTTGAAATAAGTGCTAGGAAATAAATCCAGGAAGGAGTCCTGTTTTAATGAAATCTCTTTTGGATAATGGGCTCATGATGTGGCAGTAAAAGCCAGCATTTGTAAAAGAATATTATTGAAAATGGTGTATTCTGTGTGATAAAATTTGCATTGCACTCCTTACTATCACTGTACATTGTTCATTCTCATTGATTTGTAAATCGTACAACGAGTCTTTCGTCATCAGTGGTTCTGAACTAAACTTACAAAATGGTAGGTAATATTTCTGGCCGTTTTAAGGTGTTTATATGTAATGACTCACAAACCTTCATGACATGAGACATGTTATTATCCCCCCACCTCCTTATTTTTACAGATCAAGAGGAGGTGAAGAAAATGAGTCACAGCAAAGTTAGCAAATCCTGTACAAGGATGAATGGGTAATAAGTGATGGGGCTGGTATTCAGACCCAGACTGTCAAGCTGTGTTATAGCTCACAAACTGTTGAAACTGCTATTGAGAAATGAATGCAACCAGGTATGCTGGCTCATGCCTGCCTCTAATCCAAGTATTCTGAATGCTGAGGCAGGAGGATGACTGCAAGTTCAAGCACATCCTGGCCTACATGCATAGCAGGTTCCAGACTTAAACTGGAAAACAAAAAATTATGTAAAGGTAAAATGGCATAGAATTCATTGTGCCATGCAAGATGGTTCGTTAATGAATTTACTTGGCTATAAAATTGAGTAGTAGATACTGCCTTTATTTACTCTACTATTCAGCTGGCTTCTGTAACAGCCAGAGGTTAAACATGGGATCTGAGCCCTTCAAAAGTTACTTAGAATAGTTTCAAAAGTTGGGGTACTGGAATAAAAAGGATAATTTGAGAGATTTCTTTAGTGTCCTGCCACAAAGGGAAATTGGAAAAAATTCATAGAGTGGGCCAGCAAGATGGCTTAGCGAGTAAAGGCCATTGCTACCAAGCCTGATAACCTAGATTTGATCTGAACCCACATGGTAGATGGAGAGAATAAACTCTGCAAGTGTTCTCTGATTGACACATATGTACATGGATGCATGCATGCATACACATACTAAATAAATTTAAGTTTTTTAAAGAATATATATAGTTGGGTACCTGGTCAGATTATTATGGTAGCTGTAATGATTCAGTAAAGTAGAGTCAATAAAGCATAAGACATTTGGTTATGATGAAACTTCATGGTAAATTTCATTAAATATCTCTTGAAATCAACAAATCCTTTTGACTACCTACTGCTGCCTGGGTAGACACCCAAAGACAGCAAAGTAGACTTTGTTTTTGCCATTTTATACAGTTCCTAGGAGTTAGGATGCAGATATAATGCTTTTTACTAACCTGATCATGTATATCATGCAGGGTGTTATGGAGGCTGTCATAGTAAATGTGCTCAGGAAGCCTTTTTGTAAGACAGTTGACTTTCCTCTAACATTTTATCATGAAAAAATTTAGCACACGCAACAAAGTGAAAAAAGTTAATGATTAACACGTTTTGTATTTGGTATTAGTACAGATCCACGTACGAAAGCTGTCTCTGTATTTCAAAGCAAATGGAAAACATGGGCATACTACCTCCTAGATATTGCAGCCTACATGTCACTTAACACTTAATACATGATTTTTACTTGGCACAAAATTATATGTGATGAATATGCAAACTAGGTTCATATTTGCTGTTTTGACAAATAGTTAAAGTGTTTGTCCTAAATCCCTACTAAAGATATTGAGCATCACTATCAATTCAGAAGGTATCAGTATGGTCTTTAGCCAGTCTGTGCTTCCATCCTTCTATACAAGTAGCATCTGTTAGGTTTCTCTCCATCATAGATTAAATTTTCCTGTCTTAGAATCATGTCAATGAAGTCATCCAGTATTGTTTTTATATATAAAATTATTAGCTTGGGATATTTCTGATATTTATGCATGTTTTTTGTGTAAACAGTTCATTCTACTTCTGGGTAATATCCCATTACAGCACAGTTTTATCATCAGTTCACTAGACACAGCACTTGTTTGTGTTGACTTTTTGCCAATTACGAACAAGAAAAACTGCTATTGAAGTTGCATCTTGAAAGCTGACAGGTGGGACAAATAAAATCGGAGTAAAGTAACTAAGGCTGAGAATTTCAGGGCAAGAGGACAGCATAAATGACCCTCTTCCATGTAGCAGCTAAGTGTGGGTGGGAAAAGACGGGGGGGGGAATAGTTGCCTAGCTAATAACTTTAAAGATTTAAAAATAAAAGCAACTCGTTACTTGAATCTTCCAGGTTTTTACTCTTCAAATCCTTAAAAACATGATGGTATATGCTTTTTAATCACAGGACTCGGGAGGCGAAAGGTTGATCTCTGAGTTATTGATAATTATTGATAATCTAATAATTTGGATGTCAGTCACTTATCAACATCTTGATGTTTTAAGGTGTTCACACATTGTGCAATTTGTAAGCCAAACTAACAGGCTTATTATTATTGTTTTGTGCTGAGAATACTTAAAAGTCTCTTAATGCTTTTTCAGTAATACACATTATTATTTAAATGGACAATATGTTATATATGCAACAGATATTCCAAACTACTTCTAATTAAAATTTTACGTTCTTTAGCCATGTCCCTCAAACTGCTCCTCCCCAGCCTCTGGGAATCACCTTGCCTTCTCCGAGTTTGATTTTTTAGACTCCATACACAAGTGAGATAGTGTCTGTTCTGTGCCTGGCTCATGTCACTTGAGATAATGCTCTTATGTATCCTGTTACTAATCAAAAGAATGATGAATCATAATGTTAGGTCTAATTTTTTAGGGCCATCCACACCATGTTCCATGAATTTACTAGTGATTAGTGATATTGAACACTGTCTAATGTACTTCTTGACCACTGTGTGTTATTTGAGAGATATCTATTAAGACTTTTGCCTATTTTTTAATAGATTTTTTTCATTTTCTACTGTCCACTTGTATGAATTCCTTGTATATTTTGAGTACTAAAGGCAGATGTGCAGTTTACATATACTTCCTTTCGTGGGGTTTTGATAATAGCCTTGTTTTTCTGTTTCACTTTTTTCTTATTTGTTTTTGTTTTTTCAAGACAAGGTTTCTCTGTGTAGCTCTGGCTGTTCTGGAACTCACTCTATAGACAGGCTGGCCTTGAACACAGAGATCTGCCTACCTCCGCCCCAGGAGTGCTAGGATTAAAGACATGAGCCACCACTACCACTGGGCTTAAATGTATGTGCTACCACTGCCTGGCTCACATTTGTTTCTTGTATTCTTCAGATCAGATGCAATAATTGCCCAGACTGGTATCCTGGAGAATTTCTTCTATGCTTTTAGGTCTTTAAATTTTAATCCATTGTAAATTTACTTATTTAACATTTATTTGTTTGACTTTATTTATGTGTGTATAGGTGTTTTGCCTGCATGTTTGTGCACCATGTGCATAGTGGAGGCCAGAAGAGGGCATTGAATCCCCTGGGACAGGAGTTACAGACAGTTGTGAGCTAGCATGTGGGTATTGGGAATTGAACTGGCGTCTTTTTTTTTAATTAACATTTTTTCATTTATTTTACATACCGACCACAGTCTCCCTTCCCTTCTCCCAATTCCCTTCTACCCCCTCCCCATCCCCCCACTCCTCAGTCTCCATTCAGAAAGGGCCAGGCCTCCCATGGGCTTGAACAAAGCATGGCATATCAAGTTGAGGTAGGATCGAACTCCTCCTCCCCCTGTATAAATGCTGGGCAACATAATTCCAGCATGGGGAACAGGTTCCCAAAAGTCAGCTAAGAACCAGGGCCAGGTCCTGATCTCATTGCTAGGAGGCTTACAAAGAGATCAAGCTACACAACTGTCACACACATGCAAAGGGCCTAGGTTGATCCCATGCAGTCTCCCTAACTATTGGTCCAGAGTCCATGTGCTCCCACGAGCTTAGGGCAGTTCTGAGTTCCTCCATCATGACCTTGACACCCCCCAACCTCCCCCTCCCTGGCTCATACAGTCCTCCCTTTCTTCAAGAGGACTCCTGGAGCTTAGCCTGGTGCTTAGCTGTGGATCTCTACATCTGCTTCCATCAGTTACTGGATAAAAGGCTCTGTGATGACAATTAGGGTAGTCACCAATCTGATTACAGTAGATAGCCCGTTCAGGTACCCTCTCCACTATTGCTAGGGATCTTAGCTGAGGTTATCTTTGTGGATTCCTGGGAGTTTCCCTGGCACCAGATTTCTCCCTAGCCCTCTGTCCGGCCCCCAAACTGCCTCTTGCACCCAGGTGGCCCAACCTGTTCCCTCAAGTTCCCATCTTCCCACCCCTACCCCCAGTTTACCCAGGAGATCTCTTCTATTTCCTCTTCCCAGGGAAATGCATGCATCCCTCTTTGGGCCCTCTTTGTTATCTAGCCTCTCTGGGAGCTGTGGATTGTAGGTTGGTTATCCTGTACTTTACTCCTAATATCTACTTATGAGTGAGTACATGCCAAACGTTTGTCTTTCTAGGTCTGGGTTACCTCACTCAGAATGATTTTTTTTCTATTTCCATCCATTTGCCTGCAAATTTCTTGATGTCATTGTTTTTAACGGCTGAGCAATTCTCCATTCTTCTGTTGAGAAGCATCTAGGTTGTTTCCAGGTTCTGGCTATGAATAATGCTGCTATGAACATGGTTGAGCAAGTGCACTCCTTGTGGTATGATTGAATATTCCTTGGGTATGTGCTTGAGTGGTATCGCTGGGTCTTGAGGTAGATTGATTCCCAATTTTCTCACAAACCACCATACTGATTTCCACAGTGGCTGTACAAGATTACACTCTCACCAACAGTGGAGGAGTGCTCCCCTTGCTCCACATCCTCTCCAACATAAGCTGTCTATCAGTGTTTTTGATCTTAGCCATTGTGATAGGTGTAAGATGGTATCTCAGAGTCGTTTTGATTTGCATTTCCCTGATGACTAAAAAACCTTAGGTTTTGAGTTCTGGGACCAACATGGTAGAAGGAGAGAACTGATTTCTGCAAATTGTCCTGTGACCTCCACATGTACAGTTTGACACTCATGTTCACACAACATACAGAATAAATGCAATAAAAATTTTATTTTATATACTGAGGATCAAACTCATGGCCTCACACATGCTATGCTATGCAAAGAGCTATATCCTTTGTAGCCTAATTACTTGTCTTTTAACTTTAGTATTAAATATGTGAGGATTGCACACCATCAGTTTAGTTTTAGAGATTCTGTACTTGACTGTGTAGTGAGTTAAAGAGAAAACATACCTTAATATGTTTTCATGTTAATAAATAGTGTCCTTTTCTTCACGTGGAACATTTCTTATAGTTCTCCTGGTGATAATGCCCTCATTCTTTGTTTGGGAAGTCTTACCGCTCCATTTCTGAAAGACAGCTTTGTGGGTACAGGTTTTGGTTGACAGGGGTTTTTTTCTTTAATTCATTCCTATGTTCCTGGATTTAAAAAAAATATATAATCACATTGTTTCCCCCTCCTCCTTCCAACCCCTTCCATGTCTTACATCCCCTTGCTCTCTCTCAAATTCATGCTTTTTCTTTGTTGTTATTATATATGTATATATATATGTATGTGTGTATATACATGTGAATATCTATGTAAATACAATATGTTGAGCCTGATTAGTGTTGCTCCTATATATGTATGTGATTTCAGGGATGATTATTTGGTATTGGGTAACCAGTTAAGGATCTCATCCTTAGAAATGACTAATTGTACCATTCTCAGCATTCCTTAGCTCCTGTAGTTCTTTGTCTGTACCTGGGGCCCCATGAGATTTCCCTTTATTCATGTTGTCTTTGTTCAGGTCTTGTTTAAAGCATCCATATTGATAAGATTTCATGAGTGTAGCTTCTCTGACATTTCTAAAAGACATAATCTCACAGCAAACTTCCTGGTTCTCTGAGCCTTAGGTACAGGAGCTGTGTTGTAGATGTATCCTTTGGGGCTGGGTCAGTTGTTCTCTACATTTTGACTGGTTGTGGTTTTTCTGTGATGCTCTCCATCTCTTGGAAGAGAGATATCTTTGATGAAGAGGAGAGTTACACTTACTTGTGGATAGAAGAAGTATCTGTTTTAGTAACTGCTAGGGGGAAAAGAAGGCTGTGCCATAAGATACAGATGCAGGTAAGGATTTTCTGAATAGGACTCCATTTGCCTAGGACTTAAGGCCGAC
>LZPO01027455.1:4282-32917 GCA_001675575.1 Neotoma lepida | reverse complement strand
AAAAGAGTCAGAGACAGCCCCACTCCCACTGTTAGGAGTCCCACAAAAACACCAAGCGACACAATGATAAAATATGCAGAGGGACCTAGATCGACCCTGATTGTCACTTCAGTCTCTGAGCCCTAAGAGCCTTGGTTAGTTGATTCTGTGGGCTGTTTTCTTGTGGTGTTCTTGACCCCTCTGGCTCCTACAATCCTTCCTCACCCTCTTCTGCAGGATTCCCCAAGCTTTGCCTAATGTTTAGCTGTGGGTCTCTGCATCTGCTTCTTTCTATGAGTATAGCAGAATATCATTAGGAATCATTTAATTGACTTTTTTGCCAGTTGTATTTGGTTCTATCCTAGGTCTGTCCAGGCAGTATCTGGTATGTGCTCCCTCTTTATGGTGTACATCTCAAAATGGAATAGTCAATGGTTGACCACCCTACCATATCTTGCAGGCAGGACAAATTGTAGGTCGAAGGTTTTGTGGCTGGGTTGGTGTCCCAATCCCTCCAGTGGACATCTTACCTGGTTACAGAAGATGGCCAGTTCAGGCTCTGTATCCCCCATTACTAAGAGTCTTCACTAGGGTCACCCTCATAGATTCCAAGGAGTTTCCATTGCATTAGATTTCTACCTTGTCCCCGAAATGCCCCTCAGTTCCAGTTGTCTCTCCCAGTACTCTCTCCCTCCATCCCCGCCCCCACCTGATCCCTCCTGTTCCCATTCCCACTTGCAAAATCTATTCTATGTTCCCTTGCCAAGGAGATCTATGCATTCCTCCTTAACCCCTCCTTACTTAGCATCTCTGGGTCTCTGGTTTGTAGCATGATTATCCTTTACAGCTAGTACTATGATGCACACTTACCTCACTGGAACCATAAACCCAAGTAAACTTTTCTTTCTATAAGTTGCCTTGGTTGGGGTGTTTAGTCACAGCAAAAATATTAATATAATATATGGATAAAATTTGGATGAAAAATTCAAAAGATAGGGTTGGAGGGTTGGCTCAGCATTTTCTGCTCTTGCAGAGGACCAGAATTTGGTTCCTAGCATTCACAACTGCCTCCAACTCCAATGGAATCCAGCACTCTCTTGGATACCCCAACATGTGCACACATAAACAGACACACATACACATAAATAAGAAAATAAAAATATCTTTAAAATAAGAATCAGATATGGTGGCACACACTTTTAATCTCAGCACTAGGTAGGTGTAGTCAGTATTAGTTGTTCAAGGTCAATTTCTGCTACATAGAAAGTTTAGGGCCAATTTAGGCTACTTTGAGACTGTCTCAAAAATCCATCCTCCAAATTTCAAAATAATGATTCCTTTCAAATATCAATTAATTCCAAGATAATTCAGAAAAACAATCGGACAAATTAAGGAAGACAGTAAAAGTTGTGAATGAGAAAGACAGTAAGGACACAGGCATTTTCAAAGTAACCAGTTAGAAGTCTTGGAAATGCAAAACTCCAAACAGTCAAATAAGCTCCATGGAAAGTTTTGCCAATGGACTATATCAAGCAGAAGAAGGTTGGAAGACAAGGTCCATGAATTAGAACATTTTCTGTATTAGTCGGGGTCTTCTATGGAAGTAATGGGTGGCTGGGGAGATGGCTCAGTGAGTGACAGCACTTGCTGTGCAAGTGTTAGGACCTGCCTGAGTTTAGATCCCAGCACCACAGAAAAAGCTGCCCTTGCCTGTAAACCTAGATGGATTCCAGGAGTTAGCTGGCCAGCCAACCTGGCCACAATGGTAAGCTTTTTGTTCAGAGACCTTGTCTTAAAGGCATGAGGCAAAGAGTGGTGCAGAAAGATGGCATCAATTTCCCCTCGTCTCTACTTGAGCAGGTGCAGGTGCTCATACCTGCCTGCTCACATTGCACACCACATATACACATACCAAAACAAAAAGTGAAAGTAACAGGACACAAGTATGATCAAAATATATTACAAATGTAGGGAAAAGGAGCTGGCTAAGGAAACCCACCCTGACCCTGGAGCCCACGACCAGGGAAAGAAACACAGCCTGGGTTTGGGACCTGAGCCAGAGAAATGAACACTTTATCCCCAAACCCAGAATCAAGGAAACATGCCCTGACTCTGAAACCAGTACCAAAGTAACACTCTTGGTCCCTAGAATCAGAGTTACTGAAAGAAATGTGCCCTGGCCTTAGAATTAATGTCCAAAAGCCAAAAAAGGCCAATGAAAGAAACTCAGTTTGGGTCTGAAATCAGGGCCATCTCTGCCCCTAGCCCACAAAACTGACCAATTCCTGGGCAGGAAAAAAACTAGCCAATCCCTGTTGACTCCACCCCCTGGCCATCCTGTATAAACTGCCCTGCCTGGTCAGTTGTTGAGCTGTTCTCTCCATCCTGGTAGAGGCAGCTACTCTCCTGGACTCCTCCTTCCCAAATAAATCTCTTTCTCAAAAGAGTTTTGAGTGTGTGAAGATCTTCATTCACTGGCACACAGAACTTTGCTGAGACATCCCACAGTGGACTGAGCAAAGAGGAGCTGAACAGAAGATCTTTGTTGAGCAAAGGAGAGCTGAAAAAGTAACACTTTGCTCCGGAAGATTCTTCTTCCCCATTTTCCTCAATGTTCTCTGGGCCTTAGGTGTAAGGTTGTGTTTTAGATAGCTCATGTAGGGCTGAACAACCCATGGTCATCTGTTCTTTGCATTTTTACCAGTTGGGATTTCCACAATGGTCTCTGCTGGAAAAAGAAGCTTCTTTGATGATAAGCTACAGTTATCAATCAAGACTGGTGCATGAGATAACATTTCTCTGCAAATTTTTTGAAACAGTAACCAATTCTGAGCCATACACAGTGTCAGGAAAAGTGTGGCTCTGAACAATGATTATTTCCTGATAAGCTAGCCATGATTCAGAAACTAGGTGTAAATGTTCTTTCTGTCTTTTTAAACACATGAATTGCTTTACTGAATAGGATTGTTACTACTGAACTTGACAGATATGTGAGAATTGGTAACTTTGATGTTTTAAAACATTATGTATGTGGAGGAGTACATGTGTAATGATGTGCGTGTAGAGGTCAGAGGGCATTTACTAGAGTTAGTTTTTTATCATGTAGGTTCTGGGGATAAAACTTAGCTTATCAGACTTGGCAGCAAGCACTGTTACCCACTGAGCCATCTCATGGCCTTGTGACTTTGAATTTTTAAAGATTGTTTTGAAGCCTCTCTCTTAAGTGTCACTCATAGATTGGCAGAAACATTGTGTGTGTGTGTGTGTGTGTGTGTGTGTGTTTATATGTGTGTCTCTTTGTACTTCAAAATAGTATTAAGTTATAAAAACATTGGTGTAATTTAGGAAGAGCCAAAATGCATGGCTATTGGAAGAACAAGAAAATTGCAGAAATTTCAGTAGATTCTGCTCTTCTTTAATGACTAGAAATGACAGAAAACACATATAGGCAAGACATTAAATGTCCAAGTACTAAATTCAGTATTTATTAGAAGCTAAATTCAAGACTAAATGATGCAATCACAGAGCAATTTTCTGAGACAGGAAAATAAATCTAAATTTTTATTGAAAAAATAGAACGTATTCTTAAAAAAAATGAGGCTTCACATTTAAAATCTTGTGAATATTATTCTAATTGATAAATCACAATGTATACATTTTAAAATGCAGTGTCATTTGCTGTTTGTGTAATGTAGGATTATTAAATTATTAAATCTAGTTATTCAACATTGCCTTGCAGGAACACACACTGCTTAGCACTCTCAATTTTGTGCACTGTTTTAAGAAGATAATTTTTGAATACTTTTAGGGGAACTTTTATTTTATTTTTTTAAAGATTTATTTATTATGTATACAGAAGAGGGCACCAGATCTCATTACAGATGGTTGTGAGCTACCTTGTGGTTGCTGGGAATTGAACTTGGGACCTCTGGAAGAACAGTCAGTGTTCTTAACCTCTGTGCCATCTCTCCAGCCCTTAGAGGAACTTTTAAGATTGTGTCTGCCCGTACAGGATTGTTTATAAAAGCTAATTTTATGATACTTGGGAATACTTTTATCTGTTTTCTTCAAGCTTTTGTCTATGTATTGTGTGAAACCTACATTATATTCTGAAGCGTATCTCCCCTCATACTCCCAATCCTCCTTTTTCTTACCCTTTTCTTCTCTCATTTGTCTGGTTTATCTCCCTAGATTGTTTTAGTCCTATTTTGGGGACATGACATGTGTGTGCATACGTGTGTATACTCACATGATTTTATGTATTTACATGAAATCCAAGGGCCATAAATGAGACAAAACATCTGATCCTTGTCTTCTGTGATTCGCTTAATTTGACTTATGCAGTAATCTTCAGTTACATCTATTTTTCTTGTAAACAATATGACTTTGTTCTTTTTGGCTGAAAAAATTCCATTGTGTATATTTTCTTTATTTTTCTATTATATAAGGGTCATTGAATTTTTGTCTCCCCCCCCAAGATGTTTGCTACCACTAAATTATAGAGTCTTCAAATATCCATTCCATTCATTGTATTAGATCTTACAGTTGCCTTCAGTGGGAGAGACAGGGTAGATTATGTTTGTACATCATTACCAAAACAAAGTCTTGAGAAAAATTTATCTTTAAATTATAGTCAAAGAAACTGTGATAATATAGTATTGATAGACACTTTTTCAAACTGTAATAGATTCCATGTTGTTTCCTGTGACATGGCCTCAAGTAGCTCATGCTGGCCTTGAACTGGCTATGTAGCTGCCTCTGACCTTGAACTCCTGATCTTCTTGTCTTTATCTTCAAAGTTCTGGAATTACAGACATTTGACACCCTACTCAGCTTAAAATGCAATAGACTTCTAAATACAAAAGGCTTCTCTGCATTTCAACATTCATTGCATGTATGTATTTAGTTAATCATCAAAAGCACACTTGCCTAGATGATCCATGGTTCAGTATAGACACATGAGGGATCACAGATGAACCCAAAAGAATCTTCCAACTTGCAGAATTATGAGCTAAATAACTGATTGATCCTTTACACTGATGTGTTCAAAGGTACTTTTCAACATAGCAATAGACAACTGTAAGCAACCAAAACCAAAGCATTAATCCACTCTGCTGTGTAATATTTTTAAAGTTTTCTGGTTGTTTCTGTGTGTCAAATTGTTCAATTCACAATCTTTTTTAAAAGTAGCACATCTGAAAACTTTTAAAAATCAGACACAGTATTTTCCAGTAATTTAATTTTTAAAAGGAACTCTACCTAGGATCCATAGCTTGGGTAAATCTAGAAACCTCCATCAATTTCAACTGCTTAGAATAGTTTGTGGTCTGTAAGAATCACTTCAACTTTTTGTTTCGATCTTTAGACACAGAGCAATAAACAATAAAGAAGTGCTGTAAAGTCTGTTGTTTTGATGTTTGCTTAGATGACAAGCACACACACTTGGACTCCCTTGCTTGTCTTTATGCTTCTGTATAGTCAGTTACCTTTGTTGTTAACTAAATTCAGATGGAACATGATTTCTTATGGCTGCTGTGGCTGCTTTAGGAGTTTTTACTCCTCATGAAATTCTGTAGTAGAAAAGTTGACATTTATATATTATTTCATTTTCCTAAGCTATAGAAGATATCCATGTGAGACATTTTCCCCTTAAAACACTCCTGGTGTTATAATTAAATAATTAAAAATTAAACACAGCTACTAAAGGTTATTCATTTTTACAATTGTGAACTCAAAAACAATTGTAGGGAAATTAATGAAAGGATACCAACTTTTAATTTTATTTTTCATTTCATTGAAAAAAATCATTTCCTCAGCCAGACAAGGTAGGCATCCCTATAATCTCACCCAGGAGGTTGAGAACTGTGAATTGTAGAACAATCTAGGCTATATTACATGATCCTGTTTCCAAAATCAAGAATTCAGTTCATAAAGAATTATGATGATCAATTTATCTGGTCACTGAACATTGGCTGTATATTTATATTAACCATTTATTTCTTAGTTAACTTTAAAAAATTCTGAATAATTATGTTTATACATAAAATTCAAAGCTATCATTATCATCTTTGAATATTATACTATACTTCTTCCACAAAATATGCTTCTGGTTGTCTGTTTTACATTAAAAGGAAGGCTAACTCTATTAGTTACTTTTAGTTGCTGTGGAAAAACACCATGAGCAAAAGCAACTTCTGGAAGAAAGAGATTGTTTGGGCTCATGGTTCCAGAGGGGATGTGCATAATGGTGGGGAAGGCATGGCAGCAGGTGGCTGGAGCATGAACCTGGGAGATGGGGGTCTTTATCTATATTCAGGAAGCAGAGAGTGAACTGAAAATGGGCTGAGGCTATAAATTGTCAAAGCCTACTGTCAGTGACATACTCCACCTTCTAAAGTTTCCATAACCTTCCCTAACAGTGCTACCTCCTGAGGACCACGTGGTCAAAGATGTGTGCCTATGGGGGGCATTTCTCATTTAAACCACCAGACCAGCTAAATGCAGTATAGTGTCCTGGGTTAGATTCTAGAATAAAGATAAGACACTCATGGGAAAACTGAAGAAATCTAAGTCTGTACTTGCCTTAATAGTAATAGTAGCAATGTTGGGTTCTTAGTTTGAACAAATATGCCATGTATCCAAAAGTTCTTAAATCTGGGCAAAACTGTGCAAAGGTATATGAGAATTCTTTATAGTACCTTACAATTTTTTTTTGGTAAAATTGAAGTCATTCCAAATAAAAAAACAAAACTAAGCACCCAAACTGAAGAAAAAATAAAGAATGTCTGAATTTGAAGGCAGGCTAGTAAGCATTTGTGATGAAGCTTTGTTCTCAGTACAAGGTGGAACCAAAAGGAGAAGATGATGGACTGTGTGCAAGGATTGTTAGGACATGCACTGGAAAGGAAGATGATGGAGCATAACTGAAGGCACAGGAACAGGATGGGATGAATCACTTCAGGATACCAAATTTCGAGAAATGATCTTAGTACAAACACATATTACAGTGAAATAGCACAAAATCATTCTCTACCACCTTATCCTTCAGTCTTTAGTCATTGTTTAGTTCACATGGAGTTCATGTCTGCCATCTTTGACAGAAGTTGCAATGAACCTTATGTGTCTTTCTCTATGCAGACATGAGCTGTGGCTAAGCCATACTTTTTGAATGGGATGGCACAAACTCTTTCTTCATTGACATATTTCATAGTTTCAAAATCAGCATTTAAAAATTAAATAGCTTCGAAAATAAACAAGTTCTCTTGTGTCAAATTATGCACAGCAAAGGAAACAACCAACAAAGTTAAAAACAAAATCAGCAAAATGGGAGGGAGAACACTTATAAATGATATATCTTATAAGGGATGCTATGATCTGAATGCCTGCATTCCCCTCCCTAGCCAGTTTCATATTGAAACATACCCTCAGGATGATAGTATGAGGTCAGATGTTTTGGAGGAAGTGATTAAGTTATGAAGGAAGAGTCATAATGAAAAATATTAAATGTCCTTATGAAAGGTACCAATGGAAGTTTGTTTGCCCATGTGACAATGCAGAATGTGTCACCTATGAGGAATAGACTCTCACTAGACACATCTGTCAGTGCCTTGATCTTGTACCAGTGGCTCTAGAATTATGAGAAATACATTTCTATTGTTTAGAAATCATGCAGCCTAACGTATTTTATTTTGATGTCCAGAATTGACTAAAATAATGTTCCAAAATACGCAAGTGTGACCAGATGTGATAGTGCAGGCATTTAATCCCAGCACTGGGGAGGCAGAGGCAGGCGGATCTCTATGAGTTTGACACCAGCCTTGTCTACATAGCGAGTTCCAGGCCAGCCAGGGCTACATACATATAAAAAGACCCCATCTCAAAACAAAACAAAACAAAACAAAACAAAACAAAACAAAACAAAAATACAGAAATGTGGAGACCCAACTTGACCATGAGTTGTGACTGCCATACTTTCTCTTGTTTAATTCTGGCCTGTCTGTAGGTAAATAAAATTATTAGACTAGCATGTGGAGTTTTACAATTGGACCTTAGAACCAGGGATATGTCTTATGTCTTTGATGTTAGCTTGGCATAAAACCAAGTTTTCAATTTGAATTCAAACCACCTTTTTTCCAGTCATTATACAACCTTCCTTCTTCTGACCTGAGTTTTAAGAATCAGTGGTCTTGTTGCTACCCTGGATGGTGGTTCTGTGAGTAAGTCTCCAGTACACTAAATTCTCTGCAATCCTGGATCTATGTGGATCTTCTACTGGTCTCATTGTATCTGATAGTCAGCCCTTTTATACATTATTTTTTTTCCTGTACAACAAGGAACATATACAATTAAGTAATAGAAAAACAAATAATAGCACTTAAATATAGGTAAAGGAACTAAATAGATACTCCTAAGAAAAAGACAAATATGTGACCAAAAAGTCTATGAAAAAAATGCACATCATCACTAAATAAGGAAAATATAAATAAAAAAGACAAGATATTTCCTCACACACACTAAAGTGGCTCTTAGCTATAAGACAAAAGATAGCAAGCATTGGAGATGATATGGAGGAAAGAGTATCTTTGTAAGCTGTTGAAGAGAGTGTATGTTAATATGGCCATTATAGAAAATATTGCAGAGGTGTCTCAAAAATTAAAAATAGAAATATCTTATGATGCAGCCACACTCATGTCTCAGCATGAGTCCAGACAAACTTGAACCAGGATCTTTAAGAGATATGTGTACCTTATATTCATTGTAGCATTGCTCATAATAACCAAGACATGGAAAGAACACAAATGTACACTAAATGATAACTAAAAAAAATAATTTATGATACATATATACAATGGAGGAAGGAAATCCTGCCACTGGTAACAACACGCATAAATGTGGAAGGCCATTACATTAAATAAGCCAGACAAAGAAAGGTAAATACATACTTTTTAATCTCATATATATGGTGAGATCTTTTAAAAATTTAACTCAGAGAAGCAGACACAATGGTGGTAAAACACCAGGAAGTAGTAGTTATAAGGTATAGAGATTTAGTTTTGCAGTGTAAATAAATATTAGCGTTCTACTGTACAATATAGAGTCTATAGCTCTGTTATAGTATAATATAGAGTCTATAGCTGTTACATACTTTATTATATACAATGTATTATATAATTTAAAATTTCTAAGAATAGAACTAGTGTTCTATTGCTATGAAGAGACACCATTGCCATGGCAACTCTTTTTTTTTTTAAGTTGGTGGTTTGATTTTTATTTTTATTTTTTTTTAATTTTTTTTGAGGCACAAACCCTCATATCAAGGATGGTTGAAGCAACCTAGTAGGACTAAAAGGGTCCCAAGAGCAGGCAAAAGAGTCAGAGACAGCCTCACTTCCACTATTAGGAGTCTCACAAAAACACCAAGCTAACAACCATAGCATATATGTAGAGGACCTAGCTCAGACCCATACAGACTCCCTAATTGTCACTTCAGTTTCTATGAGTCCTGTTTAGTTGATTCTGTGAGCTTTGTTCTCCTGGTGTCCTTGGCCCCTCTGGCTCCTACAGTCCTTCCTCCTCTTCTGCGGGGTGTAGGAGAATGTTTTGTCTGGGTCCCGCAAGGCTCCAAGTGATCCAACCCAGCCCTGTGGTCCCGCAGCCACTTATAAAATAATTACTCAGAGGCTTATATTAATTATAACTGCTTGGCCATTAGCTCAGGCTTATTACTGACTAGCTCTTACACTTAAATTAACCCATTTCTATTAATCTATATGTTTTGCCACGTGTTCCGTGGCTCTACCAGTCAGCAGGCATGTTGTTCCTTCGGTGGCGGCTGGTGTCTCCTCACTCAGCTTTCTTCTTCCCACAATTCTCCTTGTCTGCTTAACCTGCCTACACTTCCTGCCTGGCTACTGGCCAATCAGCATTTTATTTATCAATCAATCAGAGCAACACATATTCACAGTGTACAGAAAGGTATCACCATCAGTGGGGGTTCCAGGAGCTCTAAGGGGAGGAACTCAATGATGATCTCCAACGTGGGCTCTCTCTCTGCTTAATGTGTGGCTGTGGGTCTCTTCATCTGCTCCCATCAACTGCCCACAGAAGACTCTTTGGTGACGATTGAGCTAGTCACTGATCTATAAGGATACTATTAGGAATGGTTTTATTGATTTTTTTTTTCTATGATAGGTCTCTGGCCTATCTAGCTTCTGGTTCCTGCTTATCCTGGCAGTGTTGAGCATGGGCTCCCTCTCGTGGCCTTGGCCTCAAATTAGACCAGTCATAAATTGGCCACTCCCACAAGTTCTGTGCCTGCACCGCCCCAGCACATCTTGCAAGCTGGATAGATTGTAGGTCAAAGGTTTTGTGGATGGGCTGGTGTCCCAATCCCACTAGTGGGAGCCTTGCCTGGTTTCAGAGGATGTCTGGTTCAGGGTCCGAATCCTCCATTACTAGGAATCCTTGCTAAGGTCACCCTCATAGAGTCCTGGGAGTTTCCAGTGCACTAGGTTTCCACATTGCCCCTCCCCATGTACTCCAATTCCAGTTATTTCTCCCCATTCTCTCTCCTTCCATTCCTCCCTGCCTCCCTCCTCCCACCACCTAATCCCTTCTGTTCCCATCCCTACCCACCCCCAGTCTACTTGCAAAATCTAATTATTCTATTTCCCCTTCCCAAGGAAATCCACCCATCCCCTTTTGAGCCATTCTTGTTACTTAGCCTTTCTGGATGTGTGGATTGTAACATAATTATCGTTTATTTAACAGGTAATAAACACTTATAAGTGAAGACATACCATGTTTGTATTTCTGGGTCTTGGTTACATCACTCAGTATGATTTTTTTCTAGTTCCGTCCATTTGTCTGCATATTTCATGATGTCATTTTTTTAACAACTGAGCAATACTCCATTGTGTAAATGTACCACATTTTCTTTATCCTTTCTTCTGTTGAGTGACATCTAGATTGTTTCCAGTTCCTGGCTATTATAAATAAAGCCACAATGAACATGGTTGAGCAAGTGTCCTTATTACTGGTGTCCTTTGGGTATATGTCCAAGAGTGGTATAGCTGTATCTTAAGATAGATGATTCCCAACTTTCTGAGGAACCATGACACCTTTTTTTAAGTTGGTGTTTTTGTTTTGTTTTGAATATATCCTAACTGCAGTTTCCCCTTCATTCACTGCTCCATTTGATTGGGGCTGGCTTATAGTTCCAGAGGTTTAGTCCATTGTTGTAATGGCAGGAAGCATGGTGGCATGCAAGCAGACATGGTGCTGGAGAAGGAGCTGAGAGTTCTACATCCAGATCTGCAGGCAGCAGGAAGAGAGACTCGGCTTGGCATGGGCTTTTGAAACCTCAAAGTCCACCCCCAGTGACACATCTCTGTAGGTAAAAGTTTTGTTCAGTCCCGCCCAGCTCCCGTGGCCACTCAGACCCAAGTAAACACACAGAGGCTTATATTATTTTTAAACTATGTCCGTGGCAGGCTTCTCACTAGCTAGCTCTTACGTCTTAAATTAACCCATTTCTATAAATCTATTGCCATGTATTCCATGGTTTTACCTGTGTGCCATTACATGCTGCTCTCTGGATGGCAGGATGGCGTCTGCTCAGCTCTGCTTTCTTCTNCTCTTTCTCTAGTTAGAATGTCCTGCCTAACCTTATTCTGCCTCACCATTGGCCAAACAGCTTTATTTATCAACCAATCAGAGCAACACATATTCACAGCATACAGAACAACATCCCCATCACATCTCCAACAAGGCCACACCTACTAATCCTTTCAAATAGTGCCACTCCCTGGTGATGAAACTTTTAAATCTATGAGCCTATGGGGGCCATTCTTATTCAAATCACCACAGAATTTTTATTCATTGTTCTTAGCGCATGTATATACACCTGTGCACGTTCCAAGATGAATCATAATAATAAAAGGGATAATAAAACTTTAAAAGATTTTAGAAATGTATATGATCTTGATAATCATGATGCTTTTGTGGATGTATACTGATCTCCAAATATATCAAGGTATAGATATTAAATATGTATATGAGAATCATATCACAATAAAGTGCCTTAGAAAATGTGTCAAAATGGTTATAAATTATGTCTACTTGGTATTCTTGTTTCGAAGTGCTTGAGATGACCAAGGCCATATGGATATTAGACAAGCTTTCTATCCTAAGCTACTCCTATAGCCTATATTTTTAAAACTATATAATAGGAAAAATATGCTTTGGTTATGGGACTAGGCCTTCATTCCTCTGAGTCTGTAAATGATGACAGGGCCTTAGATCACAAGTTGGATGTCTGAGTGATTACTAATGTGTAACTAGTCATAGACCATTCCATCACCTTGACTGCTTTCCACTTCCAGGAATGTACACTGCATCAGCCCATCAGCCTTGTTAACTCACTTCCTCTTTGGCAGACTTTGGTACAGTGGGAGGTAGATTAGTAAAATTCTGCTTTTAAGTAGCAAATGGTGCCTGGATAAGCTTAAGGAAAACAAACAGTAACAACAAGAAAATCCAACAACATAAAACCAATTCACGGATGGGAGAGATGGCCCAGTGGTTAAGAGTACCTGTTGCTCTCCCAGAGAACCCGGGTTCAATTCCCAGCACTCATATAGTAGCTCACAACTGTAACTCCAGACCATCTGCCCACTTCTGGCCTCCTTGGGCACCAAGCATGCATATGGTGCTCATACATATATGCAAGCAAAACACCTACACACATATAAATAAGCAGAAAAATTAAAAAAAAAATTCACAAAAAGGAAATGTTAAAGGTCGAATGGTATCTAAAAGGAGGAATATAGCCCAACTTCAGAATAAATTTAATCAGAATAATAAAGCTAACACAGAATCTAAATCAGTGCTTCTCAACCTTCCTAATTCTTCAACCCTTTAATACAGTTTATGTTGTGGTGACCCCCCAAACGTAAAATTATTTTCATTACTACTTTGTAACTGTAATTTTGCTACTATTATAAATTGTAATATAGATATCTGATATACACGATATCCAATATGCGACCCCAAAGAGGCCATGACCCACAGGTTGAGAACCACAGACCTAGGGACTATTCTCTCTTTTAACTTTTAAAAAATCATTTTTGCATTTCCTTTTCTGTGGGATGACTTTCTTTGCTTTACTTTGAATAAAGAGGCCAATGATCTTATTCCATGACCTAATGAAAAATTTCTAGGACAGTAAATTGAATTGGCTAAAGTCTGTCAGGTTCTCCATCAACTACAAAGATGGTGTTAGAGTCACATAGTACACATGTGCCTATTATCTATAAAAGAAAAGGGACAAGACTGAGAAAAGCAAGAAATACTATGTAGGCATTTTAAAGGCATCTTTTCTATTGCTGTGACAAATGACAAAAAGCAACTTAGGGAAGAATGGCCTTATTTGGCTTACAATTCCAAGTTATAGTCAATAGCTTTAGAGAATTCAAGGCAGGAGCTCAAGTAGCTAGTCACATTACATCCCCAGTCAATGACAAAGAGCGAATAAAAGAATCTTTGCTTGCTTGCTAGTGTTAGTGCATAGCTAGTTTCTCCATCTTTATACTGTCGTGGATCTCCTACCTAGGTGCTATCCACAGTGGGCTGAGTCAATTAATAATCAAGACAGTTACCCTAGACCTACCCACAGACCAACCTGATCTAGATAATTTCTCAACTGAGACATCCCAAGTGATTCTAGGCAAGCTGCCATTTAAAATTAATAGTCTTAGTTTGGTTTTTATAGCTGTGCTAAGGCAATATGGACCGAAAGCAACTTATAGAAGAAAGGGTTTGTTTGGGCTTCCAGAGGGGTAGGGAAGTGTGGCAGCAGGGAAGCATGGGGGGGAGCCAGTAGCTAAGAGCTTACATCTTGAACCACAAGCAGGAAGCAGAGAGAGAGAACTGGGATTATCATTTGGCTTTCAAACGTCAAAGCCCATCCCATTAGTGACAAACTTCTTCCAGCAAGTCCTCCTAAGCCTCCCTAAACACCACCACCAGCTGAGGACCAAATATTCAAATGTCAGAGCCTATGAGGGGGACATTGTCATTTAAACCACCACATGAATCATCACAGTTATCTATTACAAAATATGGTGGTAATTAGGGGAAAAGAGAGAGAGATTGGATTGGATTGTGAAACTTCCATATCCAAATGATGTGATACTAAATATGTTCTTAGAGTCTAGCCATCAGAAATTGCCAATTCCTAATGAATATTGACTATTTAATCCATGCATAGGTTCAGCTAAGTATCATGGATAGAAAAAAAGAAATCTGGTCTCAGATCTCTCTTGAGTTAGGGAGATGGGCCAATGAGAAAGAATATCAATATTTCCAGGGAGTACAGAATATCATGTAGTAGAGGCATTGAATTCTCGCAGTCCATTTCTCTACTTAAAACTTACTACTTATCTTTTCTTCAAGGTCCATTTTATTAACAACACAACTACATATTGATGTTTGTTTTACCTCATCTAGGATGAAGGCAGATAATAGTGATATTATATTTCATGGACATATACTGATCAAAAAATGATCATGAGGTATATATTAAATATATACACTCTTTTTGTTTTAATCATATCCCAGAAAAGTAGTTTAAAGACTGTTTCAAATATGATAATTCACATCCACAAGGAGGATTTTGTTTTCTTTGTTTTATGGAACTGAGTGTGGAATCCAGGGCATCATATGTGCTAGGTACATTTTCCTGGGTGAAGGCTTAAAATGCCAACTGATAGGCATTGACCAGGAAGTTGCTTGAGGAAACTCATACTGTGATGATGCCACATAAAAGAGACTGACTCCTGGAATTGTTTAACCATGAATGAGCCTGAACTTCTTAAATGAAGGACACTGGATTCTTGGAGCTCAGCCTAGTGTTTGGCTGGGGATCTCTGCATCTGCTTCCATCAGTTACTGGATGAAGGCTCTATGATGACAGGGTATTCACCAATCTGACTACAGGAGTAGGCCAGTTCAGTCCAGTCGAGGAGAGAGAGGAGAGGTTCTATGAGCAAAGACATCAAGATCATGATGGGGAAACCTGCAGAGACAACCAAACCAAACTAGTGGGAACTCATGAAATTTAGATCAACAGCTGTGGAGCCTGCATGGGATTGGACTAGGTCTTCTGCATAATCGAGACAGTTGTATAGCTTGATCCGCTTGGGGTGGGGTTGGGGCTGGCAGTAGGATCAGAATCCATCCCTGGTGCATGAGCTGGCTTTTTGGAGCCCACTACCTATGATGGGACACCTCACACAGCATTGAGGCAGGGGGAGGGGCTTGAACTTGCCCCTACTAAATGTACCTCCCCATGGGAGGCCTTATCTTCTTGTAGGAGGGAATGGGGGGGTGGGTTGGGAGGGGGAGGCTGGAGGGGCGGGAGGAGGGAAGAGGAGGGGTCTTTGATTGGTATGTAAAATGAATAAAAATTTTTTCTTACTAAAAAAATGAAGGACACTTTATTGAACAGCATGTCAAGCATGGTTCGGGAGACGAACGCCAGATTTTGTCTTAATCAATCTTTTATCAGAGTTTTACAAGGAAGTTGTGTTGCTTTCAACATTTATTTATTGTTAGTTACACATTGTTTTCAACATGGTTGCTTTCAGCAGTGATATTAAGCTTAATTACCATAAAACACAGACAGACAGATAGATACACACACAGTATTCTGGATCAGGAGCATAGATGGGTCACAAGGGAGATATAGGGAACATAATTTAAGATTAAAGCAGTGCATAGAGCTTAGTGTGTAAAAGTTGATTACAAGGTGAGTCCAAGGTATAATAAGAGATTACATTGTTTTTGTTAAAGGTAAGTTTAAGTTAGACAAGCTAAGTACATGGGGCATTATGATTAACTTGGTTACAAGGTTAGGTAAAAGTTTAATTTGTGAAGGTAGGGTACAAAAGGCACTTCCCAGAAAATCATTAGCACATCGTACAACAGTTACCTAATTTAGGCCAGCATCTTCAGAGCCTCTTGCACTTGTAGGTGGACTGAGATATACAGTCTCATTGTCCCTGGTCATTTTTGTGTTTTATTCCACAGATACCTTTTGCTCATGCCCTATATGCTTTCTGCAACTGGGAATGTACTGAAGAAAACTCACAATCCTCCAGCTCAGTCAGAAAAGCCAGTCATCTGTGTAGCCTCACCCTCCCACCCACAAAATAGCACTCTGTCTGTAACAAAGCCTGGCATGTAGATGGTGTTCCATGGTGTTCATTATAAGATACAGTGAGACCATTAGGATTTACATTAATATATTTCAGAGTGATGAGATCAGGTTTACTATTTGAAAAAGGCTGGGTAAAGGCAGGTCAAATATATGGGTCAAAGTTCTATCTATTCTGTGACAGTGTAAATTAATGGGTTGCAAATACGAGCTACAAAGCAAGAAACTACGAACAGTGCACCATGCAGAGGCTTGCTATTACTACATCACATAGCTTCCACTCAAATCCATGACATTTCCAGCCCCCAGCCCATCTTGCTGGATCACTCTGTGAAAATGGAATATACAAAGCTACTGCTCTTCTCTTCTTAGCCACTCAAAACAGTGTCAGAGGCTGGAAATAACCCAGAGGCGAAATCTTCTGGGATTGATTGTTAAAAGAAACTTATCCGGATAAGCTTTCACTTCTAAGAAATACATTTAGGTGAAACACAGCGTATCATGGAGTTTTATTGCTGGTTTGAGCATAAACCAACCACATCTTTATCATCTGCTTTTGTTTGGATAAAATTAGATGGTAGTTACAGATAGTAGACTATATGCTAGTGGAAAACTTTTGAGCTTGGTGTGGTGGCACACTCTATAATCCTAGCACTCAGGAAGCAGAGGCAGGTTGATTGCCACAAGTTCAAGGCTGGCCTGGTATACATATACATACTGAGTTCCAGGCCAGATTGACCTACATAGTAAGACCCTATCTCAAAAAATAAAAAGGAGAAATTTTATAAGAAAAATATTAAAATTATGAAGAAATAAATTCATTGCTTACTTGGAGAAAACTTTGATAGAATTCAAGCCAAGTTGTGTCATTTATAATAGACTTCACTCCAATGACTATATGTGATAAACAAAATGACAAGCCCTGAGGGGGGACAAAAAAGATCTGAATATATAAGCACTTTTCTGACTGCCATTTTTTAGCACAGGTTTTTCTTATTGTAAAGCCCATATTTGCTAAAAATATTATATTATTTTTTGTAACTGTGGTTCATATAAATAAGGATCTCTTTGGACACCTGTAGCATTCTTTTACAAGACAAGCAGTCTCCAGTTATGTATGTAGAACATACATATAGCAAGTCATGACTGTTAGACCGTCTATCTTCTATATTCCACCGTTACTCATTTTTATTTTTCATTGATTGTATCTCTGTGCAATATTAGAAAATTTGTTCAGACCCAACTTTTGGCTCACCAATTTACCTTCCAGGAACATTTGACTACTAAAGTATTGGGTTATAAACTTCGGTAATTTTGTTATTTCTATGTTTGATTTGGGTCCTTTTGAAGTGTTCAATGTCCCTTCTCATAGTTTCTTATTCTCTTCAGATTACATCAAGCTTATTTTAAATTCTGCTATAGTAAGCATAGTTCATAACTAGTCCCTAGTCTGTATCTAATTAGGAATCCCGATGTCTGAAATATCTGAAGGCATTTTTAGTTGTTGGTCATTGCTGCTCCATCTTCCTTTCAGAATCAAGTTTTCTTGAGTGCTTGGTCAACTTTGACTATGTTTCTCACTATACTAAAGCAACAGTTTGAAGGACATGTTTGGGTCAAGGATAAAGGTATCTTTATCTAAAAAGATTGCACACTTGCTTCTGCTAGGCACCCAAAGGCACCAGCAATGTGGCATTGCTTTACTCCCAGTTGAAGGGTTACAGCTTTCCAAACAACCCAAAGAATCACACCCAGATTCTACCCCTATGTGATGACTCTCCCTATTCCAGGTTATCCTTTTCCTGAAGGGATAACATTTGGAGATTTTATTCCTATATGTGGGAACTCCAGCTTTGACTTCCATCCTCTTATCAATTGTGAAGTATTGTAAAGAAAAATTCAAAAAGGAACTATTTTTTAAAATCCTCAAAAAAGTTAATTTAGATCTATTTGGCTTTCTGGTAAATAGTTATCTTGTGGGCTCAGCAGATAAAAGCACTTGCCACACAAACCTGTCAACCTGAGTTGGATCCCGAGATCCCATGATGGAAAGAAAGGACTCCAGAAAATTGTCTTCTGACCTCTACACATATACTATGGCGCGCGCACACACACACACACACACACACACACACGTAGTTACCTTGTAATATTGGCTTACCAAGTTTTGTCAGGACTTTCATGCTTTTATGATGATGACTTTGGGGGCAGAAGAGATGGTTCAGTGGTTAGGAGCACTTCCTGCTCTTGCAAGATACCTGAGTTCTATTCTCAGCACCCACATGCTAGCTCAAAGCTGCCTGTAACTACAGTTCCAGGGGATCCATTTCATTCTTCTAATCTCCACAAGTGTATGGAGATTACATATATACGTATAAACACTCAGGACACTGATACACAAAACACATACACATAAATTAAAAAATATATCTTTTTTAAAAGATGGTGATTTTTTTGTTTTATACAGCTTTTTTAGTTTAATAGGAGTGTCTGAATAAGCTAGCCTTCAGTTGCTAGAATTGGGAAGCTAGTATTTAATTCAGTCTCTACTGCTTAACATGAACACCATTCCTGCATTCTGTTCCTAGTTCAATTCATCATTTTCTCTGTGTGATCAGTCAAATTGGCCAAGACATTTCTCTAAAGAATAAGCAGTAGTTATAAAACATGACAGAGTTCCCTAGGGCAAAAAGTTCTGCAAAAACATAAGGCAATTCTATTTGAACTATGCAAAGTGAATTTTGCAACAATTTATATTACCAAAGAGAACTTAGTTCATCAATCTAAAGGCATTTCATTCAGTTTCCATCAAGAAGAAAGGAGAGATATTTGCTTTGCATATATGAAATTGAAAGGCCCTTCTAGGGCCTATTCAAACCCATTTCCCATAGAGGAGTAGCTGGCACTAAAGTCAAAGTTACATTTCCACTTTCTAAGCTCGGTGCTTATAAATCACATCTTTCTCAACTTTTGTTAACAAAAATTTCAAATAGTTTAGGCCTTACAACTAATCTTAGACAGCTGTTTAATGTTCTGTCTAAACAGTTGATTTGAGTCTGAGCATATATACCTCAGTGGCAGAAACTACCATGTTCGAGGCCCTGGGTTCAATACTCAATGCCACACACAAAAATCAAATCAAAGCAAAACAAAAGATTCTATGTGTTTAAAAATTAATCCACCTGATTAAAAGTATCTACAACGTGCTGTTCACTGTTCAAGCCAGAGACTTGAAAGTAAGAATGGCCTGTAGACAGAAGTCGCTGTCCCACCGGATCCAGCAGTCTTTCAGTCCCAAATAAACACACAGAGGCTTTAATCCTAGCACTCAGGAGTTCAAAGCCACCCTGGACTACATGAGACTGACTCAGTTTAGGAGAGAAACAGAGCCAGGCAGTGGTGGTATACACCTTTAATTCCAGCATTTGGGATCACACACCTTTAATCCCAGTACTAGAAAGGTTGAGACAGGAAGTGATATGGCTGGGCAGAAAAAGGAATATAAGGCTGGAGGAGTCAGGAATTAGGCCCTTTTGGCTGAGGACTCAGAGGCATTCAGTCTGAGGATTTGTGGAGACAGGATCTTCTCTTTTCGGCTGAGGAGCTGATGAGGTGAGAAGTGGCTGTGGCTTGTTTCCTCTGATCTTTCAGCATTTACCCCAGTATCTGGCTCCGGGATTTTAGTGTAAGACCATTTAGGGTTCGTGCAACAGAGTTCCCTTTTATGCTTGCCTTCCTATTATCCCTTTTTCTTCATGAAGTTAGACTCACGTCTCTAAAATGCCAAACCATTGATGTCTCTATGCTTAAAACTCCTATTGCCTTTAGGAGAAAGTCCAAATTCCAATTCTGTCATTTGTTTTATAGTTTGGATCTGGAATATTCCCCTAGAAGCCCATGTGGTCTTCAGTTTGGCATTATTAGGAAATAGTGGAACCATTAAGAGATGGGGATTAGTGGAGGTTTTAGTTCACTTGGGTACATGATCTCAAAGGAACTAGTGGTAATATAGTCCCTTTTCTCTCTTTCCAGATATGGTCATGATATGAGCAGCTTGCTCCATCCACCAATACACTGCCACTATGATGTACTAGCTTGATGCAAATCCATAAGCAACAGATTGACTAACGGGCTGAAATCTCTAAAACTGTGAGCCAAAATAAATCTTTTCACATTTTAAGATGTGGGAGGGATTATGGGGAGGGACAGCTAAAATTAAGGGACATTTGAGGGGTAGTATGGACACCTAATATAGTAAAAACTTCCTAAAATATATACATACATGAAGGTGATCTAAATGAAATCAATAAATAATGAGGGAGACAGAGTTGCATCTGGCCATCTCTTGATGGGGATGTCTTTCTGTATGCTGTGAATATGTGTTGCTCTGATTGGTTGATAAATAAAATGCTGATTGGCCAGTAGCCAGGCAATCAATATAGGCAGGATAAGCAGACAAGGAGAATTCTGAGAAGAAGAAAGTTGAGTCAGGAGATGCCAGCCCGCTGCCCAAGGAGCAACATGTAATGGAACGCAGGTGAAGCCACGGAACACGTAGTGACATACAGATTAATAGAAATGGGCTGAGTTTAAGTGTAAGAGCTAGTCAGTAATAAGCCTGAGCTAATGGCCAAACACTTGTAATTAATATAAGCCTCTGAGTAATTATTTTATAAGCAGCTGTGGGACTTGGGGCCCGGCGGAACCCGGACAAAACTTTCTTCTACAATCTCTTGTCACCAAACTAACCTTCTACTACTGGGATTGGGTTATATTTGAGTTGTTGGCCACAGGGATCCTACAGGAATCCTCAAACAACCTAGGATGTTGTTAAGACTATGGGTTGCTCTCCACAAACTGACAGCAAGGCCCCATTGCTGAAGACATTCTGAAGACACCTATACAACTCCTTGAACTTAGAGATGTCGAGCTGCTGCCTAAATAGATCCTTCATTCCTACATTCTAGTGTATTTGTTAAAGGAAGGTACTCTGCACACTGTCAAAAGAGAAGCATAAACATCAAGCCAGCCACAAACCCTTTATCTACAATGATATACTACCTGCAAGGGCAATGGTGACACAAAGCTTGTGGGAGTAACCCCCCTCACTAGAATGTGAGCTTTATAATGACAAGAAGCATATCTGTTTTGTCTAGTGCCAAGCATATGGTCTACTAAAACGTTAGTGAAGGAATGACTAAAGGAGTGAATGAATGGAAAACCTCCTCTATTTCCTGGAGTCAGGATTGTCCTGATGCTAATGAATTTTTCTATTTTTCTGGGGTGTCACTTGCATCATCTTGCTATCTTCTTACTTGGATTACCCTAGGCAAGCAGCTTATTTGTACATAAACACTTGAGGCACAGCAGACAACTGAAGGGGTTGGACCAGTTTAACTTGATGGATTAGTGATATTGCCTGTGTAGTTGAAGTCTGTTTATTTTAACTTACCATTGGCAACAGGGTCTTGCTATATAGCACAGACTGACCTTTACTTTACCATGTAGGCCAGGTTGGACAGGAATGTGAAATCCTTCTTCTGCCTCTTGGGTGCTGAGATTATAGACATTCACATCCACACCTGATTGTAGACTGTTTGGTTTTTAAAATTATTTTATGTGTACGGGTGTTTTGCCTGTGTATGTGTCTGTGCACCGCTTGCATGCCTGGTGCCTGTGGAGGCTGGAAGAGGGTACCAGACTCCCCGGAACTGTAGTTTCACATGGTTGTGAGACATCATGTGGATTCTTAGAATCAAACCTGGGTCCTGTGGAAGAGCAGCCAATGCTCTTAACTCCCAGAACATCTCTCCAGCCACAAGGTTGTTTCATTCTTAAATGGATTTTCCAAGTGTTGCACAGGCTGACCTTAAACTCCTGGGATCAAGTGATTCTTCCATTTCAAAATATCTCCTGCTGGTCCAGTGAGATGTCTCAGTGGGTAAAGGCACTTACTACTGAGCCTGATGACCGGAGTTCAACCCCAGAGACCCACATGGCTGAAGGAGATAACTGACTTCTACAAGTTGTCTTCTGACCTCCATACAAATGCTGTGTCACATGTTCCCCCACATAAATAAATAAATAAGTATGATAAGCATGCCTCCTGCTTAATTGGGACTATCCACATGTACTGCTCTACCCAGGTTGAAAGGTTAATTGTTTTCATATTTGTAATTACAATTTCTCTCTCTTTCTCTCTCTCTCTCTCTCATCTATCTATCACCTATCTATCTATCTATCTATCTATCTATCTATCTATCTATCTATCTATCTATCTATCTATGAGACAGGATCCAACGTAGCCCAGGCTGGTCCTGATCCCAGTAAATAGCTGATAATAACTTTAATCTTTTAATCCTCCTGTCTCAAGTCCAGGGATTATAGGCATAGACCACTGTGCCTGGTTATACTCAGTGCTGGGGATAAAACAAGGGCTTTTATGCATGCTAGGCAAGCACACTGTTGCTACATTCCTCAAGTCCTGCAATTTTTCTTTATATCCAGTTTTTCTCTTTTAAATGAAGGATACTTTCCACGAGGACTGGTACCATGTTTGCAATCACTTTTGAAGACCTCCAAGTTCTTTGGTTTAGTGCTTAACATTTGCTCAGCAGCCGCCCTAGGAGCTGATTGAGGAGTGTTTTCAGGGAGATGGAGGGCAGAGGTAAGGAAGTTTGGCTATGCACTGATTATTGAAGGTTTTGAGACTTACTGGAAAAGTGATAGAAATGTAGTCTTGTCTTCAGTTATAGAGCTGGGTTTACCAATGGGTAAAGGCATTGGCATAGTCTAATACTGGATTTGGTTTTACAACAGTATTTCTTCAAGAATAACTGTTCTTTCCAGGTCCTAGTTACTATTTTTGAGGTATAAACATGTCAACTGTTAAGTTTTGTGGAAAAAAAAATCTCACCATCAACTTCTAAGCTTTAGAATCTAAAGGAAAATGAGGAAATTTACCTCTGGGGTAAGAGATTGTTCCCACCCTGTCCATGAGGGTGGATTTATAATTCTGTATAATCAATGTGACAGTTTTGAGATTTATTCTAATTGATTCTGTCTCTATCTCTTTCTCCTCTCATAAGGCTTTGTTTCATAGCCCAGGCTGGCTTTGAACTTGTGATACCTTTTTTTGCTTCAATCTTTGGAGTCCTGATGATACAGGTGTGCCTCAGCACTTTCAGCTTTACTGTACACTGGCAGCTTCTATTTGAGGGGTGTGTCTAGCAATAAAAGCTTTTTGAACTCAGCCTGCTGATCATATCAGCTAGTGTGTATGCTGTGCCTTAAAACACTGAGATAGGCATGGTGAGAAAAAGCTCAAAGTGCTTGTGATAAGACTATGCAAGGTTCCCTGGAAGGGTTTCAGAATGCTTTGGTAAATCGTCAAGTAAACATTAGCTGTTCAAGGGAAATTTAAAGTTCTAAAGAAATCCTAAGTAGAATACTTTCATAAATTAAATTATTCATGCATTGTGAATAATTACCTCGTACTTGGTATGATGGTTATTGTTAAATGATAATTTGATTGGGTCAAGATGTGCCTGTGGGGCCAGGCAGCTGGCTCAGTGGGTAAAAGTGCTTGCCACAGAAGCCTGATGACCTGAATTCACTCTCTGGAACCTAAGTAGAAAGTGGCACATATCTGTGTTCTCAGTTCCTACGGTGAGATGTGAGGTGGAGATAGGAGGATTGCCCAAGAAGCTTGTGGGCCAGCTCACCTGTAATATGTAGTACACCAACAAAATCAGTAAGAATGTGCTGGCTAGTTTTATATTAACTTTACAGAGGCCAGATTCATTTGGGAAGAGTGGACTTCAGTTGAGAAAATGCCCCCACCAGGTTGGTCAATAAGGAAGCCTGTGGTGCATTTTCTTGAATGATAATTGATGTGCAAGAGCCCAGATGATTGTGGGTGGGGCCACCCCTGGGCTGGTGGTCCTGGGTGCAGTAAGAAAGCAGCTGAGCAAGCCACAGAGACCAAGCCAGTAAGCAGCACCCTGTACGCATCAGTAAGCATGACCTCTGCTTCAGTTCCTGCCTGCAGGATCCTGCCCTGTTTGACTCAACCCTCTTCAGAGAACCTTCTACTTTCAGTAGAAGGGAATGGACACGGAGACTCAAAACTGGACTAAGTGCAGAGGGTGAGGGACTTTAGAGCATTTAGCCCTAAATAGGATGTCTTCATCAAAGTCCTCCCTTCAAGGCTCAGGGGTCTATGAGGAACCAGAGGCCGAAAGATTTAAAAGCCAGAGATGGTGGATGACTCCAAGGACTCAGCATCTTCCAGATACAACAGAACTGATACATGTATGAACTCACAAAGACTGTAACAGCACATACAATGCCTGCACAGGTTCAAACTGGACAAAATTCCAGCACTGAAAAGAGGATGTGGACACACAAAGTCCCACCTCTAATCAAGAAGCCATTTGCAATTGATAGCTGCTGCGAAAGGGAAATCGGTTTTCTCCCGTGGAGCAACACTGGGTATATCAACCACACTCTAGCCCCATCAAGCCTGGTGCCCAGGAGTAGTTGGGCAACATAAAACAGACGCCATGGTTTTTTCTTTTTATTTATGTGTGAGCTTTTTGTTTTGCTTTGCTTTGGTACTTTCTTGTCTTGTTGGGTTTTTGTTTCTTTTTCTTTTTTTGTTTTTGGACACACACACATGCATTCGTGCACGTGCACACACACAGAGAAAGACAGAACATCAGGTTCAGTGGTGTGGAGGTAGGGAGGGGCTGGGAGGAGTTGGGGGAGGGAAAAGAATATGATCAAAATACATTGAATGAAAAAAGGAAGGAGCGTGTGGGTATATATATTGGACTTGATGAGATTACATTTTTAATCATATAATTAAAAATAAAATATTTTAAAAGCTGTTAAAATTTTGTGTTGAATTTATAAGTAAAACACCTGAAAATGTCTCTTGAGCAACTTGAGCTTGCTTCCTTCAGTGCGGTTTTTGTGTCATCTGTTGAGCTTGAAATGATTAAATGCTATCCCCTATCAAGACTGATGATGGTTCTTTGAACGCTTTGTTATCACTATTGATTTAAAATTTTTTTTTGTCATAAGTAGTTGATAAAAATAAATTTAAACCATGTTTTACAATTACTTCAAAATGCATACCAATTTAAATTTTATTTATATATGTTTGCAGTGCTGAGGATCGAACCCAGGGATTTGTTCATCCTAGGCAAATGCTTTACCGCTGAGATATATACCCAGTATAAAATCATGTTTAAAGAATGTAGAGCAGCTACATCTCACCTGGGCAACGCAACAGGGCTGACCCTGATGGTGCAGGTGTGGGAGAACTCACCCTGAGGACATGACAGCAGGAGAACTGGCTCTGCCCCCTGTTCATCACTGCAAGGGGTGAACTCGCCAGGGCAATGCAGGAGCACTCACCCTGGTGGTGATGACAAGGGAGAGCTGGCGGGCTGACCAAGCCTGCAACTTCCCAGGCCCAGAAACAGGGTTATGAGTTGGCCCACCCCAACATCCACCCATGTATGATCTTCCAGAGCATGTGAAGGGGCTGGTCCTGCAGACCCAAAGCTGCAGGATCTCCACAACACAGGGCAACAGCAGAATAACCAAGAGGACTCCCAGTGAGGGCCCACCATCGATAGTGCAGCGGAAACCAGAGGCCTCGAGCCAGATCAAAGGCTCTTTGCAATGAACACGTGCAAGTAAAAATATATGGACAAAAGGGTTTACTGTGTGACTCACTGTGTCACACTGCAGCTTCCATGTCAAAATTTTTCCTTTAAAAAAATTTTTTTTTCTCGAGGCCAGCCCGGGCTACAGAGTGAGTTCCAGGAAAGGCTCAAAGCTACACAGAGAAACCCTTTCTCAAAAAAACCAAAAAAATAAAAAAATTCTCTTAAATTTTATCTTATGAGGGGGGTTTGCAAGGGCAGAAGGTGGCTACAAAGGGACAGGGAAATGAATGGGATGGAGATGCATGATGTGGAAGACACAAAGAAAAAAATAAAAAGAAATAAAAAAAAGAATGTAGGGCTGAAGTTGGAGCTCCATGTTAGAGCATTTGCCTAACATTCACAAAGCCTTGGGTTTGATGCCCAGCACCAAACACAAAATAATTTTAAAATATCTAATAAAACTTCATTATCTTGCATTGATAAGCACTGTGATGAAATGTCTTTTGAGAATATAGACGGATTCAAATTCAGCTGAATTTTCATTTTGGGCACAGTATTTCAAGACGCTGCTGCTGCTGCTGCAATTAATCTGCAAAGCATACATGCAGGCCACCATGTGGCTAGCTTGGATATTGTTCTCAGCAGCAAATAGATGGAAATATATAACATGAGTGAAGACATGACTGGGAGATGGTACCCAGATCTGTACAGGTTAGCAATTCCTCTCCTCCCTCTTCCCTCACTTCTCTTAGAGTAGGTATTCTGCTGCTTGGTCATTTCCTTGTACATAACTGGCATGTTGGGTAGTGAGGGCCAATAGTGCATTCAGAGAGGTATGGCTGATTGTGTTTTCCACGATCACCCCTTTGGATAAAGCCCTAATAGGTTGCAAACAGCTAGTAGTGACTGGTACGCAGATTCTGTTCCCCTTGACCTCTGACTCTCCCAAACCCTGAGAAGATTAATGATTATTGCTCTCTTTACAATCCGTGGGCCAAAGCTCACAATTTGGAAGCCCGACTTTTTCTGCTAAGTCCCTCGCTACAACTATGCAAGTCACTTTTGGCTTTCACAAGGAGTCAGTCTTCTTTGCATGTATTTATACATTCTGTCAAACTCTGTGCACATGTTTACCTTCTTCGGAAAATTACAGGAGAGTGAGAGGAAAGAAGGAGAGAGGGAGGTGGATCTGGTTTCTCTATCTGGATGCCAATGAAAATCTGCGGCTGCTGCCTTGGCAGGCTTGTTGAGCTGAGGTTACAGATGGTGTGGCCTGCCTTTCCTTACATGGTCACCCTTGATACCCCGACATGCTTGTGTTATGCTCAGGCAAGCCTCACCCATCAGCCTCAGGGATGGGACTGGATCCCAGACTCCTGGCAACGTTGTTGTAGCAACAGCGACAGCAGCTGAGGAAAATGCAGGTTCCTCTGTACACTAAACACATTTCCAGTTTTCTTTCTCCTTAAGGCAAAAGAGTCTAGTCCTGACCCTTTCATGTAAGTGTACACCTCTGTGTTGATGGAACTCTGGAAAGAAGCATATTCTAATGAAAACTAAAATGAGGGGCTGGAGAAATTTTAATTAGGAAAGTAATCAAAATGTAATTGTTTTACCCCAAGCCAAATTATATACATATTTACTATATATATTTATATATTTCAAATTTGTTCTTTTCCAGAATGTAATAGCCTCAAATTATTATTGTTTTTTAACACAACTGGGCTTAAGATAGATGTGATGATACATTAGTAAATCAGCGTGGGCTGTGCACACTAATAATCTGGCCTGTTGTGTACCTCAACTCATTACAAACTTCACTCAGAAAGCATGCTGCTAACCCATTCTGGCAGCTTCTTTAATCCTGGGTGCCCTTGGTAAAACAGAAGAAAACTCCTCAATTTTCCTTATGTTTTCGTGTTCAAATTTATAGATTTAATCCACCAGTTGTCAGTGAGCATACTGAAGTGTTTCTCCTCGGGCGCTTCTGCTCTGCCTGGGAACATGAAGAAAGGAGCCAAGTATAAAGGAATGTTGGCACCAGGGTCACGGCCCTGGGAGCTGCCTTCCTTTCTTCTCCTTGGAATTATAAATATCATTTAGGTCATGAAACTGCTGCTTGGGTTAACAGCCAAGTCACTTTCTCTCCGCAGCTGTGCTGGCATTTCAGCTAATAGTCTGGCTGTTCGTTTCCTCTTAACTCTCATGACTCTTCCTCTATGCTTCCCAAGGCAATTTGAGTCCCTCCACCACACTCATGTCACTTAACCCACCCCAACTTGTCCTGTGACTTTCTCATTATGCTAAAATGTCAAGAAGGGCAGGGCTTATGTCCATCTTGGTTGTCCATTGTGTTCTCAACATCCCACTCGGAGCTTGACTGGCATAATCAACAGTCAATAAGTGTTTGTTGCATGAGTGAACTATTTGGCTTGGTGACCTGAGCACTTTTATTCATTTCATTAAGTCTCACTTTCTTATGAAAGAAAAAAAGAAAACAAAATGAAAGAATGAAAGAGAGAAAGAAAGAAAGAAAAAAGGAAGGAAGAAAGAAAGGAAGTGATAAGTTTCTCCGCGCAGCAATCAGAGTCAGGACGGGTGAGGAAAGGCCAGGTTTAATTCACGAACCATCCCGGGCCCCACAGACAGGAGATCAGGGCGGGAGACCAGAGAGAAGAGAGAGGGCGGCTAGTCTCGGGGAAGCCGCTTAAATAGGCCCAGTGGAGGAGCTGTGTTTTGGCGGGCTCTGAAGGGACGTGT
>LZPO01027454.1:307791-321549 GCA_001675575.1 Neotoma lepida | reverse complement strand
GGGTTTTTCAGTGGTTGTTTTTTGTTTGTTTTGAGACAGGTTTTCATGTATCCCAAGTTCGCCTCAAACTCACTATACAGCCAACAAAGACTTTAAATTTCAGATCTTTCTTCCTCTACTTCCCAAGTGCTAGAATTACGGCATGCACCATCATGCCTAGCTTATTTGATGCGGATTGAACCCAAGGCTTCACACATTGTGATGGGCTGAATAAAACTGGCCCCAATAGGTTCATATATTTAAATGCTTAGTCACCAAGGAGTGGACGGAACTCTTTGATAGAATTAGAAGGATTAGGAGGTGTGGCCTTGTTGAAAGGAGTGTGTCACTGGGGGTGGGCTTTGAGTTTCAAAAGCCCTTGCCAGGACACCAAGAAAATAAGACCCTGTAAATCAGCATGAACAAAGTTCATATGAACTCACAGAAACTGAAGCAGCATGCACAGGCCTGCAAAGTCTATACCAGGTCTCTGCATATGTCATGGCTTCCAGTTTAGTGCTTTTATGGGATTCCTGAGTGAGTGCGTGTGTAGAGGGGGTGTCTATGATCTTGTGCCTTCTCTTGGGCTCTTTTTCTTTATTGGTTTGTCTTATCCAACTTCAATGTGATGATTTTTATATTATTTTATCTTGCTATATTTTATTATTCTCTCTTAGAAGCCTGTTCTTGCCTAATAAAAGACAGAAAGGAATCCAGATGGGAGGAGAGGTAGGAGTAACTGGGAGGAGTAGAGGGAGGGGAAACCATAATCAGGACATATTATGTGAGAAAAAAATCTATTTTAAATAAAAGGGGATAGAGTCCATGCCAGGTCCACTTTTCTCTCTGTGTTTGCAGATCAGGATGTAGCTCTCAGCTACTTCTCCAGCACCATGCCTGCCTCCCGCTATGCTCCCTGCCATAATGAATGCCTCTGAAACTATAAGCAAGTCCCCAATTAAATGCTTTCTTTTATACCAGTTGCCTTGGTCATAGTGTTGCTTCACAGCAAAAGAACAGTGACTAAGACACACATGACAGGTAAGCACACTACCAACTATGATTTCCTCAGACTAAATATTTCATAGCGTCAAATCCAAAAGGCTCAAAGAACATAATGAACAGATAACAAAGCAAACATACAAAACAGGTGTGCTTACTGTCAATTATACTGGTGAAAAACCATGGTCAATTAGAGTAGCTGCCTATAGTCAGGCTCTCAGGGAGTGAGGCCACTGGGACCAGAATCCAGGCCACTGAGCTCCAAAGTCCAGGCTCCTAGCTGACATGCTACAGCCTAGGATGTTACTGCACAGTTTAAAAACCAAAGTAAAAGCATAAATCCCCAATGTATTCAGAAGTTTAANAAACAAGATAATAACCAAAGCATGACATGCAAGACTATTTGCAGTTCATCCTCAGAGAGACCCTTCAACCTCATCTGCCCACCAACTCCGCCATAGTCATTTTGAGCTTCCCATCAGACCTAACCTACTCACATGCCTTCTACCTACATTACCATCTATTAAGCTATTTGAGAAGGGCTAGATCAATATTACTATCTACTGTGCTATTTCACTTGAAGGTGTCTCTGTATTTTGAAGATGATTTTATTTTATGTATATGAGTATTTGCCTGTCTGTATGGATATGCAACATGAGTGCATTGACTGGTGTCACAGAGGCCAGATAAGAACATCAGATCCCCCAAAACTGGAGTTTCAGATGGTTGTGAGCCACCAGGTAGGTGCTGGGAACCAAATCCAGATCCCCCTGCAAGAGCAGCAAGTGATCTTAACCACTGAGCCATCTCTCCAGCCCAAATGTATTACACTTAAGTTCATATACTCACCCTCAATTTGCCTACATGACAATACTATGAGATAGAGTAGCTGTAGGATTTTATGACAGTCATTGGGGATTTGTCAGTGGGGCTGGGGATTTGTCCTAATGGGTAAAGTGCTTGCTGGGCAAGCATGAGGACCTATGTTCAGTTCCCCAGCAGCCACATAAAAGCCAAGCAGAGTGGCATACATTTGTAACCCCTCCCCAGTGCTGAGGGTGGGTGGGCAGACAGACATGTCCTGGGGGATTGCTGGCCAGTCAGCATAGCTGAAACTGTACTCCAGGTTCTATGAGAAACCCTATCTCAAAAAATAAGGCAAAGAGCAATAATGAAAAAATGAATTAAAAAAAAATAGCAGCATCAGCCTTCACATGTACACACACTGCAAGCACAACCACACATACTTGTGGATATACACATGCATACTTGCAGGCATGTGTACACATATATACACTGTCCTGTAGAAATTACAAGTCAAAAGTATCCAGGTGTTGGTGGTGCATGCCTTTAATCCCAGCACACAGGAGGCAGAGGCAGGCAGATCACTGCAACCTCGAGGCCAGCCTGGTCTACAGAGCGAGTTTAAGGACAGTCAGGAATGCACAGAGAAACCCTGCCTCGAAAAACCAAAAAGAATAAAAGGCCAAAAGTAGCTTGCCTGTGGAAAGATAATACAAACTCAAATACTTTCTTCAGCGTGCATGTTCTTGACCAGTTTCCTGCCTCAAATATCTTCTATCTCTTAACAGTATCTGATTCCGGATGCATCTAGATCACTGTTTGATAAGCTGGAGACACTTAAAAGATTTGATGAATGAGTGGGTAAGCGAATAACAAATGCCTCCTCCTCTCTGGAAGCTTCTCTGACTCCCTTACAAAAATCAGTTGCTCTCCCCACATCCTCACAAGGATCATTTCAAAGCTTTCTGATATGGCTTCCCAGGCAGTATGCTATGCTACCCACTTACACATACGCATGTGATATTACCCACTAGACTGGCAACCTTGCTTCGATTTATCCCTGTATTCCCAAGCCCCTAACAAAGGAACTGGCTTTCAACAAGCACTCAGTAAGTTTGTTAACTGAATGAAAGTCCCTGAGGAGAGCAACGAATAAGCAACCTATGATTCATATTAAAACTTCTTTTTCCTGAAGAAATAAACAATATTCAGAGCTGTGATACACTCAACCATGCGCTCTATAAATATTTCTAGGTTTCAACTATCATCTGAGGCATCTAAATTTAACTCATTCAACACATACTTATGAGTAATCTAAATACATACTGATAATGGCTCTTAAGGAGCTTACAGCCCAGTCAAGGAGACAAAACATAATAAAATATGAAGGTAAACAGGCAACTATAAGCTGTCATAAGGAAATATACAACTGCCAAGTTACTGGTAAAGCCAAATGCTGTGGGTTTGCAAACTGTAGATATCATTCCAAGCAAAGCCCATGGTCCAGGGTATCTATGGACAGTCCATACAGAAAGAATGGGGTCCTTTCTGCTCTGCAACAAAATGAGTAAAGTGAACAGTACACAGTGTTTTCTACATGAAGATATTTAACTCAATTATAAAACCCCTGCTCAATCTGACATCCTCCTCCTGCCCTTGCAGCATTGAAAAAAAAGTGAAATTTCTTTTCAAAATTTTTGGTGACAGGAGATAATTGTTTTTACTTGGCTCTTGTTTTCAAGTTTTTACTGATACAAACTTTCAAAACACTCCACAGAAGAATCTTAAAGAGGTGGGATATGAAGTAAACATCTCAAGATTTGGCTAGGTGGAGTAGACAATNTGGGAAAGAGCTTGAGCAGTGCTGTGGATGCCCAGAGCTGAAGATACCCAGAACTGAAGATACCCAGAGCTGTGGATGCCCAGAGCTGAAGATACCCAGAACTGAAGATACCCAGNGGATGCCCAGAGCTGAAGATACCCAGAACTGAAGATACCCAGAGCTGTGGATGCCCAGAGCTGAAGATACCCAGAACTGAAGATACCCAGAGCTGAAGATATCCAGAACTGAAGATACCCATGAAGATGTGGATACCCATGAAGATGTGGATACCTATGAAGATGTGGATACCTATGAAGATGTGGATGCTCAGAGCTATGGATGCTCAGAGCTATGGATACTCAGAGCTATGGATGCCCAGAAGTGTGGATGCCCATAAAGAAGCTGATGAACAGAACCTAAATCTACCTGGCTGCAAGTTGGAAAATCTACAGCTGAAAATTCTACTGTGGCAATCTGCCAGCATTAAGTACCCTCTGACCCCATAGGAAACAACCATAAACAACGGATTTTCCCTATCTCCAAGCTTGCAAGAAAATGAGAAAGATTCAGAAGAACAAAGAGAAGAATGAAGCTAGTAGGATAACCAAAGCAAAAAAACTAGTCTGTTCCCCAAAGGTATTGTTTTTAACTAGGTTTCTATTGCTGTAACAAATATCAAGACCAAAAGCAACTTGGGGAGAAAATAGTTTATTTCATCTTACAGCTTGAAGGCAAGTTAGCGCAAGAACTCAAGGCAGATTGGAGGCAGAAGCTGAAGCAGAGACCATGGAGGACTACTACTTGCTGGCTTGCTCTCCATGATTCATTCAATTTGCTTTTTTATACAAACCAGAACCACCTGCCCAGGGGTTGGCAGTACCCACAGTAGGCTGGCCGATCAACATTAATCATTACTCAAAAAAATGGCCTACAGATTTGCCTACAGGCCAACCTGATCAAGGTATTTTCTCAGTTGGGGTTTCTTCTTCCCAGAAGATTTGCTTGTGTCAAGTTGACAACAAAAACTAACTAGCAGAGGTTATTGTACAATCCAATACAAGCATCGTTCTCCTGCTCTGATGAGGCTCCAGGAATACCAGCAAAACTAAGGTTCAGCTTAAATGGGTAATGGTTAATTTTTTCACTGTCAGTCTGACTGGATTTAGAATCACCTAAGACAGTGGTTCTCAACCTTCCTAATGCTGCTTCAATACAGTTCCTCATGCTGTGGTGACCCCCAACCATAAAATGATTTTCTTTTTTTTTTTTAAGATTTATTTATTATGTATACAGAAGAGGGCACCAGATCTCATTACAGATGGTTGTGAGCCACCATGTGGTTGCTGGGAATCGAACTCAGGGCCTCTGGAAGAACAGTCAGTGCTCTTAACCTCTGAGCCACCTCTCCAGCCCCCATAAAATGATTTTCATTGCTACTTCATAACCATAATTTTGCTACTGTTATGAATCATAATGTAAATATCTNTGTTTTCCCATTGGTCTTAGGCGACCCCTGTGAAAAGAGTCATTCGACCACAAAAGTTGAGGATCACTGACCTAAGAGATGAGAGGATTAACTGAGGAGAAAGATCTGCCCTTCATGTGGGCAGCATTACCCAATGGGCTAAGGACCCAGNCGAGGTGAAAAAGAAAAAGAAGCCAGCTAAGCACTGGCTTCCTCCTCTTCTCCNTGTTTCTTGGTCCGCCATGAGGTGAACAGCCTCCTACATATACGCTCAGCTGCCATGACCTGTGTTGTTGGATATTTGTACACTGTGTGAAGATACATTGCTGTGATTGGTTTAATAAAGAACTGAATGGCCAACAGCAAGGCAGGAGGTATAGGTGGGACNTCCAGGCAGAAAGAGGACGTAGAGGAAGATAATCCAGGTGCAGGGAAGATGCCAACGAGACATGGAAGGAGTTAGACATACAGAAAGAAAGGTAAAGAGTCACATGGTAAAACGTAGATTAATAAAAGCAGGTTAATTTAAGTTANAAGAGCTAGTGGGACAAGTATAAGCTAAGGCCGAGCTTTCATAATTAATAATAAACCTCTGGGCCATTACTTGCGGGCTGACAGTCCAAAGACAGTCCAACAAGAAAGCTTGCTACAGACCTGGGCTACTCTATCATGCATTTCTCACCATGCTGGACTGAGGCCCTCTGAAATGACAAGCCAAAACCAATCCTTCCTCCTTACGTCATTTCTGTCAGGTACTATAGTCACAGCAATGCAAAAGTAACCAATCCTAGTAGAAATCGTAACTACAAATTCCCTCCTACCATTTAAACAAGGACTATGAAAGTGATCAAGAAAGAAACACAAATGTGTATGTTACCTCAAAAACCAAAATAAAAGCCACTAGTCTCAGCCGGGCAGTGCTGGTGCACACCTTTACTCCCGGCACTCTGGAGGCAGAGGCAGGTAGATCTCTGTGAGTTCAAGGCCAGCCTGGTCTACAGAGCAAGTTCCAGGACATCCAGGGCTATACAAAGAAACCCTGTCTCAAAACCAAAACCAAACAAACAAATAAAAGCACTATGGGCCAAATCAGAAAACCTTTCAAGTAACAAGACCATAGCAGGTGGCAAGATTGCTCAGCAGGGAAGGGTGCTTGCCACCAAGCCTTACAACCTGAGTATGATCCCTGAGCCCCACATGGAAGAAGGAGAGAAGCAATTCCTGCAGGTTGTCCTCTGACCTCCAAACACATGCCACAGCACACACAAATATACACATACAACATACATGTTTAATATACACACATACATACATATGTAGAGACATATACGCACTATATCTGTATTTATATATATGTAATAATAATAAAGAAACAATACCATTAATAAGAGGTTCAAAAATAAAAGATGACAGAATCAAACCTTCTAAGAATTCAGGTACTAAAATTATTAGATATGGAAAATGGGATGTTTAATTAGCTTAAAGAAATAAAAAACAGAAATGAGCAAAGAGTAATAAACTATGACATAACCAAACAAAACTAAAAAAACAAAATAAAATGTTCCTCAAAATAAGAATTGTCCTGAAAACAAGGTTTATGAAAGATAGAATTTAAAACAATGCTGGTTTAATAAGGTATTAAAGCTGCAACTCCGTGTGTTCATGTACAGGGACCTATCTTGCTGGCAGCCAGACTCTGTAACATAAAAGTAATCCACTTGGTATGGATTTTAGAGACACTGAATTGTTTACTGTTCAAACTTGTTTTGCCTTCTACCAATTATGGTTGTACTCTCTATGTCTTCATTCTTGAAATAAAAAGATACTTTAATTGGATATTACCAGAACACACAGTAAAGAGATCTTAAACTTCTTTAAAAGACAATTTTAGAGTTTTACAGAAAGTTTAAATAAACTGGATATTATTTTTGGGGGGGGTGGTTTTTGAGACAGGGTTTCTCTGTGTAGCTTTGATGGCGCCTTTCCTGGAACTCACTTGGTAGCCCAGGCTGGCCTCGAACTCACAGAGATCCGCCTGCCTCTGCCTCCCGAGTGCTGGGATTAAAGGCGTGCGCCACCACTGCCCGGCTAAACTGGATATTTTTAAGAAACAGTTTTTAAAATGCTTAAATTTATAAGGCTATGGGACACTTTAAATTTGTAAGACTTTTATTATAATGCCTTTATTAATATATAATCCTGATAAGTAGGTAAATAAAAAGCTGAAACTTAGGACCACATCTAAACATCAGAGACTGAGGTATCCCTACCTTATGATGCAGCAAGACAGTGACCTAAGCAGTCTGGCAAAGGGTCTCTCCTTACCTAAGTTCTATTCAGGCTAACAGAGACTGATTTAGGAATGCATACCTAACCTCCTTGCTTTTACTAGCATTGTTAAGCTGTAGCGAGTTTGGTAAACTAAGTCATACAAAGAACTGTTCTATAATGGTGTAGTATAACAGGGTCAGGAAAGTTTCCAGTCTCTTTGTGAACTGTATGAGGTAAAAGTCTTAATCTTGATATTAAAAGAGCCTCAATTTGGAAATTGTTATTTTTTTAAGGCTAAACCTAACAGGGATAAAGCTATAAAACCCTAATCTTATAAAACAGTTAAAGATAATTAAGACATATGTAGANGAAAGTTTGTCTGGTCTCGGTCTCTGTCCCGCCCGGCTCCCACGGTGCTTAGACCCAAATAAACACACAGAGGCTTATATCATTTTTAAACTATGGCCCTGGCAGGTTTCTTGCTAGCTAGCTCTTACATCTTAAATTAACCCATTTTATAAATCTATGTCGCCACGTGTTCCANGTGGCTTTACCTGTGCACCGTTCCATGTTGTTTTCTGGACGGAATGGCGTCTGCCCCTGCTCTGCTTTCTGCTGCTCTCCCCCTAGTTCGAATGTCCCNCCTATCCTTATTCTGCCTCACCATTGGCCAAACAGCTTTATTTATCAACCAATCAGAGCAACACATTTTTAGAAAGACATTCCCATCAGACATACAAGTTAATAGTCAAATTCTCTGATATGTTCAGATTTAGCTTCTTATATATGTTTTCAAAGTTAAGCCTAAAACAAATAACTAGAAACAAGCAATGTTTGTCTACTTGAGATATACTTAACAGATAATGGTCCTCAAACACTCCAGAGATCTGAGAATATGGCATTTAAAATGTTTAATAAAAAGCTTTTCGTGATAGAGACATGCTAACTCCCAGAGGCATTCCTATCTCCTCCAAAGAAGACAATGGGCACAGAAGAACTTCCACTTGGAGCTTGCTTTAAATATGGAGAAACTGACCACTGGGTAAAAACCAACCCTTTGGGACTGGAGAGATGGCTCAGAGGCTAAGAGCACTGGCTGTTCTTCCAGAGGTCCTGAGTTCAATTCCCAGCAACCACATGGTGGCTCACAACCATCTGTAATGAGATCTGGCGCCCTCTTCTAGCCTGCAGGGATATTTGCAGGCAGAACACTGTATACATAATAAATAAATAAATCTTTAAAAAGGGAAAAAAAAAAAAAGCCTTCATCTCAACTGCTGCCAGGACGCTGACCAGACTGTGGTTAAATGTAGCAAAACTGGCCATTGGGTAAAAAACAACCCTTCATCTCAACTGCTGCCAGGAACTGCTGCCAGGACGTTGACCAAACTGTGGACAAGCAGGACACTGAGGAGTTGATTGCCCTGCTTAGTTGATTGCCCAGCCTAGACAAGATAGGCCAGTCCGCCCAAGTTAAGTATGTCAGATCTTCTAGGCCTGGCAGCTGAAGACTGATGCTGCCCTGGGACCTCTGTCCCCAAAGATTACAGAGCCTGGGGTAGCTGTCTAGGTAGCCAGTAAGTTCCTGTCATTTTTAATAGATTCGGAAGCTGTTTGGTCTGCACTTCTTACTCAGGTGAAATTTATCCTTCTCAGATCTGATGGTGTTTGATGACTAGGCTAGTGACTGCTTCGCCAGCATCCCACCCCGACCCCTGCCGCCAAGGCTACAACTACATCTTGGTAGTTCATTAGTAGGTTTGCCTTGTTCACAGGCTTCATAGTAAAGGATAAACAGGTTTTAGATGGAACTTTGTACTAAAGGAACACAGAAGATTATTTAAGATGCATAAATGCAAGTTATAAAGGTATAAATAAATGATTTAAGGTATGTAAAAATATCTTGGACTTCTGTCCCCTTTCTATGCTATTGTTACACTGGGATTTCAGAGGTTCAGAGTTTTAGCACTGATAAATTGATAAATCAGTTCTGAAAAACTGATAGAGCACTGACTACGTACTATTCAATCACAAGCTCAAGATTTTAAATTTCCTTTGGTTGTCTTCTAAGAATAGACTTAAAGGTGTGTTTCATTGGGTTAAAACCAGGATACAGCAGAATAGAGCTAAATAAATCCTAACACTGTCTGCCATGACCAAAACTGAGAGCTCAAGAAATAGTACATATGAGAGTTTAACTCTAGGACTCACCTCTGAACCTACTGACAGCACATAAGGGTTCAGTGTCCTCTACATCCTCACTAAGGAGACTGTCAGCTTTCATTTCAGTCATTGTATCAGAAGTATACAGACTTTCTCATTGTACTTTTAATTGGCATTTTCCTAGTGAATAATGATACTGAGCAGCTTTTCATGGGCTTACTTGATATAATGTGCTTATCACCCTTTATTACATGTCCATTCAGATCTTGGGTTGTTTGTCTTAGTAAGTCATAGAATATACAATATATGTTTTACATAAAGGCAGCAGTAGAATTTGGAAGAGCTAGTAAAATATGTAAGATTTTTAGAAATCTGTAAGCTTTCTTTTCATTTTCTTAATGGCATATTTCAAAAAGCAAAATATTTTAATTTTGATAAGGCCCAAATTATTCTTTTATAGTTTATTTTTTGTGTCTACTTAAAGTAAATTTGAGGCTGAAGAGATGGCCCAGTGGTTAAGAATGCTTGCTGACCTTGCAAGAAAACAAGTTCAGTTCCCAGCACCCATAATGGGCAGCTCTGAACCACCTCCAGTTCCAGGAGGTTCAACGCCCTCTTCTGGCCTAGTGGACAGACACACACAAAGAAATAAATAAAAATGAAAATCAATCTTTTTTAAAAAAATAAAGTTAGCAGTAGGTTAGAACAGGATAGAGGGATGAAAATATTACAGGGAGGGGGTATCAAAAACAATGNTTTCTGCATTGATTTAGTAGATAAACGAGCATCTATTTATCAAAACTAACTCTTTATTGGGCAGTGATAACGAATGCCTTTAATCCCAGCACTTGGTAGGCAGAGGCAGGCAGAGCTCTGTGAGTTTGAGGAGAGCATGGTCTGCAAAGCGAGTTCCAGGACAGTCAAGGCTACACCAAGAAACCCTGTCTCAAAAAAAAAAACCACCAACCAACCAACCAACAACCCACCATGAAACCAAGCTACCCTTCCTAGATTCCCATTTCCATTGAACAAAGACAATATTTAATTCTGTCTCTTCCCTTGGATTTAAACCTTGAATCTCACTTTGCTCCACTCAATCTTGAAATAATTTTTACAGCTTCACCTTTTTCACCCATGCCAATAATTTCCAAATATTTACCTTCCCTTCCTGAGAACAGTAGCAGTCAGCATTTATTAACAGCCTTACTATATGGGAGGCCCTAAGCTATGTTCTAACTATGTGCTGTGTATCTTTCCCTAGAATGTCATTAGTTTACACTCAACCAAATCCATCCCTCTGGATCTCAGGGCCAGTTCTTCCTTCTCATTTATCATTTTCTATGAATGGTTCTTTAACACCTTTATTGAAACTTTTCCTGGTGCAAGATTAAAAAAATGCTGGTCCCCGCTCCAGCCCCCAAGAAGGGCACCTATGACAGATCATATACATGTCCACCAAAGTCCAACTTGGGGAACCAATGAAATTACTGGGCTTTCTTACAAAGCATGAGTGACCATAAAACATCTGTACCAATAAGAGTCTCNGCCCAGCATAAATGATGACTTCTCCACAGCTGCTTGGAGTCTTCCTTTCCACCTCCCACCCTCTGCACATGCTGCCAAGATAAAGTGCAGCTGGGGTAGGACTGTAGAAAGCTGGCAGAGACATCTCAGGTGAAGGTCTGATGATCTTCACTACCCCTCTCCTATAGAAGACAAGGTCAACTGGCCCAAGTTCAAGAGGNGCTCTTGAGTATTCACAGCTGCTTCTGATGAAGATGGTAATAATGGTAGTTATGCTCAGAGAAGAGCATTCTACAAACTTCCCAATGGGAAGATGTGTGCTGTCTTCATCCACTCCAGTTTCCCATCTCTCTTCCACAGTCAATTAATTTAATGATTCTCCAATGTACTTTCCAGAAATGCTGGAGGTTTTAGAAGNAGATTAGGTCCAAAATGGCCTTTTCTCAATTTGCATTTTAAAAATAAGGTAATATAATTTTAAATTTTCTTACTGTAAGTTGTTCTTAACCCCTCCTCACCTGTTAGTCTCTATTCTGCAATACAATATAAAATAGCATATGATTTAGAGAAAATGTTTGAAGTTTAAAATATAAATATTTCATAGCATTTCACAGAATATCATGACACTGAGGTATTCTACCAGCTGAGCATGCTTAAGCACCACTGAACTAATAATTTGCAACTTATATTCTGCTAAAGTGTGCTAAACTTACATTCCTGTGCAATGTGAAACTTTTCCTATGAAGAGGTCAGACCAAGGTGGAAAGGTCAGACCAATTTGCCTGAGAAAATACTAAGAAGTGGGCCATCAGGACACCATAAATTTCTTCCTCCTTAATTCCAGGCCCTAACTACCCATCCTGTAGTGTCAACCAGCAGACAGGTAGACAGAAGCAACTTTCAGTGATGAGCGAAGAGTGGCTGGTTTTATATTCAGGTCACAGAAATCAAGATAACATGGACTGCTCTTTCCAGTTAGACCAGCACGTTCTAGATCACCATTCTCTGCTGATCCCCAGTATTTACTACACAGATACAGCCTAATAACACAAGCCTTAAAAAAGGGGGTCAGGAACACAAATATTTATAATCCCAAAGAGAATTACTAAAGCCAAATGATTTGAGGACTATCAGTCATATGGAGCTATCACAAACACAAAGAAAGGGAGTTAAACTTATGTACAGATTCCTGATTTAATGCTCTTACAAACAAAACTCAGGGTTGGATATAAAGGTGCACACCTTTAATCCCATCACCTAGAAAGCAGAGACAGGTGGATCTCTGTGAGTCTGAGGCCAGCCTAGACTACAAAGCAAGTTCCAGACCCTGTCTCAAATAATAAATAAATGAAACCCAAAGCTAGTGAGATGACTCAGAAGGTAAACACATTCATTTAATGGCCAAACCTGATGACTTGAGTTTGATCTCCAGAACCCACAGGGTGGGACAAGAAAACTGATTCCAGAAAATAGTTCTCTGATCACTATACATGTACCATCACAAGTGTACACACACACACACACACACACACACACACCACATAAACGTTTTTTTAAAAATCAAAATCAAATGGATATGGTGGCACATTTTAATCCCAGTACTTGGGAAGCAGAGGCAGGCGGAACACTGAGTTTGAAGCCAGCCTGGTTTACAGAGCAAGTTCCAGGACAGTGACGGCACAGAGAAATCCTGTCTCAAAAATCTGGGGGAAAAAAAAGACATGATGTCTATTAGGATGTGCACTGTCCCCTACAGACCAATGAGTATGCCCTTCCTCCCATCCTCATCTGCCAACTAAAGAGTCCTAAAGTCCCTTTGGTTCACTACCTACCACCTGAAAACTGATTCCCAAACTGTTATCTTCAGTTCCTGTCTTGGCATTTCTATTGCTGTGATCAAAAACCATGACCAAAAGCAATTTGCAGAGGAAAGGGTTTATTTGGCTTACTCTTCTATACCACAGTTCATCATCCAAGGCAGGAACTCCAGCAGGGCAGGAACCTAAAGGCAGGAGCTGATGCAGAGGTCACGGAGGAGTGCTGCTTACAGCTTCTTCAGCCTGCTTACTTACAGAACCCAAAACCACTAGACCAGGGATGATCCCACCCACAATGGGCTGGGCCCTCCCCCATCATCACTAATTTTAAAAATGCCCTACATGCTTGTCTACAGCCTAATCTTACAGAGACATTTCTCAATTGAGGATCCCTCCTCTCAGATGATTCTAGCTTGTGTCAAGTTCATATAAAACTAACCAGAACAGTTTCCATCCTGCACATGAGCTTTAGGTCCAAGTTCTAACTCTAAAAGTTCTCCATGTATACTAACATGACATTTAACATAACCCAAATCAACCTAGCCATTTACTCCAGGAAATTTTCTCCCCAATGGCCTACATCTCCTGGCATTCGTGTGTGTGTGTGTGTGTGTGTGTGTGTGTGTGTGTGTGTGTGTGTTGCCATCCCCAAAGGTAAAGTTGAGGGGAAATTCTGTCACCCTGAACATTGATGCCCATATAAATTATTAATCAAAGTTGAGAAAGAAGGCATTTGTTACCTGTGCTCAAGAACTAGGTTTACTTTTTAAGTACTCCTACAAGTCTGATGTTTCAGTGTCTCCGACAACTGGAACTTATGTTCCAGCAGACAAATTGAAGCAAAACAAATGCTCAGGGACCAGAGATAATGGAATCAACTCAGCAAAGTAGTGACAGTGGTCTGCCAGGGT
>LZPO01027454.1:262041-276935 GCA_001675575.1 Neotoma lepida | reverse complement strand
GTGGCTGTGTGGCTGTGTGGCTGGGTGGCTGGGTGGCTGGGTGGCTGAGTGGCTGGGTGGCTGGGTGGCTGAGTGGCTGGCCTCTGGCGTCCTCCTCTCCTTCTCCTTTTCTCGCTCCTCCTCTTTCCTCTTGAGCCTAGATTTCTACTCCTATTTCTTCTCTCTGCTCACCAGGCCCACCTACCTCTCTCTCCTGCCTGGCTTTTGGCTGTTCAGCTCTTTATTAGACCAACCAGACAGGCAAAGTAACACAGCTTTACANAGTTAAATGCAACATAAAAGAATGTAACACATCTTTGCTTCATTAAACAAATAACAAATATTCCAGAGCATAAATGAATGCAACATATCTTAAATTAATATTCCACAACACACTGCCATACCCAACTTTTTTACACAAATGCCGTGAATCAAACTCAGGTCTTCAGGCTTATACAGCAAGCATTTTACTGACAGAATCATCTTCTTAGCACCTACAAGTTGCTGCTGCTGCTGCTGCTTCTTCTTCTTCTTCTTCTTCTTCTTCTTCTTCTTCTTCTTCTTCTTCTTCTTCTTCTTCTTCTTCTTCTTCTACTTTTGGTTTTGGTTTTGGTTTTTAAGACAGGGTTTCTCTGTGTAGCCCTGGCTGTCCCAAAGCTAGATCTGTAGACCAGGTTGGCCTTGAACTCACAGAGATCTGCCAGTCTCTGTCTCCCTACAAGTTGCTTCTTAAAAAGTGATGTCATTCAGAAACATGGTACATTTTTAGATGTGCATATTCCAGGCTGTTTCTCAGTACCCTTAGAGTGGTAGTAAGGATTTGGACCTGTTGATTTGCGTGATTTTTCAGAGTTTCTAGCTCTAGTGAATAATAACCTGTTTTTACAAATCACCTGTGGATGTATGTCTGCAGAAGAGCTAGTTTCAGTTTTTACAATACCCTTAAGAGGTTGGTACCATATGCACATTGGCACACACTTTCAGAGAGGGATGTAATTTTCCCCCCACCTCTCACATGCAGCCAAAAGTGCTAAGAACTGGGCCCTGTGCTAAGGACTGTCTGATTCCTAAGCTGCCTCTTCTGAAGTAATTTAGACCCAGCTTTCAAATTCAAACTCTCCACATTCTCTCTCTCCCTCTCCCCCCTCACTCTCTCTCCCTCCCTTCCCTCACTCCCTCTTCAGCTAAAAATATCCTGAACAACATCCTCATTAGCTAATATGCATAAATTATTTTTTGTTTTTAGAACATAATTGGTTCATTCAAAGGAAAGGTTACTACCTCCTTAAAAGGAGCCAGGCTGCTCAGTAAAGATCTTCTGAATTCAGCAAAGGCACTGCCTGTGGATGCCCCTCTGCCATTGGCCTTGTGTCACTAGCTGGGTGGCACTGTAGCAGAGTGGAAAACAAGCCTCCCTTCCTTCACCCACACCTGCCACATTGGAGCTGGGGGACTTGGGGCAAGTCTCTTCCTGTTTCCCAAGCATCAATCTTTTCAACTGTTAACAAGAAGCATTTCCCCTGTAGGGTTTCTCTAAAGACAATGAGATCATGCCTGAGGCCTCACAGGGCAGATGTGGCCTCTGGAAAGCTGGGAGATAGCCAGGGCAAGCTGGTGCACACCTGTAATCCCAGCATTGGGAGGCTGAGGCAGGAGGATAACAGAGTTCAAGGTCATCCCAGGCTACCTATCAAAACTCCATCTGAAAAAAAAAGTGATATTGCTCAGAAGCAGGAAAGGTAGGATAATCTAGTGGTTGAATACCCAGAGCTTAGGACCAGAACATGGCATGTATCAAGCCTGAGTTTTCTTACAGTAAAGAAGACAGAATCCCTACAAAAGGCTTATTAACAAATGGTGGCTGCATTCCCAGCAAGCCTCTCCACCAGTGCTGCTCTAACAGCAGTCAAAGTAACTAGTTCTGTTTCTAGGGGGAAAAAATGCACATGGACATTAGATTGGGCAAGCACGAGTGCTCTGTGTAGCTCAAAGCCAACTTCTGATTATGTGACTGATGACAATGTAATAGGCTCTTCACCCTTGAGTGCTAAGGAGGAAGTAACTCATGGCATTGTAACATAGGAATGTGGTGTATTTTTCCTTTTTTCCTTGAACAATGTGGACAGAGGGCCAGAAACACGTGTTGATTTAAGCTTACAGCTGAAGCCTCCCTTTTCCAGGTTCTGTCTGCAGGTAACAAACTTAGCCATCGCAGTTACCCAAGTCAGTCATGTTTCTACAATGTCACCTCATCTCTGTTTGTATGTATGTGTGTGTTATTATACTGGATGATAGCAGTTAACTGTATATATTGTATAGTCAGCTTATTATGAGATGACTGTGAATACCTCTAAGTTACTGGTTTTCTAAGGATAAGCATATGTTAGTGCACATGAGTACATTTGCATACACGGACATACACACACACCCATACTCACACACGAGTATGCAACATAGAGTTATTATGCATATTTCTAGAAAGCTACACCATCCTGACCAGTTAGGCAAGGAATCCTTCTGTGGGAGAATTCCAAACATTCCTCAAAATCATACCCTGAAAGAGGAGGTCGTGAGCAGCAGCCACTGGCAACCCAATTACATGGAGAGGGGCTTGAAGGCAGAGATATAAGGGCCAAAGACTGTAAAATATCAGAGCAACCTGGTCTTAAAGAATTAGGCTGATGTGAATTCAAATCTACCATGCTGATTTTGAGCAAGCCTCTTCTTCATCTTCAAGCCTCAGTTTCCCCAGCTGTTACACACACTTTGCACAGTGCTGTGAAGAGTGATGATAAATGAAGTGAAGGCTGAGCAGGGAATGAGTCACAGAGCCAGAATTAGGGTGATCCTGGGTACAAGATGGCTCTTATTCTGAGAAAAGAAGTGCCAGGTCAGACAGGCGGTGTCCCAGCTCACACTGCAGGAATGTCCCTTCCCATCACCCGAAGCCTGTTGAATAGGAAACGTGCAGAAATGTGTGGCTTTCCATCTGGTTAATATTCGCCTGCATTTCCTGCTGGAGAGCATCACTTTTTTCACCTCACCTGGTTTGTTTACCCAAACAAGCTGCTCATTAACAACATGAATTGCATTTTCTGCAATTCTGTTGACAGCACAAATGTCTGCAGTCAGCTTGGGAGTTTGGTGGGAACTGCTACAGGATCCCACCCAGCCTAGCTAGCAGAGTCTCTCAGGAAGAAAGTCAAGCCCTCCTGAGATCCGGGGGAGGAGGGCAGCCCAACACAAAGCAGCTGGCTGGCAAGTACAAGCCAAAGGCTCCAGCCTGGATAGAGACAGGGCCCTCCCTCCTGAGANGCTGTGCTCTTTAGAAAACAAAGGTACACAGGGGCTGAGGAGATAACTCAGTGTAAAGTGTTTGTCGTGTAAGCTTGAGCCTGAGTTCAATCCCCAGAATCCATCTAAAGACAGGTATGGTAGCACTCAGTTATAATCCCAAGGCAATTACAGCAAGATAGAAAGTTGGCTCTCGAGCCAGCTGGCCTTGTCTCAAACAAGGTAAAAGATATGGACAGACACTCAAGTTCTCCTCTGACTCTACAAACATGCCCACTCTCATACACAGAGACATATACACATAGAGAAAGGTTGAAAAAGAAAACTTTTAAAAAATGAAGGGCACAGAAAGATATGTGGAAGCAAAAAGTTAGGATCAGACATAGCAGACAGAAGGTACAGGGAAGGCATGGCCAGAGCCCAATGGTCAGTCCCTGAGGCCCTCTTTCAGCACCCCCACAATAAGAAATAGGTGATAAAAATAATTGTCTTTTTAAAAGTTTTATTTTATTTTTAGTTATGTGTATTTATATGTGCCCATGTGGGTGTATGTTCAGTAAAGAAGACAGAATCCCTACAAAAGGCACCTTTCCTGGAACTCACTCGGTAGCCCAGGCTGGCCTCGAACTCACAGAGATCCGCCTGCCTCTGCCTCCCAAGTGCTGGAATTAAAGGCATGCACCACCACCGCCTGGCTTGTTTGTTTGTTTTTAAACTCATATTCATCTGTGTGTATGTGAATGCAGACATGTACGACATGCCTTAGCATGCATATGGAGATAGGTCAGGAGGAGTGCTGGTCCTCACCTTCCACCATTAAAGCTGGAGTATCTCCTGTTTTGCCACTGCATATACCAGGCATACTGGCTGAAAGCTTGCGGGGATTCCTTTGTTTCTGCTTCCCNCTCTACTGTAGGAGCACTGGGATACAGACTAGCACACTGGCTCTGTGTGGGTTCTGGGAATCTGAACTTAGGTCCTTATACTTGTACAGCAAACACTTTAACCTACTACCTGACCCCTTTCCTATCTCTTTGGGTCTCTATTTCTAAAGGCAGTTAAAGAGTCTCGTGTCATATAAACAATTTTTTTTTTGAGACAGGATCTCTCTAGTCTGTAATCCTGGCTGTCCTGGAACTTGTTATGTAGACCAGGCTGGCCTCGAACTCACAGAGATCCACCTGCCTCTGCTGGGTGTCTTCCTTTATTACTCTCTGTCTTATTCTGTTAAGACAGGGTCTTTCACTGAACCTGAGCTATCCATTTCATCCAGGCTGACAGCTCTCAGGATCTGTAAGTCTCTGCCTCCTAACACTGTGGTAACATGCACATGAAGTCATGCCTAGATTTTTACATAGGTATTAAGGATTTGAACTCAGATCCTCAGGTCCTCATGCTAACATAGTAAGTGTTTACTCACTGAGCAACCTCCTCAGTCTCTATCCTATTAATTTATTTTTTATTTTTTTATTTTTTCCAGAGCTGAGGATCAAACCCAGGGCCTTGCGCTTGCTAGGCAAGCACTCTACCACTGAGCTAAACCCCCAACCGCCCCCCATCCTATTTATTAATAGTACCTTCCCATGGACTATAAATTCCATGAAAGGCTGTGTCTTTTTCATTCCCAGATACCTCAGCTCCAATTGCTATGCCATCCAAAAACCCTCACGAGAAACGGGTAGAAGTGATGCATTCTGAGGACAATGGGGAAATACATTCAATTGAACTTAGATGTAATTTAAAAACCTTGCCTTTCTTCCTGAGCAGCTGAGATAAGCAGCAGAGGTTTGCTTTCAGGGCCAACTTAAGAAGAAAGACATGGGGCTGGAGAGATGACTTGGCAGTTAGGAGCGTTTGCTACTCTTCCAGAGGACCTGAGTTCCCAGCACCCATGCTCACAACTGCCTGTAACTTCAGCTCTAGGGAATCTGACACCTTCTTTTAGATTCTATGGGGAATCAAAATTCACTTTCCCTACTCTCCTCACAAGGGGTGCACACTCTCTGGGACTTCCAGATCCAGCCCGAAGGCAAAGGGATGAGGCACTGACTAGCAGAGATGTGGAAGGAGCTAGGTTAGTATTCTGAGATGTGACCCAAACCTGTTCTTGTACTAACTCATTCAGTCCTCTCACCTCNCGAGGAAATCACTCCGTCATCTCCCTTCATAGACAGATACTGAGGTACCAAGACTTTTTCTCATGCGTTGTATGTGTGTGGGGTAATGTGTACTCCCATGTGTGTGCTCACATGTATGTGTGCAGGTGTGCATGTACTACATGTGCATGCTTGTATGTGGAGACCTGGGACTAATATTGGGAGGCTTCCTCGATTTCTCACCATCGTTTTCATTGAAGTAAGGTTTATTACCTNGGCTGAACCCATAGCTCTTTAATACAGCTTTTCTGGCTAGACAGCTTGTTCAGGGGATCCCTGGCCTCCACCTTTGAGTACTGAAATCATAGGCGGTCCAGCACACTCATCTGACATTCACATGGGTTCTGGAGATCTGGACACCCATCCTCACACTTGTGCAAGCATTTTAACACTGAGTCATCTCTCAAATCTCGAGGCACTGCAACCAACATACCACCCCATCCTTTGGGACTCCTTACCTCCCCTGGTAGTGACTCAGTGACTGTCAACACCTTACTTCATCAGACATGATGTAAACATAATTTTATTTAATCTTCCCATGGACCACTGGGAGTGGGTAGTTTTAATCACAATTTACAGAAGAAAACTGGGACTCAGAAAGAGAAGAGAGATTCATCCAGCCTTGTGGGTCAGAGAGATCTTGAACCCAAACCTACTTCTCTCCATATGCTCAGTCCCCACTCCCAAGTCAGATAAGAGTCCAGAGCATGAGGAGCAGACCTCTGGCTCCTTCTTCCTAGCNTCTATTGTTCATGTGTCCTCTCCACTGTGCTCACAGCTGGCTGATCTCTTCCACACACAGCTTGGGGGACTCAGGGCATGTGAGAGAATACATCCGGAGTAGACTGTGATCCCTACAGTTGGAGGTGAAGATTAAAGTCCCTCAATGCCAGGATTACTTTGCAGAGTGAGTGAGACTCAATCTGGGTAATGCTAGACACATAGAGGCATTTAGGAACTCATTCTTTGCTTCCTTCTCCCAAATCATTTTCTCTAGCCAGTGAGACCATCTCAGCTTGTAAAAATCCATCTGGTTCCCGTGGGCACCCATTTTCATCCACCAACCAAGGTAAAATGACCCTTTAGGCCTGACACATTGCCCTCTGCTCCAGATTCCTGTAGGCATGTGGGGTGCTGTGCATACTTCCAGTCCCATACAAATGATCACTAATGGCAGTAATAAACCACCCAGCCTTCATTTACTGCCAAGTATGACACATTCTGACATGTCTCCCTAGGAAGGCAGGCCTCAGGCCACACAGACATAGGAACTTATTTTCCCGTTGGGCATTTACTTCAGAAGAACTAATTTAGTCTCATTTCCAGGAGGCAACATTGCCTATAAGTGCAGGGGTGCAGGTTGGCTGGGGTATATTCCAGTCTTAAATAGGACCTAGTGTTCAAAAGAAAGAAGACCCTCACCCCAAGAATGCTGGACTGAAGCTTGCAAGTGGGAAATGGGTCCACAGACAGTGAAAACGAAGCAGGAAAGATAATAGTCCTAGGGCCATGGGTGTAGCCAGAGTGTATGTTCAATGTGTTCAAAGCCTTGGATTTGAAGCCTATTTTAGTCCTTTGCATTGTTATCATAACATTCTGGGCAAAAGCAACTTAGGGGGAAATGATTTAATTGGCTTACACTTTCAGGTCATAGTTCATCACAGAAGAAAGTTGGGGCAAGAACTTGAAGCAAAAGGTATGGGAGGACAAAAAATGGAGGAAAAGTGCTTCCTGGATCACTAGCAGGCTGGTAATTTGTTTCCCTTCTCATTCAGCACAGGACCGTCTTTGGTCCTACCTATCAATTAATAATCATTACAGTCCCCAACAGACATACCCACAGGCCAATCTGATTTAGACAATTCTGTGGTCATAGTTTGCCTCTCAGGTGACTCTAGGTTGTGTCAAGTTAAAGCTGACTAGGACAATACCCAACACTGAAGAAAAAAAAAACAAACAAAAAAAACAAAACCATAACCAAAACACACCTAACTACCTAGCTTGAGACAATGCAAGAGACAGGAGGCAACNGCTATGACTTAGAACAAGATAAACCAAGCCCAAACATTCTCAACACTGCTGCTGAGCATTCTGCAGTCTTTCCAGATAACAATAGGGTGTGGATGTTGGACTGCCTTTCACAACTTCATGATCTTTGGTGCACTCATTTCCTCTCAGAGAATCTGCCTGACATTAACAATTTATGGTGGGAACAAAATAAATGACAAAGGAGCACTGAGGATATGGCTCAGTTGATAGAGTCATTGCCTAGCATTCACAAAGCCCTAGGTTCAATCTCCATCACTGTATAAACCAGGGGCACTGGACATATACATGTAATCCAAACACTCAGGAGGTCGACAAAGGAGAATCAGAAGTTCAAGACCATCCTTGGCTATATAAAGAATTCAAAGCCAGCCTGGGACACATGAGACCATAGTTGTAATATTTTCTCTGGTCCCATGTGGCCCCATGGTCCTGCAGCCACTTATAAAATAATCACTCAGAGGCTTAATATTATTTACAAACTATATAGCCTATGGCAGGCCTCTTGCTAGCTAGCTCTTATACCTTAAATTAACCCATTTAAATTAATCTATGTTTTGCTACATGTTCCGTGGCTTTACCAGTCTGATGGCATGTTGCTCCTTGGGTGGCAGGCTGGTGTCACTTCTGCCTCTCCTTTCTTCTTCCTGTCTCTCTCTTGAATTTCCTATCTGACTATAACCTGACTCGCCATAGGCTAGAGCAGCTTCTTTATTAACCAATCGTAGCAACACACATTCCCAGGATACAGAAAGATATCCCACAGCATGAGACCCTGTCTCAAAATATAGATAAACGCAGAAAGATAGTGATTGTAACTTAATGTATGTCTAGATTTCATTGAACACCTGTTTTCCACTCAGGGCATGGCATTGTCCTGAAATAGGTGAGACCTCAGGATGTCAAGAGATAGGCAAACCCTGGCCTTTCTCTGGAAGTTGGTATGACAGGATAGCAGGGGCCTGGGAATTGTAGAGAACTACATTTTAACATTTGCATTTCTCTGTTTAGTGCTGGGGATCACACTCAGGGCTTTGTTCATGCTAAGCATGTACTCTGCCACTGAGTTACATTCCCAGCCTCTACCTGCATGTTATTCCTATTTTCTCTTGTTCACTTCTCATTCATTACACAGATATTTATTTAAAAGCACCTGTGTGTAAGCATAGAATTACTATATGACTTAATAATTTTCAAATAATCAAAAACAGGAATTTGAACAATCACTTATACACAAATGTTCTTATCAGCATTGTCCATAGTATCCAAAATAAGGAAACATGACCATCAGCTGATGGGCATATGGAACATTAACCCACTATAAAAAAATTTAGTATAGGCATGTGCTATATTGTAGAAGAACCTCATATATATTATGCTTAGTGAAATAAGCCAGACATAAATGGTTATGTATTGATTGTATGATTCCATTTGTATGAAATGTCCAGAGTGGGGAAATCCAGAGAGAAAGAAAGAATATTAGTGCATAGTACTTACCAGGGGTTAGGGCAGGAGAAAATAGTGGGGTGGGGGGGGCAAGAATAGGGGAGATAATTCCTTCATGGGCACAAGGTCTTACTTGGGGAGGTAGAAATGCTTCAGAACTAAGAAGTGATGGTTATACAACAGGGCCAATGTGGTAAATTTCACTAAATGGTATACTTTAAAATGGTTCATCTTGGGTTGGGCAAATTTCATTCCAGCTGTAAATCTTAATTCCCCATGAGTTAGTACCAGTCCTAAGAATGAGACAAAATCTCTGCCTCTTCAGACTTGGCCAGGCAATTGGTAAGTAAATAAACATCAGTCAAAAGAAGACAGAATCATTTCAGCCCATGATACCGATAACTCAGAATAAAGACCTAGACAAGATAGGCAGGGAAGGAGTACCTTAGCTCACATGTTCAGGGGAGGGCTTTCTGAGGAGGTTGCATTTAACAAGTGAAAGGAAGAAATATTGAGGTACCTGAGAGGGAGAACATTCCAGGCAGCAAGAAGAGCAGGCATGAAGTTTCAGGAGCAAGCATGAGCTTGGAGTGCCCTGGCTAATGTGGCTGTGATGGAAGCAGATGGGATGGGGAAGGGACTAGAAGAGGGAGAGTTCTAAGGCTGCCTGGAATACTTTCCCTGAATTGAGTCTACCTTTGTAAAAATGGGACCAGAATACTCACCTTATGGGGTCAGGTGACTCAATGTGTAAAAGTGCTTGCTATGCAGGCCTGAGGCCGAGTTCAGTCCCTGGAACCCACCATAGTAGAAGGAGATAACTGACTGCCACAAGTTGTTCTGCCTTCCATGAAGGTCCGTGTGTGTGTGTGTGTGTGTGTGTGTGTGTGTGTGTGTGTGTGTGTGTACAGCCATGATATACCTAGTTGACAGTGTTCCACAACAGAGACACATCTGTCTCCCTACAAAACAAGCTTGGGAACAGCATCACATTTGGTTGTGACTGGGGAAGGCAAGGCTGGACCATGGCTTATAGCTTTCACAGCTCTGGTCCAGAGTTCCAGTTTACATAGTTATCTTGGGACTGGAGGAAAGGGAGTGGCTGAAACACTGGAAAAGCTGTTAGAGCATCAGCACATTAGAAAGTCTCAAGTTAAATAGTTTGATTTCTTTCAGTTTTTCACAGAGAAAAAGAGGCAAAGGTGAGATGTTTATTTTCAAAGCAAGCAACATATTTCTTATGACAATATATCCACTTAATGGCCCTGTCATGTCTAATAACTTAGGAGATAAAATACATTCCTTTGATCTGAGCTAGTCAAGAAGAATGACAGCTGGCAGTCTGCACAAAAATTTAGTGCCTTGTCTAATTGTGTTGACTTCTCATTATTGGAAAGTCTCACAAGCAGTAGATGATATTTTCTTTTAATTTTTCAAATTGTTAACCATTTCCTGGCTCCCAGCCCCAATACCCACTTGGGACTTTTTTCTCATCTGAACCAATGAATCACCTGGGCCAAATCTTAATTAATGTTTGTGATTTTTTTCACCCAGGCAGCAGAGGTCACAGAGCCTTTGTACATGAGGCTTGACCTAAAAGACAGAAAGGAAGGTTGGGGAGGTGCCTCAAACAAGGATCTTAGTTCAGACCTCAGAAGCCACATTTAAAAGCCAGGCATGGTGACACACACTTATAATTCTAGAGCTGGAGTGGCAGAGATCACTGACCAGCCAATCTGACCTACTTAGTGGGCTCCGGGCCAATGAGAGGCCCTGTCTCAAAAGATAAGGTGGATGGGGACCAGCAAGATGGCTCAGCAGGGGAAGGTTATTGTTGCCAAGTCTGGTGACCTGAGTTCAGTCCACAAGGTGGAAGGAGAGAACTAGCTCCTGAAAGCTGTCCTCTGACCTTCACAGGTGTGCTGTGGTACACATGCCCTGCCCAATACACACACACACAAAAATAATAGATAGATAGATAGATAGATGGATGTATAGATGTGATAAAAAAGAAGGTGTATGCCTCTTGAGGAATGATTCCTGAGGCTGACTTCCATAGTCGTGCATACATGTGAGAGCACATACACACTTAAACCCATGCCTACATGAAGACACACGCATATACACAATTTTTTAAAGTAATTAACTTAAAAGTAGAAAGTAAAATAAAAGTGAGTCAGTCTTGGACCCTGTTGAGGATTCATTGTCTAGGAAAAAGAATGAATACCTAACCAGTTGCAATACTCTGATGGCACAGAATTTTAGCATCTTGGAGAAGTCACTCCTTGCTCCGAGCCTCAATTTCTCCAAAGAAAAGCAGTTTCCACACAGGCCAGTGGCTGGCAAACTAGAGGTNCCATCAGAATGATCTGGAGGTCTTGGTGAAATTCAGACTTCTGGGCCACACAACTTGTTTCTGCAAGTCTAAGATGCAGACACACATCTCTAGGAAGGTTCCAGTGGATGCTGATGCGGTAGATGGTCCCTGTTTGAGAACTAAGCTCATATGCTGATGGGGAGGATGATTTGAGGTAAAGTATGTAGAAAGTCCAGGGCAGCACCAGGCTAGGCTTTGCTCGGTAAGCAGTCTGTTTATATAAACCATAAACCTGGAAGGCACTGTGCAAGGGAAGAAAAGCCTTCCTGCAGGAGGCAGCTCAACAGCAGAGGTCTGAAGAGAGAAGATGATGGTTCTTCTGGAGTTAGCATGACCTCTACTCTGCTGAGGAAATCTCTTCAGCTTTCCCCTCTTGAGGCAATTGTCTTTCTCTGTCTCTCTCTGTCTCTCTCTCTGTCTCTCTCTGTCTCTCTCTGTCTCTCTCTGTCTCTCTCTGTCTCTCTCTGTCTCTCTCTCTCTCTCTCTGTGTGTGTGTGTGTGTGTGTGTGTGTGTGTGTGTGTGTGTGTGTTACTTATAAGGGTATTTAAGTCAGAATTGGTGCTGGAAGAGAAGGGAGGCAGGGAAATTTTATTATATTAGCTAATTCCGTGGATGCTTGCTATAAGTTAGACTCAGCTATAAAATTGAGCTAAATTCCAGATAAATGGATTCTCTCTCTCTCACCCTGGCTGTCCTGGAACTTGTTCTGTAGACCAGGCTGGCCTCGAACTCAGAGATCTGCCTGCCTCTGCCTCCCAAGTGCTGGGATTAAAGGCATGCGCCACCATGCCCAGCTTATTCACTTGATTCTTGTTTGAACTCCCTGAAACTTGACTTCTTTCATCTTCATCTAACTCTCCAAAACAGATAATGTTACCATNCATCATCTTCATTCCTATGTCATGATTGAGCTTAGTGAGTTATCCAGGGTCAGATGATTGGCAGATGATAGGGTTGCCACTCAAACCTAAGCCCCTACCCCAGGTTCTGGGCCGCTAACCACTGTGCCAAGATGCCTTCTGTGCTGCTGGGTTGCAACTTGCACATCAGCAACCTCTCTGTGGAGAACAGTGTGGTGGCTCATCTCTTGCAGAGTCCTGCATGTTGGGCAGGTTTAAATGGGGTGATTCTCAATGGAATACAAGCAAATTCTTTAAATGAGTGACTTCTTTTGTTCACATGCTTGATAGATGGTCACTAGCTCCTGCTCTGTATGCAGCCCCATCTGGACTTGAAACCTATGGTCTGGGGAGCCCGGTGACATCAGGGACCCTCTCTCAATTGTACATGTACCTGGCTGGCTGATTCATCCAGATTACCTCTTTTCCCCTGAATAACATCAGGACCACCTCTAGTTTTTCTTTGGGTGTGGTGTCAGGGGGTGCACTTTGCGGGTATGACTGTATGAAAACCTCCAATGCCGTTCCTCAGGAATCATCCACTTTGTTTATTTTACATTTTTACTTAGTTTGTGTCCATGCATGTGTGTCTCACACCCATATGCCAAGGTGTGTGTGTATCTGTGTGTTGAGGTCAGGAGACAACTTGTGGAATTCATTCTTTCCTTTCTGACTAGGCATTGAACTTAGTTCCTTAGGCTTTGAAGCAGGCACTTTTTTCCTTTTTTTTTTTAAACCTGTGACCCATCTCACTGGCCCCACCTTGTTTCTCAGGCAGGGTCTCTCACCGGGCTAGACTTTGTCAAGCAGGCTAGGCTGGCTGGCTAGTGAACACCAGGATCCATCTATCTCTACCTCCTCAATGGGATTACCAACAGGATTACCAACACATGCCACCATACTCAGAATTTGTTTCTTATGTTTTTAATTTTATTTACTGGGCATGGAGTACATGCAGGCCATGACAGAGGACAACTGTGGGAGACAGTTCTCTTGTTCCACCCTACACGGTCCCTAGGATAAATTCCCAGGTCATCAGGTTTGATAGCGAGTACCCCTACCCACAAAACCATCTGACTGGGCTCCATACCCTCTCTTTTGTTTTGTTGTTTTGTTTTTTTAAAGCATGGGTTCTAGGCATGCAACTCAGACCTTCAGGCTTGCAGGGTAAGTGTTTTGCCAGTGGGGCTATTCTTCTAGCCCTGCTTGTTGTTTTGTTTTGTTTTGCTTTTAATTAATTTAAAATTTAAATGTATTTTAATTGAAATAAAATTGCATCACTTCCCCCTCCCTTTCCTCCCTCTAGCCCTTCCCACATACATTCTTCCATGTCTCCTTCCTCCACTCTCAAGTTGATAGCCTTTTTCCTTATTATTGTTGCATGCACACACACACACGTGTGTGTGTGTGTGTGTGTGTGTGTGTGTGTGTGTGTGTGCGCGCGCGCGCGCACAAATATATAAATACAACCTACTGAATCCACTTTTATCAGTTGTATGTATATGGTTTGGGGGCTAGCCACTCTTCATTAGACAAACAATAAAGGGGCTCATCCCTGGAAGAGGCTGATTCTCCCACTCCCAGCAGTCATTAGTTGCATGCAGTTCTTTGTCTAGGGGTGGACTCCACAAATTTCCCCCTTCTACATTAGCATGTCCATTGATGTTGCCACTGCTCAGTCTTCTTTGTGAAGCCATCCCTAGTAGAGACTGCTCCACACCTGACTTTCTGGTGTACTGGCTCTTACAATCTTTCTGTCCCCTCTTCCTCAATGCTTCCGGAGCCATAGATGCAGGAGCTGTGATGTAAGTGTGTCCATTGGGGCTGGGCTCCCCCTGGTCCATTGTACCCAGTTGTGGTTTTCTGTAATGGTCTCCATTTGCTGTAAAAAGAGGTTTCTTTGAGGAGGAGTGGTAGCTACACTTCTGCAAGAAAGGTGGCTAAAGAACCGGCTTGTTTTTGTTGTTAAGGTCTTGCTATGTAGCCCCAGCCGGCTTTGATTTGAGACAATCCTCCAGCCTCAGCCTCTCAAGTACTGTGATTACAGGAGTGTACCACCCTGCCTGATCCCCTTACAGTTCTTGTTTCTCTCTCTCTGAAGCTTGGACAGTAAAATGACAGGCACACTGAACAAGGCATGCTGGGTATTAATAGGGTCAACACTTCAACAGCTGGTTTGGTTGCAATGGCTCTGCTGTGTGCTCAGGGCAGAAGGAGCTGCCGGAAGCCCCTGTTAAGTGGATTCTGGTCCTGTCTTGATGCCCCATGTGGCTGAGCCCCAACTGGGCTCAGGATGCTGTATCTGGCTTTGCTGCCAAGGAGTGCTGCTATGGCTTGACTCTCTGAGAAGCCTTTCTGCCAATGTCTAAGCCTGAGCTTAGCTTGCTTCCCCAGGTGTGCTCCCCTCTCAGAACAGATTACCTGAGCTTGGCTGAGGTGGGAGCAGATGATGCTGAGTTAGTATTCTAAAGCTGCAAAGCCAGTTCTCTGTATGTCAGTGTCTCCCCATGAGCCTCTTACTNTCTGTGTGCTGCTCTTCCTTCGAACATTGGATTTCTTGCTGATCATTTCCTTACAAATGATAAAGTCTTGAGCTTTGAGCCAGACAGATCTGGGGTTGAATTCTAACTGTGTGACTTAATCTCTTGAATCTCTGTTTCCTCAACAGTAAATGGAAATAAAAGAATGCATATGAA
>LZPO01027454.1:217283-250513 GCA_001675575.1 Neotoma lepida | reverse complement strand
GAGGAGGAGGACAAGGAGGAGGAGGACAAGGAGGAGGAGAAGGAGAAGGAGAAGGAGGAGGAGGAGGAGGAGGACAAGGAGGAGGAGGACAAGGAGGAGGACAAGGAGGAGGACAAGGAGGAGGAGAAGGAGAAGGAGAAGGAAAAGGACGAGGAGCTCACATGGGGTGTGGTGGTTCAGGCATGTAACCCCAGCACTCAAGAGATAAATTAAAAGAATCAGAAGTTCAAGACCATCCTTGGCTACATTGTAAGTTCAAAGCTATCCTGAGCTATAGGAAAGAGAAGGAGAGAGAGGGGGGAATGAGAGAGGGAGGAAGGCCCCATTCTAAAATAGTCTTTACTAGTGATAGCCATTTCAGAATAGGATCTTAATTGTCCCAGCTAGACTGCTCAACAGGTCAAAGGTCCTGCCAGGCTGAGTTTGATCCTCAGAACCCAAGTAAAGGTGAATGGAGAGAACCAACTCCACAAAGTTATCCACTGACCTCTACATGCACACCATGCCATTCACTCCCAGAATACACATTATGTGTACATACATACAGCGAGGACAATAATAGTTTTAAATAATCTTATGGGGCTGAGGACTTGACTCAGTGGTGGAGACCTTGTTCGATTCCATCTCTACATAGCACCAGAAGAAATAAATCAGCATATTTTCCCCCAATACCTTTGTTTTTTCTTTCTACCAAGGTAATACACGTCTATTTTTAACCATTCAAATGTTATTGGAATGTTTAAAAAATAAAAGTCACAGGTATTGCCCTCCCCAAAAATAACAGCTGCTAACAATATGGGACATATTCTCCCAGTCTTTTGCTATGAAAATATTAATAATGCACAGAAAATCATAATGCTTGTTAGTATTCAAACACACAACACATTTTTTTAAAAATTTAATGCTATATTGAGGATGTCTTTCAAAGTATACTTGCATAACCCACCTCTTTGATTTTAAGGGAATTTATTTATTTATTATTACGTGTGTGTGTGTGTGTGTGTGTGTGTGTGTGTGTGTGTATGCACATGTTGGGTTGGGTGTGCATGCCTGTGTGTACAGGTGCATGTAAAGGTCAGAAGTTGACTGGGGTGTTCTCAATCACTCTCTACCTTATTTTTTAAGACAGGGTTTCTCACTGAACCCAGAACTCACCAATTTGACTAGACTGGTTGGCCAGCAAGCCCCAGGGGTCCTCCTGTCTCTGCCTTTCCAGTCATGGTGCTAAGGATCCAAACTCAGGTCCTCATGATTGTGAAACCTGTGCTTTACTGAGTCATCGCCACAAACCCCTGAGCCTTTTGCTGTTGTTTGGCTTTTGGCTTTTGAAGTACTGAGGATCCAGGGCTTCACATGTGCTAGACAAATCCTCTACTCCTGAGTTACATCCTTACTCTTGTTTCACTGTTTTCAATAGGTACACACTAACCCATTGCATGGATAGAAACAATTCTCACCATTCCTCTTTGGGTGAATATTTGGGATACTGTCTAATTTTCCTTGTCAACAAATACCATTAGAAGACTTTTTTCCTTAAGATTTATTTCTTTTTATTTTATGTTTATGAGTGTTTTGCATACATATGTGTTTGTGCATCACATGACTGTAGTGCCAGTGGAGGCCAGAAGAGGGGGCTGATCTTCCATAACTGGAGTTAGCTGACATGTGGGTGCTGGGAACAAACCAGAGTCCTCCACAAGAACAGTAAGTGCTCTTAATCACTGAGCCATCTCTCCCAGCCCCCAACTGGAAAGATATTTGACCCTTGTCCCTTCACCCCAAATGTTTTTCACTTAAAATGCCTAACATAATTTCTACTAAGAAGCTCAGTAAATGGCTATTCAAGATAATTCCCTGCTAACTCTGCAGTTTCTGGGGAACACAAAGGGTCACATCTGTGTGTTCAGGAGACTATCTCAGAGCCTCATTCATTGCCTGGAACTCACTAGATTTCAATAGATCATTTTTCATAAGCAACTAAAGGAACCAACTGCTGGATGATCTATGCACTCTTATGTTCCTGACTGTAGGGCACGTTCCTAAAAGGAAAAATGTTACGTCAAAGGGTATGTGTGTTGGAGGTGGTTGGCTTTTGTTTGTTCTTTTTGTTTGTTTGTTTTTGCTTTTGTTTTTCAAGACAAAGAGTTTCATTGTGTAGCCCAAGCTGTACTGGAACTCACTCTGTAGACCAGGCTGTTCTTTGTAGAGCGAATCTTAAACGGTCTTATTAATTGAAAACACCAGGCCAGGTATTGAGGTAAATTCTGAATGATCAGAGAGACAGAACAAGCCACAGCCAACCTCACCTTGCCAACTCCTCAGCTGATCTTGTTTCCTCAGACTGCAGGCTTCTGAGTCTTCACCCAAATGAATCTCAGCTGAACTCTGTTCAAAGCCTGAAAGCTTAAGAGGCCCTCTAGCTTCTGGTTTCCACACCTTATATACCTTTCTGCTTCCTGTCACTACTTTCTGGGATTAAAGGCATGTGTCTTTCTCAAGCAAAGACATGAGATCTCAGGTACTGGAATTAAAGGTGTGTGCCACTGGAATTAAAGGTGTGTGCCACCATGCCTGGCTGTTTCCAGTGTGGCCTTGAACTCACAGAGATCTGGATGGATCTCTGCCTCGGGAATGCTAGGATTAAAGGCATGTGCTACCACTGCCTAACTTCTATGTTTAATCTAGTGGCTGTTCTGTTCTCTGACCCCAGATAAGTTTTATTAGGGTACACAATATTTTGGGGGACATAATATAATCACCACAGTTCTTGATCCGCCTGCCTGTGCCTCCCAAGTGCTGGGATTAAAGGCATGCATTACCACTGCCCAGCCCTTGTTTTGTTCTTTAGCTTTCAACTTGATTTTTGAAAACAGTGAACCAGCATAAGGGGATGGGAAAAGTGATCTCACACCTCAAGAAAGACAGTTCTGGGAACAGAGACCTAGTCCATCTGGTCCCATACTGGGTACTGAGAAACCAGGGATGACTGTTCTGCACCTTGCCCTTGGAGAGTTCTCAACTGCTCCCCAGAGAAAAAGAAGAGCTGCACATGCCCAGCTCCAGCCAGGGAGGACAGCCCCTCCCCAGCCCAGGCATGGCTGCCCACTCCCTGCTGTACCCCACCTTGTCTCTGGCCCTTTGGCCTCCTAGCTGCCTGTCAGCTAGCAGTTAAACAGCCTCAATATGGACACCCCTGCCCTCTCCTCAAAGGCAGAGCAGGAGCAACACACATCCTGACTCTAAATGCTGGAAGGAATGCCTCACCTGCACAGGGTTGGATGCTCTGGCCCTGAGCCAGGTTTGGTGTGAGCAGGAGCTGGTGGAGCTTGGAGTTGGACCCAGAGGTCCTTTCTGCTCCCATACCGAGTGCAGTATGGCCACCTGAAGGATTGATTCATGCACTTTCATATGTATATGTGTACCAAGAATGGAAAATTCTAGAAGCATAAGCACCTCATGTCTTAATCTGCAAGCATCTACCTCTAGTGGTTGAATACAATTGGAAAATTAGTCTTTGTTTTAGTGGCAGGCACCTGGGGCACATTTAAGTTGTACCCCTTCACTCATTCATTAACTTTGAGCTGGAAGACTATTACATGCTAGGCCCTCCTTGGGACGCTAGCAGCTAAAGTTTCTTTATATCTGAAACTGTCCTGAACTTTATATTTTAGGAAGAAGAGGCAGAGAGTTAGAAAGATGGCTCTGTGGGTGGGTAAAGGTGCTTGCTGACAATCCGATTCCCAGAATCCATGTGTCTTAGTTAGGGTTTCAATTGCTGTGAAGAGACACCATGACCATGACAACTTCATAAAGGAAAACATTTAATTTGGGTGGCTTACAGTTCAGAGGTTTAGTCCATTATCATCATGACAGGAAACATGGTGGCATGCAGGCAGACAAGGTGCTGGAGAAGGAGCTGAGAGTTCTACATCTTGATCCTTGGGAAACAGGAAGTGAACTGTGACACTGGGCACAGCTTGAGCATAGGAGACCTCAAAGCCCACCCCCACAGTGACACACTTCCTTCAACAAGGCCACACCTAGTCCAACAAGGCTACACCTCCTAATAGTGCCACTCCCTATGGAGGCCATTTTCTTTCAAACCATCACACCACATAAAGGTAGAAGGAGAGAACCAATTCCACAAAGTTGTCCTCTGACTCCCACATGTGCATCATGACATTACCCTCCACAAACATTTTTCAATTTAAAAAATTAAAGAAGAAGCAAACCATCAGTGCATAAACAAATAAATGTACCAAATGGCATCCATGAGAAATATTTTGAACTGAATAAAATAGGGAATGGGATAAGGAAGGGATGACCTGAAGGGCCAGACCCAGAGAGAGTGGACAAGTACCCACTCAGGCAGGGCTCTGCAGATTGTTGACCATCCATCCACTGCTCACTAACACACCCAATTGGCCAGTCAGTTACCAATCCTCTTCTAAGAACAAGGACTGGGGACAAAGGTGAGTAAGACACAATCCCACACTCACAAGGTCCATACCCTAGTGACTAGACATGGAGTAGGTGTACACATTTAAATAGGTACAAAGCTACAAGCTGAGGGATATTAAGGACACTGGGAACTTGGAGCAGGGAGCATTTGATTCTAAAAGGAAGGACAGGGAAGATTTCTAAGAACACATAATGTGTGGGCTGTGCCTTGAAGCCCTAAGCATAGCACAGGCACACTGAGGTGCTTACTATGAATTTGTTAAAGCAAGAAGGACCTGCAGATGCTCTTTAGTCAGCAACACATGAAGCCCTGGGTTCACTCACCAGTACCACATAAACCAGCCATAGATGATTACACACGCCTGTAATCCCAGCACTGGGAACATGGAGGCAAGAGAATAGAGAGAAGTTCAATGTCAGCCTCAGCTGCACAAAGAGTTCCAGCCAAACCAAGGCTACATAAAACCCTGTCAAAAGAGAAGAAAGTAAGTCTTTATCCTAACACTTTGGAGGATGAGGCAGGACTCTGAAGTCCAAGGCCAGGGGGCAGGAAGAGGGCTTATTGAATAAAAGTGCCTACCTCCCAAACATGGTGGGGGCCTAAATTCAATCCTTGGGACCCACATGGTGGAAGGAAAGAACCAATTCCCTCAATGTATCCTCTGACTTCTACATGTGCACTTGGTATGTAACTCCACACGGAAAGGAAGGAAGGAAGGAAGGAAGGAAGAAAGGAAGGAAGGAAGGAAAGAAGGAAAGGACCCAAACAAACACAAGAAAACAAGTAATTTTCTTTCTGAAAAGCTGAGGCACCTAAAATACAACTCATACTTAATAATTCAACAAACTCAGTAAGTAGTCTCATACTATTAATGATTTTTTTAAATCTAAAAACCATTNGGAGGAAGAAAGGAAGGAAGGAAGGAAAGAAGGAAAGAAGGAAGGAAGGAAAGAAGGAAGGAAGAAGGAAGGAAAATAGGCAGGCAGGCAGGCATGGTGGCACATGCTTTTAATCCCAGCACTTGAGAGGCAGAGGCAGTCTGAGTTCCAGGCCAGACTAAGCTACACAGTGAGACCCTGTCTCAAAAAAAGATATTTTACTTATATATACACACACATATGTAAAAATTCAAGCTCAAGGCCAATCTGGATTACTTAGAAAGTTTGAGGCCAGACACAGGGAGGTGTTATGTTATATCCTTCCAACATACTGACCTCTCTCCTGACTCATCTCTCTCTTTCTTTCCCCAGGGTAGCACTTGACTTTCCTGTTGTCACACATTCAGTCTTTGTTCTTTCTACCAGATCATTCATTCATCAGCAAACAATGAGACTTCTCTGTGCTGGGTGTTGTGCTCAGGGATGGGTGCACCAAGGTAGATGAGACTTGGCACCTGCTCTTAGCAAGTTCAGAATCTAAAGAACAATGTAGACATGTAACACTCTGCACCATAAAAGGGCACCTGTGCACGTGCATACATATGCACTGGGGTCTTCCCAGTGAAAGTGATTTAATAGGGCTGGAGAGGTGGCTCAGAGGTTAAGAGCACTGACTGTTCTTCCAGAGGTCCTGAGTTCAGTTCCCAGCAACCACACCGTGGCTCACAACCATCTGTAATGAGATCTGGCGCCCTCTTCTGTATACATAATAAATAAATCTTTAAAGAAGAAAAAAGAAAAAAGAAAGTGATTTAACTAGTTTCTCTAGATGCTGAAAAATGGACTAGAGTCTGAGATCCTTGGACACAGGGCTGTGATCCCAGCTACCTGGGAAGCTGAGGCAGGAAGATCAAAAGTTCAAGGCCAGTCTGGAATAAAAAGTTCAATGCTAGTCTGGACAACATAGTGAAACCCTGTTTCAGAAAGTTTTAAAAGGGAAGTAAGAGGATTTGAGAGATAGCTTAGTGGTTAAGAGCACAGTCTGCTCTTCCAGAGGACCTGAGTTCAGTTCCCAGTGCCCATGTCAGGTGGTTCATAACCTCCCATAACTCCAGTTCTGGGGATCCAATGCATCTGGTCTCTATAGGCACCTGCATACATATATAAACCTACACACAGGCACATACAAGTATGCACATAATTTTAAAAGATTTTTTAAAAGAGAACTGAAGGTACAGGTGATGGTAGAGCACTTGCCTAGCATGTGTGAGACCCTGGGTTTAGTCCCTAGCACCATCCAAAGGGTGGTGGAAAAAGACTGCATCATAGTTCATCAATTATATAAAGCAGAAAGGGTATTATATGGGCAAGATGAATGGGGACCCATGGTTCCCCAAAATGCAAAGCTCTTAGGGAGTTGAGTAGCAGGGGTCAGGTGAGATACTCACAATTATAAAAGGTCTTCAGGACCACCTTAAGGGATCTGGACTTTGTCCCAATGTCCATTGGCAGTTGCTTAGCAGATGTCTATGGGTAGAGGGAAGGACTTTGTTTGGCTGTAGGAAGTGCCAGGCCACAAGTTCCAGCCAGATGACTTTGACAAATAATGTGACCTGTGCCTCAGTTTCTTCATCTATTACATGGCTGACAATGGTGAGCACCTCATAGTGTGGCAAAGCGAGATACTCTAAGCCTTGAGGTCTAAGGAAAGCCCCTTGTAAGCTTGAGGTGACAGATGTGATTATTACAAACTAAGTGTGACACCACAGAGGACAAGAGTGATGTTAAGTGTATGTACAGTGCTGGGAGGAACTGTCACGTTGTCCCTCAAAACTGGGCCCACTATGTCTTGAATTTGTCCAGAAGCCCTCACCTCCCTGTGAGCTGGAGGACAGACAACCCAGGTGATGGGAAGGATGGCTCCCTAAGCATCTCAGCCATAAACCTTGGACCAGGGATGGGCATCTTTGATGTGCAGCTACAAAGGTCTGACTGTGCCTGCCTGGGATAGCCACATCTGCACAGATGATGACACCCCAAGCCATTCCCAAGGGTGTCTTTAATAAAAGGATCATGGAATGCCCAGATGTGTCTGCAAGACCTCAAAGGCCAGTTTTGGGTAAGTCTGGTTAATATGGCCACAGAACAGACTTAGGACTTAAAGTAGCCACACCCAAGTCAGGAAGAAGTTATCCTAAGCAATGATATTTAAGCTGAGGCCCAAGGCCTGAGGGGTGAATAGGTAACCAAGATGGTGGTGGGTTTGGAGAGGAGGCTCGAGTAGAAAGGCTGGGCGAGGAAGAGCATGTGGCTGGCAGAGCTGGGGGCAGATGTGCAGAAGATGGAGGAGATGATACTGGAGGGAAAGCAGGGGTAACTTCATGATGGGCTTTCCCAGAAAGAGTCACCATAAAGATCTGTAATGACTCAGTGGACAGAGCCCCTTAGGACTAGAAAGTGAATTTCTATAGCTTGTACATTGTGCGTACCATCACATCATACAAGAGCTCAGATCTGAGAACAGTGTATGTTATGAATTGCATGATCAGAAACATAATGATTAATTATAGAAAAAAAGACTTCTGATGTTTTCCTACCACCATTTTGCAGCACGAAAGTATCAATTTAGTGTATCTTTTGTTTGTTTTGCATTAGAATGTTAGAATAGACACATGCCTTTTATCCCAATACTGAGGAGGCAAAAACAGAGTTCAGTGTTGCTTGGTCTGCAGAGTGGGTCCCAGACCAGCCAGGGCTACATAGTGAGACCCTGTCTCAAAACAAACAAACAAACGAATGAATAAGTTGCTGTTTGAGGGCTAGTAAGATGATGTCTCAGCCATTAAGAGCACTGTTGCTTGTGCGGATGACCTGGGTTTGGTTCCCAGAACCCAATGTGTTGGTTCACAATGATCTGTAACTCCAGTTCCTTAGGATCCAAACCCTCTTCTGACCTCCAAAAGCACCAGGCATGATTGTGGTACACATACACACATGCAGGCAAAACACTCATACATACCAACAACAAAAAAATTTTTTAGCTATGGTTTTATAGAAGATTGCTATTTGAGGGATGGGGAGATTGCTCAGTGGATAAGAGCACGTGCTCTGCAAGCATGAGGACATGAGTTCAAATCTCCATCACACGTATAAAAAGCCAGGCCTGGCCATGTGTACCTATAACCTCAGAGTTGGGGGATGGAGATAGGCAGACCCCAAGAGCTCACTGGCCAGGCCGCCTAGCCAATTGGTGAGCTCCTGGTTCAAGTGGGGGAATCTTGTCTCAAAAAATAAAACTGGAGAAGTGACTCAATGGTTAAGAGCATTGGCTGCTCTTCTTAAAGACCCAGGTGTGGTTTCCAGCACCCACATGGAAGCTCACAGTTCCAAATGATCTGATGCCCTCTTCTGGCCTTTGTGGGCACCACGCGAACATGTGGTACACAAATATTTATGAAAGCAAGACACTTGTGAACAGGGTTTCCTTCAGAGGCCTGGCTGAGAACACTGAAGACTCTAGATTGGCCAAGCCAAACTCTTCCCCTTCCTAAAGTCTATCTTCACTTAAATTTTCTATTCTTGTGGGTTGTCAAGATGGGTCAGGGGGTGAGGCTGGAAGCTGGCAAACCCCAAGGAGGCAAATATCCATGGGACATCACTGCACCAGTCTTTGGGAACTAGTGGCCATTGCCCATGCTAGTTGTGGTTGATCAAATATGATACCCTTCCCCCCCACAAGGAAAGTGGAATCTATGAATAAGAAATCATTGGAAAAAGAGTCATTGCACATATAATTAAATTAAGATCTTGAGATGAAATCATCCTAGATTACACAAGCAAATCATAAATCTGATAACAATTATCTTTATCAGAGATAGACACAGATGCAGGATGTGAATGCCACATGAGGATGGAAGCAGAAATAGAATCTATCCAGGTACAAGCTCCACCTGAAACCTCCAGAAGCTGAAGGAGAAATTCTTCTTAAAGAACCCTCTCCAGGTGGATCTCCATGAGTTCGAGGCCAGCCTGGTCTACAGAGCAAGTTCCAGGACAGCCAGAGCTACACAGAGAAACCCTATCTCAAAAAACAAAAACAAACAAACAATCAAAAGGAACCCTCTTTTGGGGCTAGGGACATAGCTCAATTGGTAGAGTGCTTGCCTAGCATGCACAAAGCCCTGTGTTCAATTCCCAGCATCCCATATCCTGGACATGGTAACATGTGCCTGTAATGTGCTCAAGAAGTAGAGGCAGGAGGGATCAAAAGTTCCAGGATGTCACCGGAAGCACAGCAAATCAGAGGCCAGGCTGTCAAAATTAAATAGATAAACCTCTCCCTAAACACTCAGGGAGGTGAGACAGGAGGATCTCAAGTTCCAGACCATCTTGAGCTACATAAAACCAAGAGCTGGGGGTGCAGCTCAGTGGTAGATCTTTGAGCTCCAACCCTCCCCCTCTCCATACACACACACACATCGAAAAGGAAGGGAAGACGGAAGAAAATAACTCTCCTTCGGGAAATGGAGCTGTAGCAAAAATCTGGGCTTGAGCCTTAGTTGCGTGTGTTGTCGGGAGGGGGCATTTGGATACACCCCAAACAGGAAAATTCATTCCCATGTTTTGAGCCCCACATTGTGGTGATAAGCTATGACAGACCCCAGCTCTGCCTACTTTTTGTCAAAAGCTCTTCGAAGTGGCCTCACTGCCTCAAAGCTTGCTCCCTTAGGCCACTGTGCCTAACTGTGGCTGCCAGAACCATGTTACTAAAACACACGATTGTGTCACGTTCTTGTCTGAAGCCTGTACTCTGTTCCAAGTGACAGAAAACCTAACCCAAACTGGCTTGAACAAAAAAGGAATTTCCTGGCTTGTGAAACCAACAGGGCCAGGGGCTAGGGCTGCCTTCATCTTGGCCGGATCTAGGGCTCAAACGATGTCACTGGGGCTCCTTTTGCTTCATTGTGCTGCCTTCTGCGACACTGACTTTGGTCTCAGGATTTCCATGGTCCTGAAATGGTGACAGCAGCCCCAAAGCCTAAATCCTGTCAGATTAGAGACCCGCAGAAAGGATTAAAGACCTCTCCCAGGTCCTCAAGCCAAAGCTCTGGATCAGCTCCCATTGGGTGGAATTACCATCCCTCCTCCAATCACTGTAGCCACTAGAGTGGGGTGCACTGATTGGCTTAGGTCTGGGTTTCGTGTTCCCTCCTGTATCATGGATGTCTTACCTCTACCAAAAGCATGTGGACTGAGGGAAGAAAGGAGGAAGGAGTAAGACTTGACAGAAAAAAGCCTCACCTTTCACTTTTAAGCATAGCAAACGCATTGGAAGCAATACTAAAAATAATAACAACGAAGTTGAAAATAACCAACAATGTCTCCCCGGATGTTCTCTGATGTTCATTGGTGGTCCCAGCCAAAAGGATCGAGATACAAGTCCTTGGTCTCTACTCAACCACTCTGATTTGCTAAGAATATTACTATGTTTTGCCATCTGCCTTTGCCCACATGTGTACTTCTGCCTACATTTTTTTTCTCCTTCCCTTCACCTTTATCTGATTAATTCTGACTTCCTTGAGAATTTACTCAACAGGAGTATTCATCTCCACTCTGGGCCTCAAAATATCTATTATGATCCTTAACTTGTTGGACTGAACTGACTGATAATCACTCAATCTCCTCTGCTGGGGCATACACCCCATCAGAGCATGAATTCACTTAACTTTATTTAACAAACATATAAATCCTATTCCAAGAGTGAACACCATTCTGAGCCTTTACAAACATGAACTATTTTAAGCTGGGCATGGTGACATATGCCTATAACCTTGTATTCAGGAGGATGAGGAAGGATTGAGAGTATGAGGCCAGATTGAGCTACATAACAAGGCCCTAGAAAATAAATAAATAAATAAATAAATAAATAAATCCTTATGGTAAACATATGCAGTCAGTTCTATTATTAAATGTGACATAAAGATGAGGAAACTGGGGCACGGAGATATTATAGCTAATTCACCAGTACATTGCCCATGGAAAGCTCAGGGCTAAGCATAAGGTAGATATTTTTGTTAAATACATATCTTAGGGCTTGGGGTGTGGCTCAATGGTAGAATGCTGCCTAGCATGTACAAGGCCCAAGATTTGATCCCAGCACTACACAAAACCAAAACTTTTAATGTTTTTCAGGTTGCCTCTCCTAGCCATTTCCAATCCCATGGAGGTGCCCAAATCTTCAGAGTCTCCCACTTCCCACGGTAGATCATCTTCTGGGGCTTCCGAGACTGAAAATGGGGTGTAGCCAAGGAACATGGGAGGATACCATGCAAGCTGGCCTCTCTCTGGCTCTGTTGCTAGATCCACACACCCTGAGGAAGGGGCCTCAATATGCATCCATTAGTCTGTGAGATATATGAGCCTGAGTGACACCAGATGGCCACCTGTCTCTTTCACTCAGGGCTCCTTATCACCCCCTCAGGTTTCCAAAGCCTAGCCAATGGGCCCTATCCCCACAGTCACCTGCCTTCCTGTACTCCTGAGGATTCTGGGATTCTGAGACTTCTTGAACACTACTTCCATTTGCCTCTATTTGTGCAGAGCCACCTGCCTCTCTCCTCCTCACCCCTGGGAGGAGAGCCTGCCTCAATTTTCTTTCCTTCTTCATGGTCCCTTACTATCTTCATTTCTCTCTCCTAGGCTCTTTCTACCTGCCCTTCTTGACTGCATCCCCTGGGGTGTGTCTCCCTGTTTATGTACTTGGCATAGCGGTTGCCTATCTATCTTCCAGCTCAATTTGCTCCATTCTTGATCATCTGGTATGTCCAGGAATGGAATGTTATGTACAGTATGCTAACTGGTATGTCCAGGAATGGGCCTAGGATCTCTTGTTACCTTCACAGAATGAGAGAACCCTTCTGTGATAAGGCAGCCTCAGAGCCCCTCCATCCTAAGAGTTCCCCACTGGCTCCCATTGCTCCCTGGAGCCCCTTTGCCCAACCCAAGGGGCAAGAACCCTTAGGGCCACATGGGCAGGGTGTCTCTCTGCTGCCCCAAGGACCAGGTCTCTGTGGCTTCTCTTAATGAACCAACCTTCAGTGACACATTCATTATTCCTGTTCAGTCTCTCCGAGTCAAAACTGATTAGTTACACTTACCGTCACAAAGATGTAATGATTTTATTGTTTATCTTCAATTTATTTTGATTAACATCTCCGTTCTTTTCATTGCAAGTGCAATTAGGTGCAATCTAACAGCGACTACTTTAATTTTGTTGAAATTAAGATGAATAAGTGACGGCTTATGGTGCTTTGTTTAACAAATAAATCATAGTTAAGAGGAGTGTATTAGTAATAAATGAAAAAAAAAGACAGCTTAATTAAAATGCACGGAGCCAGCCTCTTGATGTACATCCAAAAACCAAATCTGGATTCCAAAAATCAGACGGAGCCAAGGGTTAGGAAGATCCTTGCTGCCTTTGTATATGGCGATCAGAGGATGACAAACTGGACTGATCCTGTTTTGAAGCTGCTGCTGAGTGTAAAGCAGGCAGAATATGATGGTCCTCCTGAGAAGGTCCCACTTTATCACAGGGGAACCTGGGAAAAAGCAAATGTGGGCTGGGGAAGAGAGGCCTCATCACCCCCTAAGAGAACAGGGGCAGTCCACATCCTGATTCTCTTCCGGAGACTACTACAAGCAGGGGACAGATCCCCGCCCCCATCTATGTGTATGGGGAGGGCCAGGTCGCCCAGCCTGGGGAGTCCCTCGCCAAGCCCAGACCCCAGGGCAAGTTAGCTCTCCTCCCCGCTGGGCTGAGAGGGACTTCCCCGTCTCTTGATTTGGAAACAAAGTGCAGAAAGTCAGCCCTGGAAAGTTTCCCCGTGTGAAGTTTAAAAGCGCTTGTGCCGAAGAGGCCGGCTTTGAAGCAGCTCGCGGGCCCCTCGGCAGGCTTCTGCGAGTCAGAGGGCCGGCCTCGTCTCAGATCCGCCGTGCCTGCCTCTGCAGGGCTGGGAAATGGGAATTGTTTTTAAGTTGAAAAATTACTTGCGGAGCTAACTCCTTTACCACCGCCTTTCTTTTGTTCTCAGCTGTCTCCTTCTTCACTCTGCCTTCTCTCTTTTGCTCCTTCCTTTTAGCGAAAAGGAACCAGCAAGCCTGGGTTCAAACCCTAATACAGGCCGCTCGAGACTCTGGGTCAGGGGAGCTCACCTTTCTGGACCCTAGCAGTTTATCAGAAAAGGGAAGGTAACTGTGCTCAAGAGGCAGGGATGCCGTGAAGGCCGGCAGAGGTTACTGCACGAAGTACCTGACACCTACTTACCTGGCACTGAGGAAGAGCTCCCGTGCTCTCTAAAGACCTTTCTGCCTGCTGCTGGCTACTTTATAGGCAAGTCTCCTCCTCCGTGGCTCATTTGAGTCCTGCTTCCTTTTCAACCCTCCTCATGGAAGCTTTATTTTATTCCCATCCTCTCACTAAGTGTTACTGAGTGTTTGCCTTGTGCCACACCCTGGTGGTCTAATAAGTAAATCAATTCAAGGCAGGCCTACCCTCAGAGAACTTCCAGTCTCAAGCACTCTGCCAGACTTCCTCATACTGGTCACCGAAGTCCTGTGTTCCAAAGTGTCTATGATTATTTTGTGAGGGCAGGAACAATGCCCAACACATAGCCTGTCACACAGCAGATGATCCCCTGCTTGAGGACAGCTCCTATTTACCTGACTGGATGACAAACAGAACTAACCCTGGCTATGTGCTCTTGGGAAGGTCACTTAGGTAAAGAAAAAGATAACACTTTAAGGTGGATAGTGCTTGAGATAGGGTAGTGGAGCACAAGAGATGGTAACCTTCAAGAAAGACGAAAAGCAAATGGCATGTCTTGCTGGACCTGGCTTCTTCCAGTTCAGAATCAGAAAACTAGGACTGAAGTGGTTGGAGATTCATATTAATATGGGCAGTTCCCACCACTGAGGTTCAGATTCCTACATAAGATCCATAGGACCTGCTCCCTCAGCCTGGACCACCTCTCCAGCCTCATTCTCCTCCCACACGTGGGTTTCTGGCCATGGCATTTCTGCCTCTGCCTAGAACACAGCTTTCACCCATTCCTTTAGCAACCCCTACTAGCTGACTGTATCCCTTGGTCTCTCCCTCGGGTCTCAGCTTTGATGACCACAGCTTAAGAAAGTCCTTCCTGGTCCCATCCTCCTTCCAGATCAGTTCCCCAGGGTACTTGGTTCCATCACACTCATTCTGCTGTCACCATATGTATCCCTGCACTCTAGTTTACCTCCCTAGCTAGGAGCCAGTATATAAAAACAGAAACCACACCTACCTTGTGAGTTACCATCCCTTCCATAGAACCTGAATAAAACTAGGACAGAATGGAAACCTTCCATAAACTGGCACATTAGACAAACCACTAATAATCTAACTCATAACACCAAAAAGAAAAGTGGCAATTGTTTCTATTTCCTAGATGAGGAAACAAGCTTGGGACGGTGTGACCAAGTAAGTCGTCTGTTTGACTCTGAAGACGCACTCCATCTAGGAAGCACCCCTTGGTGCCTGAAAGTCAATCAGAGGGCCTGGTAAGAAAGAACCAGTAAGTAGGTGACACAGCCTGGGATATCAGACCCAGCTCTGGGGTGTGCCCAACCAAAATCTGGAGCAAAGGTTAAGAAACCACTATTAAGATTCAGGAGGGGCTTTGGAGACCCCAGAAGAAAACGCTTGATGCTCCCTGCTAAATTGGTCTCAGGGTGCCCTGGTCGCCAAGCAGCTGCCACGGTGGCTGATGCATTTACTAATGTGTGAGGTTCAGGAGGGGATCCAGAGCCACTGGCACATCCTGCTTCCATACCCTGCCTCACGAGCCTCCCTCCTTGTTTATTAGCTTGTATTAAAGATAATGAAACTGCTACTGAGGGGTTGGGGTGGCTTGTCCGAGGTCCCAGGGCAGGGAAATGACTTGAGTTAGATTTTGGGAACCTCTGTTCCAAACGGGGACAGGAAAGAACAGCAGAGGGAGAAAGGGGTAACGAGGGGGGGGCGCGTAGAAATGAGAGGGAGGGAGAAAATGGTGAGAATGAGCGAGGAGCGAGGGGTAAGAGAGGCAGCCCCACCTTGGGAAAGAGAGGCTCACCGAGAAAGATCTGGGGACACAGGGAGGGTTCCAAGAAGGACAGGAGACGAAGAGATCAACAGACACCGGGGATGGATAGAGACAGAGGGAGGCGGGCCGAGCCAAACGGGGAGCGGGGCCAGCGAAGCCGGTGACGGAGCGGGGGGTGTGGTGGGGGGCGAGGAGCCCAGCGGGCGCCGGACAGCAGCGGGCGGGGCGCCCAGGCCAAGACGCTGCGGCGCGGTCGTCTCCTCCCGGCGCTCCCACCAGCCCGGCCGCCCCCGCCCGCACCCGCAGCCTAATGACCGCGGCCGGTCCGAGCCCACTCGAGGCAGCCGTCAGCTGGCAGCGCGGGGCTCGCCGGGACAGAGCGCCGCAGCCAGGGTGGCAGCTCCTGGGGCTCCGCGGGCCCTGATTGATTTGTCAGCCCAGGAGAGCCAGCAGCCGCTCCGACCGCTGAGCTGCCTGGGCTCCCGGGCCGGCCCCTCAGGCTGGAGCGCCCCGCCGGCCCCAGGAGGGAGCCCCTGGTCCCCCGGCCTGCTTCCCGGTGCCCCTCCCCGGCCCCCTGCGGGCATCGCCGGGCCCCGGGCCTGCCCTCCGCTCGGTCCCCTCCTCTAGGCACCGTGCCAGCCCTCCCAGTGCTCACCCTGCTGCTGCCCCCCAGTCCTGCACCGCCGCCCCCCGGGCCCCGGCCCTGGCCCGGGGCTGCCCGCAGAGCCGGCCACACCCGCTGCCGAGGGCTCTCCAAGGTAAGGGGAGCTGGGGCGGGAGGGCTGCGCGCAGGGCGCTGGGCTGGGCCACCGCGGGCACCCGCAAGTCGGCGGCTAGAAGCTTCAGCTGCCACCCAGCCCAGAACCTGCGAGGGACCGCCAGGGACACGAGATGAATTGTGAATTGAGACCCTGGAAAGAACTGGGTGATAGTTACCAGTCTTCTAGTCTTGGGAGTGGAGGGTCTGGCTTTCGGTACGGAGCTCTAGTGTCCATCTCTTTTAAGGAATTCTCTTCCTCTCTCACTATCATCTCTCGGTCTCTGAAGTCACCATTTCCTGATGTCTCTTTAGAGACATGGTTCTCCTTTCCCTAAGCAAGAAGTGGGTCTCTCTATTTCTTTTCCCAACAAGCGTATTTTCTCTCCCTCCCAGTTTAGAAAGGTTTGTTCCCTCTTTCTCGCTCCTCAATTTAGAAAGAATTTCTCTCTGCCCACAATTTACAACCGTCTCCGTCGGCAGCACCTTCCCATGCTGAAGGCTAGGCGCTTTTTTCTGTTACCTCTTTACCCTACTTAATTAGATGTGCAGTTGGAGTCTTTAACTCAGGGCGGGGGGCCTGGTGTTTTTCTGGTGTGGGGGCAACGCAGAGAGACTTTTCACTCAAAGCCGGGTACCAGCCGTCCATCTCTGCCAGAACGTAGACAGCTGCCCAGCCTCAGTCAGGTGCGCGGGCATTTGCTTCCTGGGGGCAAGAAGGAAAGACCTTACCCTCAAACAAAGAATTAAGGCCAAGGGAGCCTGTTCTAGCACCTTCCAAGGGGGAAGCCTCTCAACCCCTGGACCGGGGGCTACACCTAGCTTCTCTCCCGCACACCTTAACTTTAAAGTAGTTTAATGAACACACAGAGAGAAATCATTTGTTTTTCACTGCGTGTTGAGCAGTCTACAAAGAGAAATAGGAAAGGAAGGATAGAGCCTTATCTCTGGTCCCCGCAATTAGTTCCCTGGGACNCGGGAGCCTCAGTTCTTCAGACACAAAAGCATTTAGATCGCTTTAGACCGGTTAATCCTGAGTCTGGCTCGGGTCTCTTTTGTTTCCCAACTCCATTGTGGGTTTTGTGCAGTTTCTCTCTGTTCGAGTGATTGACTAGCCAATGGATGGTAATTATCCAAATGTCCCCTCTGTCCTTTGACTGACTTCTCTGTATTATGGGCAACTGTCATGCATTCTGTCATTCCATATCATATTACACGTATTATCATATGAAGTCCTCCCTTCTTTAAAGGAGGGAGCCTCGGCCCAGATGCTGCTGCTTTTAGAAGGAAGGGCCCCCCGAATAATTTGTGCTGGGCACAGTTTGCAATACAGAGCAGGGGACTCCGGAGATGGGAGGTTCTGCAGGTAATTTTTTTTTTCCAGGCTGGGGGTAGGGGTGGTTTCTGGGGCTGAGGTTCTAAGGATTTATGCTGGGAACTTGGAGCAGGTTTGTCAGACGTATTTTTTGGGTCGCATCCCTAGAGTGATTTGAATGGATCTGTGGGTTCCCTTATGGAGAAACTTGGAAACAGTTTTCTGAGCCCTGAATATGAGAAATTCTACAAAATGATTCCTTTTGGGGTAACTAGATCATAGTGGCACATGCTCAGGGAATCAGCCCTTATGATCCTGTGGCCCTTTACAGGACAAGTCCTTGGACTCTTGCCCCAGTTTGCTGCCAAGCAGATTGGGGGTGCAAGAACCAGCTGTGTATATTTCAAACCACCGCATGTTGATGCTAAAGCTTTGAGAAGGGATCAGCTTTTCATGCAATGCTTTTGCACAGTAAACTTAGTGCGCCTTGGTGCAATTGTGTGTGCCATCACTTAAGAGGAAGGCAGGATTTATAACAAGGAGGCTTTGCACACAGAGACTCTTGGGTCCTCTGAATCTGTGGGCAGGACTAAGCCTTTCTTCTGCTAAAATGTGAAAAAAGTGTTTTATTACTGCAATGGATATGAAGTGCTGCCCAGATGTACAGCCTTGCAGTTAATTACCTTGTTCTTCATCAAATATATGAGCAATAAATTCTCCAGGAAAGAGGTGCGTGTGCCTCTCTCTCTCTCTCTCTCTCTCTCTCTCTCTCTCTCTCTGTGTGTGTGTGTGTGTGTGTGTGTGTGAATAGATGGATAGATGAATGCAGGAGAGAGAGCAACTCACACTCTTTTTTAAGACCACAGAAAGAGACAGACTATTTTATGGGAAGCTTGATATATAGCCAAAGATGCTTTGAATTTTTCAATGATCAAATATACATGATCAAGCTGTGCATGTTAGGGTGTGAGGTGTGCTGACGGTCAATGGCTATTGATCAGGCTGTTAAGTATTTCTGCTCAGTTTTAGAAATATAGATAGACCCCAGATGATTTAAAGAATTGGATAACTAAGAAACTAGCATTCCATTTCTCTGGCAAAGGGAAATGGCTAGTCAATTGAATAGCATCCCTACCATTGCTTAACACCTATCTGAAAAAAAAAAAGGAAAAAAATCTTAGAAAATGGGAATTTCATTAGCAGACATGTTCAAGAATGAAATAAAAATATTCCAAATATCTTATTTGGAGTCTGCCTAGAGCAGTCACTTTAACCTGACCCAACCTTGTTCACAAGCTCGGAATTTACATCTGCCTGTCTGTCCCTCCAGCTGTCTGTTACACACACACACACACACACACACACACACACACACACACACACACACACACACACACACAAACAAACAAACACTGATGCACCAGTGAAGAAATGGGAAGGGAACCATTTCTGGGGGTAGGGTCTAAAGTCCTCACCCCTTCTGCTTAGGAACCAAGCTAACTGCCCACATGGATTTCCCCAATTAACTAATTCCTCATTAATCTAAAGGTCTATTTAGAAAGGTGTGGAGGGGTGGAGGATGGAGATTTAAAGATAATCTCTAATTGGCTTGGAAAAATTTAGCCCATGACATCTAGAACCCCCTCCCCTTTTCCTCTTTCATTTCCTCTCTCTTCCTCTCCTACTCCCTTTTTCTCCTATGTCTTTCTCTCATTTTGCCCTCTAGAAATTAAAAGTGGACTTGAGAGAAAGGAGTTGCCTTGCATCAAACACTTAGGAAGAGGAGAAAGGAGTGAAAATGAACTTTTAAATTTTTATTGTTATATAGCAATCTTATTTATAACTATCCAATTAGCTATTTTGTAAAATAATCATATTTAGGAAAATGAGCTCTCACCCAGACTGGAAAACCTAAGCATACAGACAGGATTGATAGTTGGGTCTTGTTTTCATACCTTAAAAAGACAGATTTTTAGAATTTTTTGTCTGTCTGCCAAACATTCTTTTCCAGCTATGTACCCTCACCAGTGGAGCTCAGACATCCCTATTGACAAATCCTCCCTTGAGAGAGAACCAAAACCGGCACCCCTCTCTCTCCCTCTTTCTCTCTCCCTCTCTCTCAAAAAAAAAGTTGATCAACCCTGAAATGGACGAATCGGCCCTGATTGGATGGACATGCCCTTTCACCTCATTGTGTCTGACCTATCACTTAATTAATCTCTCCCAGATGCAGAGCTGTTGACAATACCAACGATAAGCAGTATTTGGAACAAAGCAGGAAGCTTTTAAGAACAAGCCACAGTGAGGTTTGAGGTTCTTAAAGATGTGTAAATCATCAGCTTTGGATTTGAATGTCAGAAACTGTCCTATGTTTGCTGGAAACTTCCTGTGCCTTTCTTTAGCCACCGATGTCTATGCAGATTCATTCTGTGCCTCCCTCTTCTCTGTTTCTGCCTTACTTTCCTCTGACTCTCCCTTTCTCTAGACCTGTGGCTGGTTTCCTGAGAATTGTCCTTTGCTTCTTAGCCTTGTCATGGGCTCTTCAGATCCTTTTTATACCATTAGGGTATTAAAAAAAAAAAAGTGGTCAGCTTCAGACGCATTGAGTGACAAAATATTGACTTTGTTGGCTAGTAGCTATGAACATTTGTGCTGGAGGCACCTTGGTAACATACAGAGGATAGTTCGTTAATTCAACAACTTGCTAATTGCTGCTTGAATTACTATATAGAGAAAATGAAACAGGTTTATAAAAGATAATTTGAGGAATTCATATTTTTATTTGCTGAAAAGATTTTCATAAACAGATCCTAGAAACTGCTGCTTTTACATATCTTTAACTATTCACTTGCACTTCAGTTAATGGTAATATATGGTCTGGGACCCTTAGCGGGGTCTGACTGATGGGAGAGCTTTGTTGGATCTGGTGCAGGTGGCACTGTTTAATAAGCATGGGAAGAGTGGATAATGTACTGCTTGCAAAGAGAAGTAAATGCAAAATAGATCACTCTAATTATGGCTGCCCCCAGAAATGGAGATGTAAGCTGAACCAGTCGACTGATGGGGACATTTCAAACAGACCCAACTGTCCACTGCCTTTTTTCCCCCTTGCTTTCTTTTTCACTTTTGAGGGTGACACATTGGTTTGAAAGTCAGTTTGGATGAGTTCATCTGACTCCAAACAAGCACAAATTAAAAACCTGAGTCTGCTGACCTCTCAATGTCTGCCTTAACTGTCTAGGACCCCTTTATCGGAGGGTCAGCTTTGGTGCTAGTAGAGTGCTCTCTGAACATTTCTTCCTACCAGAGATCCTCACAAGCTCATTGCAAACTAGTTTTCATATTTCATTGAAAAGTGTCAGAGATTTTGTTTTTGTTTTTGTTTTGTTTTGTTTGAATCTCTTTATGCTTGAAAAAAACGAGTCTATAGGAAATCAAAGTGTGAATACTTAAGCAAACAGAATTTCCCATATACCTGCAAGGGCTCTAATGATTTCCATTCATGCAAAGAGAATAAATGGGACATTAGTTGTTTTAATTAATGAAAGAATAAAAAGTGTTGGGGGTGGGGTGCCTAGGGGCTGGGCTTCAGCGGAGGCATCTGTGGGAAATGACTCATTCCTCACCTAAAGAGACAATGGCAACTTCTCTGTACAGCTAATCAGACCTGGGGAAAGTTGGGTTGGGGATGGGGAAGGGTCTTGCTAAGAGCTCTGGATAAGATGGTAGTCATGTTAGCCATTTTCTCTCCCAAACTCATTTTTCCCAGTTGGAAAAATGCCTGGGCCCACACTAAAGAGAGAAAATGTCTGGACTCCCAAGGAAGGTGCAATTTGGGTTAAAGCCTAGTATGATCTGTGATGGTAAAACCATGTCAAAGCTGGAGAGTCCAAAGCAGTGTCCCTCAGCTAGGATTACAGAAAGGATGGAGTTGAATGGATGTGCTAGGTGTGGGAGGACTTGCACAGCAGCAGAAGTGTCAGAAAGTGGATACAGTCTCTTGGAGAAACCAGGTCCCAGAATCTTGAGGCAAAACCTCTTTCTGTTCTATGGAAATATTTACCAAACCCACCTTCAGGCTAGTGAGCCATGGCTGGGCACCCGAATCTATTAATGCTGGTGTATATGAAGCTCATAAAAGATTTATAGAGAAACTTGTGTTCAAAATGGAGTTTAGGGTGTCTTGCATTCTGAGAGGGAGGAAGACATGCCTTTGAATATAGAAAGGCTGGTGGGAAATATTTCCAGTATCAAGTGTGTGGAAGTAGAAGAGATGCCAGCCCCTTGGTGCTTTATCTCCTTCCTCCCCCTTCAACACCATCCCTACTCTCTCCAGCAGAGTTCTCCTGATTCCCATTTAAGCAACTTTGGTTCCCTGTGTGAGAAAATTTATTTCCCCCTCCCCTCTGTATGTGTGCACACACATACACACTTCAATCTGAAAGACTTGCAGAGCAAGGGTTAGCAAAATGTCGTAGGACTGGCTGTTATTCCTGACTAGATTAAAAAGAACTGACCCTCTAGGTACAAGATATAGTTGTAGCACATGAAATACAAGGCCTCTTGTTGCAATATTCACTTTCCTTTTTATTCCAGGGCAGAGTATACCTTTTTGTGGAAATTAGCTGGGGGGGAGGGGGGATGCAATTAGCTATTGTGTATTTTGTTGCAATTATTCTTTAAGAATAATTTGATCTGACAGATTTATATTGTTGGCAATGTGATTTGAGGAAGGCCCAGATACAAACTTTCTACACCCTAATCAATAATTGTAAATTGTTTTTGCTGAAGGTGAACAATCTCTGACCTAGAATTCCTATTGCTCTTACCAATTCCCCAGAATAAAATTGAACATTTTGTCATCACTTTGAGAAACACTGCCAAACACCTTAAAACACATGTCACATGCCAGCAGCCCCTCATTTCCCTCCTCCGGGAGTTTCTACATCTGGAACCATAATCACAGATAAAAACCTTGACAAAATTGCATCTGAGCACATTCCTCTCCACAGCTCTTACTTTCTCATAACATTTAATACAATATTAATACCTACTACTGAAAGGCAAGGGGGAGGAAAGGGCTGCCAACCTTCATGTTTACGTTTCCTGATGCATCATGTTCAAACCTGAAATTCACACTTCATGTGTCATTTTAAGTTTAGTGCATTGAACAGGGAGAGAGAGAGAGAGAGAGAGAGAGAGAGAGAGAGAGAGAGAGAGAGAGAGAGAGAGAGCGAGAGAGAGCGAGAGAGAGCGAGAGAGCGCTTTGGTTAGTTCCCCAACCTTCTTAGCTGGTGCCCAGGGAGGCAGTTTCAGAATTGGTCAGATAGCTGCAGGGAGAAGAGAAGGAATTGGGCTCCTAGCTGTTTGTCATGGACCAAGCTACTTCTCTGTTCTAGTGTTCAGACATGGGGCTCATCTTGGAAATAGTGAAGGTCCCACTGACTTATACTGTCAATACTGGTGATCAGCATATCTCTGTATAGTATGACCAAAGCAGTACCCCGATTTCATAGAGAAAGGGCCATGCTTGAGCAGATTAGTGGCTGCAGACAACCTTGCCCATCAATATACAGCAGTCTCCCGCTTCCCAGAACAAGGCCCGCAAGCCTGGACATGGAGGACATTGAGGGTGCAGGGCTTTTCTACTATCCCTGTGACCCTCATCCCGCCTTTTCCTGGTGCTGCATCCTCTCCACATTCCTTTGCCTGGTGGGGGAAATCATCATTTCACTTCTCTGCTCTATAAGCAAGAAGCAGAGTTTAGAAAGAAGGCAAAAGCGCAGGAAGTGTTCCCCAATGGGGTCTCCTGGGGGCACGTGGGGGTAACCTGGAGACTAGTTTTCAGATGCTGGTGGATTTGTTCAGTTGATGCTCTCAAAACAGACCACGTCTCCTCCTTAAAATAGAAGCATCCAGGTTTCTGAAATGAGTACCCAGCATCAGTAACAGTTAAACGGTACAAGCAAGCATAGAGAAGTTATGCTTTACACAGGGGAAAAGGTCAACAGCGGTGGGCCACTGGCCCTGTGACTGGGGCCAACATCTTTAAGAAAACAGTTCTTTCGGCTGTGAGGCCGGGAAGAAATGTTTCTTCCCCACAGTTGTTATTCGAGAGGTTTCCGGAACCCTAAACCCCAGCTCTATCCTCAGAGCTTGAGGCAATCCTTTGGTAGCCTAGAGCCCTAGGCAGGAGAGTCTGGGGCCAAGGGGGGCGGTTCCCCTACTCGGAGCCTTTCCCGGATGGCGCCCTAGTCCAAGGTTTGCTCTATCTTCCTTTCCCTCCGGGGAGACTCTAAAGGCTGCAGAAATCTGGGCGCCCGCTTGCTCGCTTGTCAAAAAGCAAACTGTCTTCACATACTCCAAGAGTAACATCCCTGCCTAGGAAGAGGAAGGAAAGAGACAAAATAAATAAAACCAGTTAATGTTGTAGTTAACTTGCAAATCAAGTAAATCTGTTGGTGCCGTATTTGAGAAATAAACCACGAGAGCGTCACAGCAAACACACACTTCTGAACGTCTTCATTTTGATTTAATGGTATATCAGCGTCAACTATCGCTTCCTCTGCTGGTACACTCGGCCTGATGCCGCGGGAGGAGGGTGCCCATGTTTATCACCGAGTGAGATGACTAATTACACCTTGTCAATCACCGGCTATGAAGACATAAAACCAGTGCGCACAATGAAATAGTTGCCTGCAGCGTCAATTAGTTGGCGATTCCGAGGGTATTTGCGTGGCCCTGGTTTGGCCGTCTCTAATAACGGGACGGAGCGCCGGGAACAGCTAGCAGATCAATCACCCTGGTTCCGCTGCAGCCCGCGCCCTCCTCCCTTCCTCCCCTCCCCGGGCCTGGCCTCACTTTCTCCCTGCGCAGGGCGCTTCTTCCCTCCGCGGTCCCGGCTCTGTGGCGCCGCCAACCCCGGGAGCCTCGGGAAGTTTGCGCGCGGCCTCTCCGCAGCCGGCAGCCGGCAGCCCCGCAGCCTTTGGGGAGCGCCGGGGCTGGTGGCCCTTTTGTTGGAGAAGGCGTGGAAGGAGAGCTTTTGTTCTGAGTTAGTCACGGTGGCCGGCTGGAGGCTGCTACCTCATTATGCGCTGGGTCTGCTAGTCTGCGGGGAAGCAGATGGTAGGGAGGTAGGCAACGGCTACAGTAGCCAGACCTGAATCGGGTTCACCTGTCACCTTCCACAAAACCTGAGGATGCTTTACCCCTGACCGGGGGAAGGAGTCGAGGGCCGCCCTTCCATGCATCTGTGAATGTTTCAGTTACCTGTCTTTGCCTGATTACCCCCACCCCACCCCCTGCCTCTCCCTTGGCTGCGGCTCCTCGCACTGTGTAAATGTCACTCACGTGTCAGGATCTGTGTTTACAGCCTGTTCCTCGCCTTGCTTAGTCTCCGAGGACAGAGTAAAGCAGTTGCACGACGTCCCCCAGTGATTAGCAAAGTTAGCGGCCTCTGAACTCAGGGCCCGGGTGCCCAGATGCCGCCCCGCTGCGGGAGATGCGCTTGAGCCTCTCTAACTGACGTGTTCGCGTCCCAGCCGGATGCGGAGGGATAAATAGAGAAGCGCCCTGGGTGGCGGTCCAAGGATTGATGAGGACTGCTGGTCAGAGAGGTGGGTACCGAATGTGTACATCTTTGTGGGTATAGTTCCCTGTTCCCTGGGTAGTTCTTAACAAGGGTCACCAAGTACCCCCTCCCAAGGTACGAAATAGCCCCTTGAGCCCAGCCAGCACCAAGGACACATACTCCAAGCTTGTTACAAAAGTTTCCTACCCTTTGAGCGACATCCTGATGAACCCTGCTGATTCCCAGATCAATTTTCATTTCCTACAATCTTTGAAAAAAGTGTCTCACGTGCCCCAATATAATGTGCCTGTATATTCCTAGAGGTGACCGGTGGCCAGGGTCTATGCAGTCACTGAATTTGACTGTGTGAACATGCACATTCCTGTCTTTCCCTCAAGTTAGGGCATCTTTACATATGCAGTGTGTACACACAAACATATAACTTGAAGAGTTTTTGCAAATACACCTGATAGGAGCTCAGAGAAGATTAAGTAGGCTTGCCTGAGCACACAAGCGCTAGTGTGGGGTGTTCAGATGCCTCCTTGGGTATGATGTGCACCTGTAGACACCCTGTGTACATTAGTGCTGGCTATGGTTTTGCTAACAAAGATAAAATTCGTGCTGGCTGTATTTTTGCCAAAAGAGATGAACATGGTACAAACTTGAACACCACAAGTGTAACACATATTCATGTGCAAAAGTTTTGCATATTATGTGGAAAGTGTGACCTCATGCTGTCCCAACTATGTGCCCTGTGAGATAAGCTGCAGAGGTCCTGTCTTCCCTTTGGTTGTGCCAGCCAGGCAGACTGACATTTCAGACTACACTTCTACCCCCACCCCCCAATCACAGGGAATGAAAGTAACTTGCAAAATGAACCCGGAAGAAGAGTTTCTGTAACTGACTTGCCCTTTTTCTTTTTTCACTCAAAACCACTTTTTTTTAACTTCCGGAATCCCTGTTCACCAGACACCTGGCCATTGCCTTGGGTTCAGCCAAGAGAGTCAGTCCAGGCTGGCAGTTGGGATTTTCTGGGCAGGCCATGAGATTGTTGGTCCTTGTGCAACCAGGTGGCTGGGTGGATGCAGATACCATAGCGTGTGTGTGTGTGGGGGGGCTGTGCTAGTGGAATGGAGTGTCCTATAGGAGGAGAATGGTCCTTTAAGAACTGCCAAATGTATCCTAGAGTGAGAAAATTTTGAATAGGAAAGGAAAAAGAGTGAGCAATTAAGGAATTTGCTTACTGCCTACTATGTTCCAGGCATTTTCCATTTCTTTCTTTCATCACACCCAAACACCCAAAAGGAGGGGACCTTCTTGTTTCCCATTGAGAAAGTCAGTGTAAAGGAGATTGAGTCACTTTCTTGGGATCACATTGCACATAAGAGGGAGAGCTAAAGACTTGCTTTCCCCCACTCTTCCAGACTGGANNGGCTTGGGTTTTGAAAGTCCAGGAGCAACACGACTGACGGTACAGTCCCTAGCTTGCTTGGAGCGAGGATATGCTGCTGGCCCTCTATCCGTGGGAGTCATTGATCCCGCGTTTCTTGCGCCTGGCCCCCAGGAGGCCTGCGCCGCTGCACACATAGTCGGGAGAGCAGCGCCCCAGACCAAAGCGGAGCTAGGCGGGAAGCAGCCTAAGGCTCTCGAAACAGTATACTGGGCCTGTCTTCTTTGCTCCTCCACTCCCCGGTTCCAAAGGCAAAAGAGGCAAAAGGGGAGAATGGAGACCTTCTCACGCATCCGTTGGCTGCGCTTTCTTAGGATAGAGACGGCAAGAAAGGTTTAATTTTCCTTCCAGAAGAAACACAGGAAACTGTTCGCAGTTTAGAAACTCCAAACCCCGCGCTCTCCCTTCTCTCTCCCTCCCGCCCCCTCCTCCAGCCTTGCCCACCAGCTCCCACCACCTCCTCTCTCTGTTCCTCTCCTCCTCTAGCCTCTCCCCTCCCTCTGGGTCTCCCGCCTTCCCGGAGCACGCGCTGCCAAGGCCTTGGGGCGCCGGGCGGCCAATGGCACGGCGGCAGGACGTGATGTCAGGCGCGGCTGTAGAAAAGGCGCGGAGGCTTGCGCTGGCGCGGACTGCAGAACCAAGGCTGATCCCGGCGCGCGCTTGGAGAGCGTAGCGCGGCTGGGCCGGCGGCCGACGGCTCCTCCTCCCACTCTGCTCCTCCTCCTTTTTCTCCTCCTCCACCTCCTCCTCTGCCACCTCCTCCTCTTCCTCCTCCTCCTCTTCAATTTTCCTGGTGGCTCGGCTCAGCTCGCAGGCTTCACAGAGACCCCCTACTCCAGTTCGCCTTTGGTTGGGAACACACCCCAGGGGGAAAGAGACATCCAGGCATCTGGGCCGCCCCGGGCATCTGGCTGTTTCAGGGTGAACCCCGACTGCACCCGCCGCCTCCCGAGGCAGAGTTTGCGCCCTTGATTTGCGCCCTCAGCGCCGGAGCCAAGCAAGCGATGCCCGCGGCGTAAAAGCGCCAGCAGCGGGCGCCGACCTCTGCCCTGGTCTCCCGCCCCCACCTCACCCTCTGCCCTTGTGACCCTGGCTCCGGCGCCGCCGCCCAGGCGCCCCACGATGTAGCTGCCCCTACGCCTCGGCGGGAGGCGTCCTGGCCCGCGGGGGCCCAGGGCCCGGAGCCTGGCTTGGGGGCGCAGCCGAGCTCGGGCGGGGCCGGGGCCGCGGTGGCGATGCACCGGGCCGGTTAACGCCGGGAGCGCCAGGCAGCTGAGGCGGGGGGCAAGCCCTTCCTCGGGGCAGCCGCGTCCCCGGTCCCGCCGCGATGCTGTTCCACAGTCTGTCGGGCCCCGAGGTGCACGGGGTCATCGACGAGATGGACCGCAGGGCCAAGAGCGAGGCTCCGGCCATCAGCTCCGCCATCGACCGCGGCGACACGGAGACGGTAGGCGCGCGGCTGTGGAGTTGGGGCTGAGAGCTAGGACCTGGCAGGGCTGGCCAGCGCCTCTGGTCCCCGAACTTTGTAGAGAGTCCTTCCAGAAGCCCAGGACCGAGGCTGGGGATCCTCGAATAGGGTGTGAGGCCCTGGGCGCCCGGCTCAGCGGAAAACTGGCTGCTGGGGCGGAGGAGGGCGTCAAGGTTGAAACCCAGATCTGGACCCCGAGGGTGGAGGAGAACGTTGCTCTAGAAGTGGAAGCCAGAGACCACTGTCTTCTCCCCTCGCCGGGCGCTTCGGTCCAGTACTGATTCTTCACCACTCGGCTGCTGCCACTGCCGCTGGCGCCTCACGAAAAGAGAGGACCGGTGGGAGCCCTGTGGCTCTAGCCGGTTTGCGTCGCTTTCAGTCTCCTGGCAGTCGGACTCTCCCTAGTTCAGTTTCAGGGCCCTGGGATTTCTGGACTAGCAATTTTCGTTGACTGCGTCCCCGTGCTCCTAGCTGGCCAAATTTGGCCAGGCAATGGTTCGGAGTTCAGGCTCCGGCCTGGCTTCTGTGGAAGGAGACTCCATTAGGTTCTCTGTACCTGGCTCCGCCGTCCCGGCCCCAAATAGCCTCCCCCGGGGCCAGACTAGCAGACGCTGCCTAAGCAGCGGCTGCAGAGTGACCTTTAGAGACCAAGGCGGTGGGAAGCCTGGCCCAAGCTTCTCCCTTCTAGAGCGAGAGCCACAGCTCAGTGACCTCCGGATTTCCCCTGAGCCCTTCTTTCTAGATGCCCCCCCCCTCCTCAATTTGGTCAGGAAAAGATTCGGATTGGGCCTGCCTTGCACCCTCTTGGAAGGTAGCCCTATATCCCACTTAACCTTTTCCCAAGATCCAAGCAGGACCCAGCTGGTGTGGCAGAGGAGCCAGACCTGCCCTGGCCGAACCTTTGGTCTAAGGATCCAGGGACCAGGAACCCTGCTGCCTTTCTCAAGAGGAGTGTGTGTGCAGCAAGACTTTTAATACTTACCTTACTTTACCCCTTAGCTCTTTCCTGGGGCCCAGCGCTTTTAATAAACAGTTTGAGGAGTTCCCTTGGAGAGCTTGGGGAAAGAACCTCCTCTATCCCAATACTTAAAAGCGTTGGGAACATTCCGGGGGCAAGGGCAGGAGGGCAGGGCAGGAATAAGGAGACCTAAGGCCTGAGAACAACTTCGAACTGGAAACTGGGGCTGCGGCTTGGCTCGGTAGTTGCCTGGAGCTGAGCTGAGCTTGGACCCTTAGCTGCTCAGACTGGGCCTGTTAGATGGAGAAAATGGGCTGCCCTTCCAGACTGCCCTCTAGGCGAATTTCAAGGCTAGCACGGACCAAGGAAGAAGCTCAGGGCGATTTTCATGGTGGGAGCACAGCTGTAGGCTGCGGCTTACAGTGTTCTCCCTTCTCCTTTTGTAGACCATGCCATCCATCAGCAGTGACCGAGCCGCGTTGTGTGCTGGCTGTGGGGGCAAGATCTCTGACAGATACTACCTGCTGGCAGTGGACAAGCAGTGGCACATGCGTTGCCTCAAGTGTTGTGAGTGCAAGCTCAACCTGGAGTCAGAACTCACCTGCTTCAGCAAGGATGGTAGCATCTACTGCAAAGAAGACTACTACAGGTAGATCCTCCCCAGACCCTGCTGGCCTTCAGGGACTTGAACCTTCCATTTCCTTTTCTTTCACTCCTAGTAGAGGTTGCCCTACCCAAGACCCTCATTCTCTAAGCCAGCACCCACCAAAATTTGGTGACAACTACATTAGCAATTTGGGGCACTCTTGGAAAGAATCGTGAAGTATAGGAACAGAAAAGTTGAAGTGACCCTCCTCTCTGAGTTTAGGGAGCTTAAAAACTCAGCTTGGGTGTGTGGGGGAGGTCTTCACACTCCTTTCCCTTTTGAAGTATCTTGACTCAACTAGAAGGGATAGAAAGAGACACCCCAAAACTCTGGCAGCCTGGATGATGTGAAACCAAGTTGGAGGGAGAGCCAGGATAGTGCAGCAGTTCTAGGTCTTTGGGGGTGGAGATGGTAATAAAAGTTGGCCAGGGTTAAAGAGTAAGAGCTGAGGTCCTTCTTTCTCCTTCCCAGGGTCTGTTTATGTATTCTCTCTGTGTGTCTCTGTCCCTATTTCTCTCTTTCCCCATTTCTGTTTCTTCCAAATTACAGCAGTGTGTAGGATTCCCAGGTGCTGGTCTGGAGGGCAGGGGCAAAGGTTGAGGAAGGGGTAAGTGAGGGAGTTTCTCCCCGTTCTAAGTAAAGTCTTTCCTAAGACTTGCTCAGATTCTGAATAAAGTAGAATCTCTTGTGGGTGTGAAAATGATCAAGGGAAACTATTTCAGATAGGGCCAGGCCTGGGTTAAAATCTAGTTCTCTCTCTATTAATCCTTTCAGTCAAGTCCAGGCTGTCCATCTTGAGGAGGGGACCCCCCCCCCAGTGGCAGCAGCAGCACCTGGAGGAGGAGTACAGGGATATGGGGGGATACCCAACCATTTGTCCCCACAGCCCCTCCCTCCATGGTCCCCACAGGCGGTTCTCTGTGCAGCGCTGCGCCCGCTGCCACCTGGGCATCTCGGCCTCAGAGATGGTGATGCGTGCTCGGGACTTGGTTTATCACCTTAATTGCTTCACATGTACCACGTGTAACAAGATGCTGACCACCGGCGACCACTTCGGCATGAAGGACAGCCTGGTCTATTGCCGATTGCACTTCGAGGCACTGCTGCAGGGCGAATACCCGGCACACTTCAACCATGCCGACGTGGCGGCAGCTGCAGCGGCAGCCGCAGCGGCTAAGAGTGCAGGATTGGGCGCAGCCGGGGCTAACCCTCTGGGTCTTCCCTACTACAATGGCGTGGGCACTGTGCAGAAAGGGAGGCCGAGAAAGCGCAAGAGTCCCGGACCGGGGGCGGATCTGGCAGCCTACAATGCCGGTGAGTGCAAGACTGTCTGAAAGCCTTGGCCGCGCGTTGGGGGAAAGATTTCAGTGTGTTTGGCTTACAGGGTACTCTGGCCCCTGGCTTTCCAGGCCCTACGCACCAGGGTGCCCGGTAGAAGGAACCCTCTGGTTTCCAGTGTGTTCTCCTTCGACTGAAGCGCTAGGTGAGAATGCTTTAGTCCATTGGTGATCCAGGTGCAGGACCTTGTCGCTGGGAAATTGTAATTTGGAGACGCCTTTGGTTTGCCTAGCGTGCTTTGCTGTGCAGAAAGTGCGGGGAAAGAAAGCAAGGCGGCGCCTACACTAAACAAGCTCAGAGTGGCGGCGTGGCTGAGGGTAGGGAGACTACCAGAGCTAGGCTGCGAGGGTCCCAAGAGAAAAGGCTGACCGTGGCCGAGGGCACTGTTGGTTTGGCTTGCAGCCCGGTCATATGGAATATACCCAGGGCGGCAGGCTTAAAGCCGTTACTAGCAAGGGCTATGGGTCCTTCTGTCCAGCCAGATCCTAGGGCACCGGCAGGTCTCCGAGATTTCTCCGCCCCTCGTAGCAAGCAGCTCTCGCCGCCGAAGAAGCAGGAGCAGGCGGGTCCTCACAGTGGGCTGCAGGGGTCTCAATTCACATTTCTTTGAAGTACGGGCCTTTCCTGAGAGGCTCTGTCGTACTCTCTCACCATACCGGCCCTGGACAGTGGCGGAGGTTGTAAGGTCCCACAACATCTGCCCAAAGTCCTCAGGGCCCGGAAGGTTTAGGACTCGCCTGACTTCCGAACTACTTTATTTGCAGTTATTTCCCCTCTTATGTTTGTAACAACAGATCTGATGCTGAGATTTTTTTTTTCTTCCTCCTTTTCCCTCCAGTCTAAATCACAAGACGGGGAGGAGTGCAGAACCAAAACAAACCCAAGCTTGTAGAGTGCCTGCGGTCGGGAAAGAAGACGTCAGGGCCCTGAGGATTTTAAATAGTCTGAGCTGCTTAGGGAGGAAATGGGGGACAAATAGAGTAGGTCCTTTTTCCGTTCCAACGAAATTGCTGGGACCTATTGGGGAGGGGGAAAATGCAACTCCCACTTGGAAAAGTGGTAAAGTGGAGGTTGGTTCAGCGATTTAAAATTTGTCGAAAGTACTGCTATAGATGCCGTTTCTTTAGAGCTTACATCCTCATCACTCAAGCGGTAAAATCAAGAGTAGATCCGGCCCAGGCCCGTTTCTACCCAAACCCAGCGGCCTCTATCAGGCACGTCAGCTCCCCTAAGAAAGCGTGTGGATCTGCTCCAGGGTACCTGATGTGTGTGGAGTAGTCTGATTTTTTGGACACACAAGGTTAGCACCCGGTTGTGATTGTGCAAAAAGAGTGAGAGGTTTCGAGATTTAATTTTGCTTTTAGTTGCTCAGCCTTGTCCTTCCCAGGAGGCAGCGGGAAGATGTGGCTGGTAGCTGGGTTTCGGAGAGGCTCCTCTGCTACTTCATTTTTCTTTTTGGCCCTCACACTCTTTTCTGTCCTTTCTTTCTGTACTTTTCTTCCCGCCTTTGTGTTTCTCAGTTTGTCTGTTCCTCTTGCGTGCGCGGGGTCGGGCCTTGGCGAGTCTGGACTCTCAGTCCTGAGAGGAGCAGCGCTTGGTCCACAGGCGGTGGCTGTGCGGCTCACTTATTCGCGGCTCCCGGGACTAAGTTGGGAAGAGAGAGTGACTCTTTTTTTGCTTGCTGGATCCAGCCAGGCTTCCCCAGATCTGTCTTTTGCCTCCTTCCTCTTCTGGCGCTAGCAGGAGAGAAATGGCTGCAGCGAGCACCGTGGGGTAGCTGGGGCTGTAGCGCGGGACCCGGTGGGTGAGGCTGTGGGCTGTGTGTGTGGGCAAGTGCGTGTGGAAGGGGACCGCATGCTTCTGATTGCAAGGACACCAGTTTGCTTGTGTAAGCTCCTGGCGCCCAGGGGCCAGACATACGGATACTTGACAAACCCGCGCTTGGGGAGCCTGTCTTGCTGAGGGAGATGGGGGTTTGGTGGGAAGGGGCTCAGCGGGGGTCTCTGGGCCCTGGGCCCCTGGAAGGGCGACCCAGGCTTTGGGTAGCAGGGTCGGAAAGTTCTTTCGGGGCGGGAGCCACGGCCACCGTCCTCCCGCAGCCCCTCTGGTCCTGGCGTGCTGCCCCGGCCTCAGAGGCGGGACACAAATCTCCCGGAACCCAGAGCCGGGCTGCCTGCAGGTCGGCCAGGATGCGCGATCGGTAGCTGGAGCCTGCGTGGGGCCCCGGACGTGCACTTTGCGGCGCGGTTTGCGCCCTATGGCCTCGGGAGTCG
>LZPO01027454.1:190384-205963 GCA_001675575.1 Neotoma lepida | reverse complement strand
GAGGGAGAGAAAGGGACTGTTAACATCCACACATGCATTCATTTCTTCATCTATCTGTAGTCACTAGAGGTCAGAGGCCCTCACACCTGTCTTTTCTGCCCCTGGCAGGGATGAGAATGTACTGAGTGCTGTGGGAGACCTCTTGAAAATGTATAGCTTTCCCCTGGGAGAACTCTATGCTGCCACTCAAGAGCAACTGAAGCCCCAGTGTTCCTAATCTCTCTCTGTCTCTGCCTCTCTCTTTCTCTCTCACTCGCCTCTCTCTTCTCACACACAGGATTTTTTTTTTATTTCCCCAAGAGTTGGGACTGGAGAGATGTCCCAGTGGTTAAGAGCACTTGCTGCTCCTCCAGAGGACCAGCATTTGGATCCCAGCACCCACATCAGACAGCTCACAACCTCCTGTAACTCCAGCTCCAGGGACTCCAATGCTTCTGGCCTCCCTGGGAACCTGCCTTCATATGAACATATTTACACACACACACACATATATATATATATACATGTAATTTAAAAATAGTAAAAGGGCTGGAGAGATGGCTCAGTGGTTTGTTGCTCTTGCAGAAGACCTGGATTTGGTTCCCAGAACCCACATGGTGGCTCACAACCATCCAAACTTCAGTTCTGGAGGATCTGATGCCCTCTTCTGACCCCAACCAGCACCAGGCACACACGTGGTTCAGGCATAGATGCATGCAAAACACAAAAGAAAATGATTAAGTCTAATAAAAATAAAAAAAATTAACATCTTCACTCAGGAGGCAGAGGAAGGTAGATCTCTGAGTTCGAGGCCAGCCTGGTCTACAGAGTGAGTTCCAGGACAGCCAAGGCTACACAGAGAAACCCTGTCTCAAAAAACAAAACACACACGTACAAAAACATCTTTACAAAATTCCCTCAAGAGCACAAAAGCAAACAAATTTAGTTTTTCTACTAAAGCTTTAGGAAACCTTAAAAACCCAGAGAAGAGACACCCAAAAGGACCAAGGTTTGGAGCCAGATCAAACAAGCCTAGGATCTGGACCACTGAGCCATGTGAACTGAGGGAAGCTATTACATCTCTTTGGGTCTCAGTTTCTTCTGCTGTAAAATACAAAGTATGACTCTTGGATGGCAGTTGAATGAGAGCAGAGTAAGGTGTGTTCAAGGCCCCAGCAGGGAGTGTGGCTGTTGTGAGTTCATAGTACCTTTTATTGAATGCCAGGTGACAGGAGAGGAGGTGGGCAGCAGGGGTGACTATGTGTATCCAGGTGCTGCCTATGACTGCAGAATACATGTGTGCGGTGGAGTAGACGAGCGTTTCCAAGGCTCGTTCCTCTCTCTGACTCTCTGGATGCCAGTAGTCACCCCCCACATGCCCTCAACAGCCCACTGGTTGGAAAACCCAGAGGGACATCGTAGCTGGGGAAGACTGAGCATGTCTGGGGGCTTTCTCTTTCCTCCTTCTGTCATTACGGTGGGGACAGAGCAGAGGGGGGGAGGCAGCACTGGGCTGAGTGCTAGAAGCCTGGGCTGAAACATGTTTTAAAAACCAAAGGCGTGAAATCTTGCCTTGAAAAACCAAAAACCAATCAACCAAACAAAAACAAAGGCACATACATCACTATTGTTACCATTATTTAATATCCAGTAAATAGGAATCTGGTAAAGTTTAGGGAAGCTTCTAGAAATAGAACATGCACACACGTGAACAAAACAGGTTGATTAATGTTTTCCATGTGAACACACCCATGTTGCTGCTACTGCAGCCAAAACATGGGACATTATCACACCCTGAGTCTCCACTGGTCCCTTCTCTGACCACTCCTTCCTGATAGCACCCATTCCCGCTTCTCACACTTGAGATTAGTTTTTTTTTATTATTATTATTAAAATATGTATTTATTTATTGATAGTACTCCTATGGGTATTTTGCTTGCATGTATGTCTGTGCAACATGTGCATGCCTGATGCCCAGAGAGGTCAAAATAGGGTGTTGGATCCCCTGGGACTGGAGTTATAGATAGCTGTAAGATGCCCTGTGGGCACTGGGAATTGAATCCAGGTCCTCTGGAAGAACAGCCAATGCTCTTAACCACTGAGCCACCTCTCCAGCCCTTTAATTAGTTTTATTTGGTTTTGATCAACAAAGGAGACTCAGCAAGATTATTTCATTTGCTTGTGGTCCCACAGCCAGTCCAAGACCCCAAGCTTCAGACTTAAGTATACACACCTTCATGGTCACACATGCAGGCAAGAGCAGAGAGTGGCAAGGGGCATCACCTTTTCTACCTGTGCATTCTCTACCAAGACTGCATGAGGTTGCCAGCAGAGGGCCTGGCCAATGGATGGACACATAGACACAATGACTCCAATCACCTCCAGGGATACATACCCAGATACATTCTCAGAGGACCCTAGAGAAACAACCCACCAGCTAAGGTGTTTCTACCCAGACAGCACCCCATGAAGACTCAGACCAGATGCTTGCAGACAGATATAAACAGGCCCAGACGTTCCCATGTAGACTCAGCCAGATACCAGACCACCCCACACAGGGGGACCTGCACCCAGCCCCAGACGTGCATGCACGTGAATGCGAGCAGCACTCAGACACCCCCGCATAGCCCTGCTGTGCCCCTTGCTCAGGCCCGGGCAGAGCCGAGCCTGATTACTATCTTGTCTGTCAGCACTGCCACCCAGATGGAGAGGGCCTGGGAACAGTGCCCTGGGGTCCCCTGCCCTGCTACAGGAGCAGGTTTAGAAGACAGGTCTGCTATTGGGCCAGAGATGGGGACCCTGGAGCCAGGTGTAGGAGGAGTTCCTCTCTCAAGATCCAGAATCAAAGAGAGAGAGAGGGTAACCAGCAGGATCCTAGAACAGAAAGACATGACAGAGATATACAGAGGCAGAAACAGAGATGCAGAGCAGGAGGGAAAGAGACACACACATGGGGCAACAGGCATAGAAAGGACAGCACCATGAAGAGATGGAGTCAAAGTGACAGAGAGAGACCAAGGGAAAGACAGGGAGACAAAAAGATTGGGACAGAGAAGGGCAGATTCGAAAATGGAGGGAGATCCCAGCATAGGCTCAGAGGCTGAATGAAGCCATTCCAAGGAATGAAACAGAAGACATGAATCCCCTAGGGCTGTTGAAGTGATACCCAGAGAATGAGAAAGTAGAACCTAGGTCAGAGCAAGGAAGAGCCAGGAAAAGCAGGTGGTACCTGGGCTAACACCACGGCCCGTGTGGCAGCCTCTGCGGACCACACATTTTGTGAATATGGGTTGTCCTGAGATCCACATACAGGTTCATCACAGGCAGTCTGCAGGGGGCAAAGACTCCATCAATGGCCTATCCTACTCTACCAGTCCCTGTCCACAGAGTAGGGAAGTTCGAGCTAGATGGAAGAACAATCTTCTTAGCCTTGAGGACTATGAGAAAGGCACTTCACTACTTTGGCCCTTCCTGTCTTTGTCTGTGGTTAGGATATTTATAGAGAAGCTCTCTGTGACAGAACATGCACCCTCTCTGTCAACGGTTGCCTAAATCCTAGGGAGGTCACAGTGGAGATGGGAGTCTAGCAGAAGAAGGCTCAGAGTAGACAGTGGATGGATGATGGGGAAGGTCCTGGGCAGTGGGTTGTTCATTCATGGACAGTACCACCCTGAGGCCTGTGGGGAAACTTCTCTGCCTGCTGGGGTAGGGAGAGTGAGGCACAGAGAACACTGGAAGCTGGGGCAGTACCCTGGGGAGGCAATGAGACTGGGGTAGCTTCACAGCCTACCCCTTTCTGGGCTAAAATGCTGGGTTCTGTCAGTAGGCCCTGCCCCTCCCAATTTCATGCTGGAGTCCCTGATATAGCCTGCAGGTATAACTGAGTATCTCCAGGCTCCCTCACCAGCTGATGGCCCACCGAGGGCCTACCTGTGCTACCAGAACATCAAGACTCTAGCCTTCAAACTTTCTCTTCCATCTCCCTATATGCCTTCATTCTTTCTTCGGCACAGTGACTGGGGACCCAGACATGGAGATGACTTGACTCACACTGTCTCCTTTGGGCTCCTAGGCTCTCTGGAAGACAAATGAAACAATAGGCAGGTGCTGACCAACTTGAGAGAAGCTGCCATTCCCTTTCACAGACCAGAAAGTTGAGCAGCATCATACAACTTGGGGTCTGTTGGATATTCACAGCTCAGATGAATCCATTTCCTATCACACCAGGTACCATGGCTGGGGCACATGGGCAGTTCAAACTCCTTCTGACATCTTGCAGAAGCATAGGAGGTGCCAGGGGAGCAGGGAATGGGTTTTCAAGGAGGTGGAGAGCTGTAAGAGGCTGTTTTCTCAGGATGCAGGGTGGACTTTTTGAGTTTCAGGATTAGGCAACAGACTGCAAAGTGCTTAAGGTGACTGGAGGCTGGAGGAAGGTGCAGAGGCACCTGCATGGACACAGCTGCACAGGAGACTTCCAGCTATATTGCTCCTAACAACTGCTCTAGCAGCTTTCCCAAATAGCCAGGGTAGAAATGCAGCTCAATTGGTAGAGTGATGGCCTAGCATGTATCAAGCCCTGGATTCAATCCCCAGATGTGGTGGTGCATGCCTATAACCACAGCATTTAAGAGGAAGAACCAAGCAGATCTGGAGCTAAAGATCATCCTCCATAGTGAGTTCAAATCCAGGCCTGACCTGAGACTCTTTCTCGACAGAAACCAGCAAACACACACACACACACACACACACACACACACACACACACACACACAAAAAAACCAAAAAAACTACAAACAAACAGACAAACCAAAAACAAACAAACAAGCAAACAAACAAACCAGGAAGTAAATGGTCTAACTGGCTCTCCACCACCTCCGGTGGAGGAGCCCAGCCAGAGGTATCTCACAAACCCTGAGGAGGGAGAATTCTCAGCATCTGCAAAGTTAACCCGAGATCAAACAGTCCCCAAGCATTCATTGAACAATGTCTATGCTGGTGCCATGTATAACCATGAGAGCACAGACACAGGCCAGAGAAAGGAGAGCATTTTGGAGGAAAGACTCACTGACAAATTGGATAAGAGAGTGGGAACTGACTCTGCTAGTGAGAGGAGGGGGCAACTGTGTGCACAAAGGCCTGAGATCCAGAGAGCTCAAGGCACTGTGCCACTGGAGCTTTCAGATTAAGGTCCAGGATGGTGGGAGGTGAGGCAGGGAACATAGCAGCATGCTTGGGTCATTATTCCAAGAGCTCCAAGAAGGTGTGAACACTGAGTCAGGGCAGGAGGGGTGAGCAGTGAGTCGAAGGGATTTTTCAGAGTCAGCTAAGTCATGGTAGATGTCCTAGTTAGGGTTACTATTGCTAACATGATGAAATACCATGACCAAAGCAACTTGGAGAGGAAAGAATTTATTCTGCTTACACTTTCACATCATAGTCCATCACTGAAGGAAGTCAGGACAGGAATTCAAGTAGGGCAGGAACCTGGAAGCAGGAACTGATGCAGAGGCCATGGAGGGGAGCTGCTTACTGGTTTGCTCCCCAAGGCTTGCTCAGCCTGCTTTATAAAACCCCGGGCCACCAGCCAGGGATGGTACCACCCACAATGGGCTGGGCCCTCCCCCATCAATCACTAATTAAGAAAATGCCCTACAAACTTGCCTGGAGCCTGATTTTATGGAGGTATTTTCCCAAATGAGACTCCCTCCTCATTTTGTGTCAAGTTGACACAGAACTACCAGCACAGAAGAGGTAAGAAGGAATTAGCTGTGAGAGGAGGGAGAGAACAGAGTGAGATCATGCTTGGGCAGATGGGGTCATGGTACCCTCCATCCAGTGGAAGAAGACATTGAAGGGCAGGAAGAAGGGGACAAGGGTCCCCACGCTTGGGACTTGAGGTTTCAATATCTTTAAGACATCAAGTATGGGCTGGAGAAATGGCTCAGCAGTTAGGAGAACTGACTGCTCTTCCAGAGGTCCTGAGTTCAATTCTCAACAACCACATGGTGGCTCACAACCATTCATAATGGGATCTGATGCTCTCTTCTGTCCTGCAGCATACATGCAAATAGAGTACTCGTATACATGAATGAATGAATCTTTTTTAAAAAAGGACATCAAGTACAGGTCCATTCCATCCTAATCCTTGAGTCCTCCCTCTCTCCCAAGAGGCTCCCAGGCAGGTGAGGGAGGCATGAAAGGCACCTGGGACACTATCTCCTCTGAGCCTCCTAGGCCTCCTGAGCAAGTTGGTCACAGGCTGGCATTTGCGGCTGTGTGAGAGTCAGTCTTGCCCACATCTCTGATGCAGGACTTGGGGCCCGCACCAATTTCTGGGCTGGAAGCCAGCCAGGTGCGCCAGACTGCACACTGGGTGGGCTCTGCCCTGGGGTCTTCCTCCTCATCTCTCCTTCCAAACTCCAGCCCAAATATCCCCCCCCCCGATGTTTCCTGTTTAGCACACCTGTCTGCCTCAAAATACAGTGCTTACTTTACTGTTCATGCCCACTTCGGATCAGCCAGTGTCCACCAGCCTTGTGTAGCCAGCACAGTGCAGCCAGTACCATCTAATTGAGTAAGGTGACAAAGTGGGGACAAGGCTGCAGACGTAATTCAACCCTCCTCCTTCTAGCTGCTGAAAGGTACAAAACTCCATGTCCCTCTTCATCTTCGCACCCAGCACAATGCCTGGCGCATGGCAGGTCTTTAATAAATATGTCCTAAAGAGCTGGAGTATCCAATGTCTGAGCCCAGTCCTTACAGCTTTGGAGGCAGACACTACAGCAAATTCTGGGCAAACCACCCACTTCTCTGAGCTTCGGGAATCTGTAATGGGTTTGTGTGAAACCCAGGTAATAACACCTGCTTCGTAGTTTGTGGCCCCTGAAGAGTCTAATTCCTGTAGCCACAGCATTTCGTGGAGAGCCTGGGCAGGTTCTTGCCTTGGAGCAGAGGCTTTGTTTGCCATCTGTCAGCTAATATGCCTTTATGTGTCTTTGCTCCACGGAGAGAGGCGTGGGAGGCAGCCCCACGGGAGGATGGCCTTGGTGGTTCTCAGACAGAGCCTGGTGGGGGTGGGCTTTGGGGCGGTTCCGGGCAGAGGGGGTGGCTGCAGTCCTGAAGCTGTCCCAGGAGGCAAGGCCCTGGGGACTGGGGAGGAGGTGGAAGCCGGAGCCGAGGTGGGATCCGGCGGAGTGAGAAGTGCAGACATCCTGTGGGGGCGCCCAACTTCGGACTGGCCAGCTCCAGAAAGAGCTAGACGAGTGCCACAGGCGTCGGAGGTGGGATCTGGGGTCCCGCCCCGGAGCGTCGCAGTCGGGCGAAGGGCGCCCCCTCGCGGTGCACATCAGCATTGCCCCGAATCTCGCGTCTCCTCGGCTAAGTAGCCTAAGGTCCTCAGGGTGAAATTCTCCAGAGACATCAGAGAGACAGGAGATCCTTTGCAGGCTGGGAGTACTGTCGTCAGCAAAGCTAGGGTGATCATTGTTAAGTGTCTGGGTGTACCAACTCCTGCAATAGGCGAAGTGGAGAGCTGGGACAGGACAGAAGCCCAGGGTGTCTGGACTGGCACACAGATTCCAGCATATCTGCCTTCCTTTTAGACCCCTTCATCAATCAAGCCTCTGGGCCCCAGTGTGAGAGGAACCCCAAGAATGGGAGGGGTGAAGAGCTGCAAGCTATCATCCTTGGCCTGTGGGACTCACTATTAATGGCCTCCCTTCTGAGTGGTGTGTGTGTGTGTGTGATAAAGGACCTGAATGTGTGAGAGTATTTGCATGTTTGGGGGTAGTGTGTCCCCTAATGTCTGTGCTTATCATCTGTCGAGTGTTGATCCAGGTTGGGTGCTTAGGTATGGATGGGCCATGAGGCACTACCTGTTCATGGTACACAGTTTGGGAGTGGGTGTACTGAGGCCAAGGAGGGGGTGACCACCCTTATCGCCTTCCATCCAGTGGAGGGCTGGTGGATCCCGTCTTGCCTCTTACTCTAGCACACAGGACCAACCCTTTCACCTCCCTGTCCCCTCCATGTCCAGCACTCCAGGTTTCCTTTGAGAGATGAGAAATCAAGGTTTAAAGGGTCCAGTTTAAGGACCTTTGGGCAGAAATCATGAAGCAGAGCTCTCTGTTCAGCCTCCAGGCCTCAGGCTGAATTCTTTCCTCTACCAGGAGGGCCCTGGACACCCTCTGCCCAGCCTGGAGAAGGGGTGGGGACAGGTTTCAGGGCTGGGCTCTGTGGAGAGAAGTACACAAAAGACCCAGTGTCTGCCCTGCCTCCCCTTCCTGGCCCAGTTCCTCTCAGGGAGGTGAGGGAGTGCCCAGTGTCCACACTGGGCAGAGAGGCATGTGACATTCTTACTCACCAAGGGACTAGCCTGGGTACTGGACCCACTTGCCCATACCAGCCCTCAGATGACTCTTACTAGGTGGGATGAGGAAGCAAATCTCTGCCTGAATCTGGGGCTCAGGTGCCAGCTCTTAGCTGGCACTCACCCAGACCCAAAGTGCTTCAGCTTGTCCTGTTCTGAGGAGGGATGGATGAGTAATTGAGATCACAGTGATACCAACAGCATGTACTAATAGGAGCATGTTCATGGCTACTGTTTGCTGAGGTCTGACTGTGAGCCCTTGTTGGGCTCTTTATACAAGGTCTAGGAGGCTGGGAAACCCAGTGTTAGGGGCTGAGGTGGCCAGCTTCCAGGCTGTTCGCATTGCTTTGCCTCATTTCCTCCACTCTAAAATGACAATTTATTATATAAAAATATTCAAGCCAGGTGTAGTGGTGCATGACTCTAATCCTAGCACTCGGGAGGCAGAGGCAGGCAGTTCTCTGTTTGAGGCCAGCCTGGTCTATGTAGTGAATTCCAGGCCATCCAGGGTTATACATAACATAGTAAGACCCTGTCTCAAAAAAAGGGTAGAGGGGCTGAAGAGATGGTAGCAGTTGAGAGCACAGGCTACTCGTCCAGAGAACCTGAGTTCAGATCCCAGCACCCACATGGATGCTAACAACTGTCTGTAACTCCAGGTCCAGAGAATCCAAGGCCCTTTCCTGGCCTCCTGGGCACTGCACATGTGGTGCACAGACATACAAGCAGGCAAAAACAACCTTGCACATCAAATAAAAAAATTTTAAACATAAAAAATGAAATTAAAAAAACATTAAAAACCCTTCCCTGACATTAAATAACACCAGCTCCTGTTTTGGGATCACCTTGGTGCCTCGTGGCAGCCTGGATGGTAGGTTTTGTTATTGTCACTTGACGATGAGGAGACTGAGGCTGACCGGTTTGAAACAGTCTATAACAAGGGACTGTCCAAGCTGAGTATTGACCCTAGTCAACCATCGCTCGCAATGGCTCCTGTTTTTAGTATTGATGGGACAGTTCCTAACTGGTAGGAACAACCCTCTGAGTCCAGAAAGGACTTCCCCATGAATCACTTGACTCCGTCCAGATCCTTAAGAAGGAAGGGTATTTAACTTCACCCACATTCTTTCCCTTCTGTTCAGGCTTGCGCCCCCTAGAGGACAGTATCAGAAAATGATTCCCTTCTGGGTACTCGGCGGCAGTGCCACAGTCCTGGCACACAGTGACTCCACACTAGAGTGAACTAATGGGACTTGTGAGCGAATGACACTGGACACCTGAGTCAGGGCAGAGGAATTAGGAGGAGCCACCCTGAAAAGCAAATGTCTGTGTTGGAATGGAAGGGGCAGGTGTGACACCCCTCACACACACCCACACAGCCACACACAATCTAGATCTAGAGACACGTGCTAGTGTGCTAGACACAGCTGGGTGTGATTTAGGAGCTTTGTAGTCATCTCTTTTAATCCTCAGAATGTCTCGTGTAATTCTCAAAACTTGTTTAGTACAAGTTAACAGTCAGCCTGGTTTTCCAGATAAAGAGCTTCGGGCCGGAGCCCACAAGGTTATGCAGCTTGTTGAGTTGGACTGGAACCCTGGTCATTCAGACGCCTCCTTCCAAAGCCAGGAGAGAACTGAGGAGGTGCGCCTGCAAAAACTGCAGGCCTGGCCCGGCTCTCCTTGGCTTCTAGAACGAATAAAGGAGGCTCCAGGTGTAGCTGTGATGGCCCCCCACTTTCCTCTTGGCTCACCCCAGGTTCCCACAGCTCGCACCCCCGCTGCTCCAAGCAGGGCTGGGCATGCAGCGGGATAACTGAGTCGGGCACTTGCATCCAGGACGAGGCATTGGGTGACACCAGCAGGATGGCCTGGATTCAGATGAACTTGGAGAGCCACTCTTGCAGTCTGGACACAGCTCCCATTCTTGGTGGGTCGAACTCAGGGGATGCTGTGGCCTGCTGGATCCCCGGGGCTCCCTCAGAGCAAGCCAGGAACCGCCCGCCAGTGGGCCAGTTGCGTTGTTTTTCCATCAACAAGCGGCTTACAGCTTACGTAAACTCCCCGCCGCCTCTCAGCCATGCCAGCGCGGGGGAGGCGCCTATCTGATCGGAGAGCAGCCAGCGCTGGGGTACCCTGCGTGCCCAGGCACAGGCCACCAGCGCTCAGGCGGGAGTGAGGTCCTCTCCCCTACATCCACCCAGGGGACCCCATCTTCACCCTGAGATTCCAGTGCCCTGTCCTACAGAGAAGAGACTTTCACCTGCCCTCAGTGAGGAGGACAGGGTCCCTAGAGAGATGTCCAGAATGCCCCCACCAGCTCACCTGCCCTGTGCTCCTCCAGTGTGCTCAGAGAACCGTGTGTCAGCGGAGGAGTGGGGGTGGAGGAGGCAGATTGGCATCTGAGGGTGAAGACTAGAGCAACAATAAACAAGAATCCACAAACAAAGCAAAAACAAAACCACTTTTTATTGAGAAAGCTTTCCAAAATCATAGAAAAGTTACTATAGACCCATGAACCTTCTTCACAAGAGGCTCCAGTTTTGAAACTTCTGCCCCTTTGCAACCTTCTCCACGGTACCATTTTACAGATGGAGACCCTGGTGTTGAGAGCCCTGAAGTAACTTCTCCACGAGACCGAGGGGAACTGGAATTTAGATTCACACTTCAGCTGAAAACGGTTTACTCTGTGTTTTCTTAATTTTTATAATTACATTTATTTATTTTGCGTGTGAGAGACATTTGGAGGTCAGAAGTCAGCTTTCAGGAGTCTGTTCCCATCTCCCACCATGTGGGCTCAGGGATCATTCACAGGGCTTGGTGGCAGTGGCAAGCACCTTTATCACTGAGTTATCTCCACCCCCACCCTTTCTGCTTTCTTTGTAATATATTTTTTAAAGTTACATTCCCCCACTTCCCTCATGGTTACCCTATACACATAGTCCATGCAGATACACAGAGCTTTCCCTAGCCATTCCTTACCAAGAGCATTCTTGTGCATCTTTCCACAGACATCCGCTGCCCATGAAAGTGCATCTCAAAAACATTTCTTGAAAGGGCTTTTATTGTCCAGTGTGCAGGACTCTGCACTTTGCCATAGAGATTTTTCCATATTGGAAATAAAAACAACTCCACTCTTTTAAACCAGTGCATATTATTCCACTGAGCAGACACTTGGACACTGCCTTCACTAGCTCCCTGGGGGTGAGGAGGCAGGCAGCTTTCAACCTATCGTTAGCATAAGCCGAGCTGTGGCAAATGTGTGCACTAGACACTGAACTTTACATGTGTGAGGATATTTGCATGGTGGATTCCTAGAGATGAAAATTGTGGGTTAAAGGGTATGCAGATTTTTAATTTACTCAGATATTGCCAAATCACTCCTCAGGGAGGTTGCCCCAGTGTTCCCTCCCACTTACAATGAATGGAAATGCCTGTTTCCCACACCCGTGCCAACACAGCATGCTATCAAACTTTCTGATCTTTGTCAATCTGTTAGATAGAAAATGGTATCTTGGAGCTGTAATCTCACTTCTCCTGCTACAAGGGAGGTTGACCGTGTTTTCATCTGACTAAGAATCATTTACGTTTCCTTTCCTGGGAACTGTTTGTTTATCTCCTCTGCCTATCTTTTTAATTAGGTTGTCCCCCCCTTTCCTAATACGTAGGAGCTCTTAAGATAACAGAGATAGCAGCCCTTTGTCAATAACATATGATATGTCTGCAATGTATGTGCCTTTTGACTTTGTTTATGTCATTTTCTCTTGTGGATATAAAAATAATTTTATGTGGCTAAATGTACCCATCCATTTATAGATTCCGAATTTTGTTTGGAATTCATTCTTAACAGGACTTCAGTGTAGGAATGGCTTTGAAAGTGCGTTCTCATTGTCTTTATTCCAGAGTTTGCTTTGGTGTAAAGTGTGAGGATGGGATTTGGCTATTTCTCTGTGGGTGGCTATCTGGTTGTTCCCCCACCATACATATCTTTTTTTCTTTTTAGTGTTGTGTGTGCATGCATAAGTGTGTATGCATACACACATGCAAGCCAGAGACCTCAGGTTCAGAATCCTTCTGCCTCTATACTTCCCAAGCTGAGATCGCAGGTGGTCCCACCTCACCTGTCCTTGAACTTTGTGTTTATGGAATTATACAGTGAGTATCCTAAGTAAATGGTTTCTTGTTCAACACAGTAATGATGTGACTCCATACATGGCTGCTCTTGGTGGTATGTCACTTTCCTTTTGCCACTGTATAGTACTTCAGTATAGAAGTCTACTACAATTCATTTATCTAGTCTTTTCCCATTGGGTATGTAAGTTGCTTCCAGCTTGGGACCTGTCTTAGTTACTTTTCTATTGTTGTGAAGAGACACTATGACCAAGGCAACTTATAAAAGAAGGTATTTAGATGGCAGTTTGCTTACAGTTTTAGAGGGTTAATTCATGACCATCATGGCAAGGGGCATGGTAGCAGGCAGGCAGACATGGTGCTTAGCTAAGAACTTATAATCCGGATACACAGGCAGCAGGAACAGAGAGGGAGATTTCAAAGCCCACCCCTAGTGACACATCTTCTTCAACAAGGTCACACCTTCTAATCTTTCCTAAACAGTTCCACCAACAGGGAAACAAAATTCAAACATATGAACCTATGGGGGCCGTTGGCATTCAAACCACCACAGGACAACTTTGAACAAGGTTTTGGTGAGCATGTGCAGCAGATTTTAATAGTGGTTACATGCACTCATGACTCAGGCCTATATTCAGCTTTGAGTTCGTTGGGTCATAGGACATGTGTATGTTTAGGGGAGCAGCTACTTACTACTTTTGTTATACATTTGCAAAAATCAACAAGTGACTAAATATGCATATGACAGCACATGAGCCCTGAGGGTCTTCTCAAGGGCACTTCTGGTCCCCTTTCCTCTGTAGGTCAGAAGCCCTGACTCCATCTCCTGCCTCCCTCCCTCCCTTCAATCAACCACCCACTGTGGACTGGGCACTGAACTGGGCTCTGTGTGCACAGGTGACTTGAGTGTAAGGGAATGATTCATCACATAAACATGATTAGGTTTCCACCTGCCCATTTGACTGTTTCCCCACGAGGGGCAAGAAGCTCCATGAGCAGTTTGGAAAGTATGTTTGGTGTGGTCTATCTTAGGGACCATGGAATCCTCAGAATGTTCAGGACATGGGAACAAAGGGCAGTGTCATAGATATAGGCAGATGTCCCTTGGTGTGTTCAAATGAACACTCAACAACCACGGTTGCTGGCTGGGAGCCATGTGTCTTACAGTGACAACAACAGAGAAATGATAATCTGGGCTTGTTTGTGTGGGCGTGTTTTATTTTGTATTGAGATAAAATCCCTAGATGGCCTTGAACTTACTATAAAGCCCAGGATGACCTTGAACGTCTGAACCTCTACCTTGAATGAATGTGCCTCTATCTTGAGATTACACCATGCCTAGTTTTAATGTAAGGGGCAGCATCAGGGGAGCACTTTCGTGGCACTGGGAAGTACACAGGGCAATTGGTCAGTCTCCTCCCAGACTCTTGCAGCAATACAGGNTAGAGTGGGCTTGAACATTAGCATAGGAAGGTTAAGTAGCTTCCCCAGCTAGCACATGGCAGATGTGGAATTTGAACCCAAACTGATCTGTCAGATGCCTAGCCCATGTTCTACATATTTAGTCTCCATTGTATCTTTCTCTGAGACCTTGCAAATCATCATGTTCAAAGCTCTTCCTGGTGACTGGAACTAGGGAGTGAGGAAATCCTCTGGAAGCAGGGCTATGAGATCAACATAGAAAATCCACAGCATGCTTGTTTACTAGCAATGACTGATCAGAAAATGTCGCCCTACTAAAATAAGATGGGATGTGAAAACTGTAAGAGCTTAGTAACCTACTGACCAAAGATGTGTAGTCATGCTATGGAGAATGTGTAAATACAAATGGAGAACACACACATATACACATATACACACATAGAATAAAGACACACATACATACACACACACATACAAACATATACATACACACACATAAACACACAAGCACATATAACCACATATACACACATAAACATCACACACACACATATACACACACACATACACAAGAATCAATAAGGGTATAAAGCTGGGAATGCAGCTTAGTTGGTAGCTCCATGCATAAGGTCCTGGGTTCAATCCTTAGCACTGAATAAAACCAGGCATGGTGGCACACCTGAAATCACAGAACCTGGGAGACGAGGCAGGAGAATCACAAGTTCAAGGCCATTCTCAGCCACATAGTCAATCTGAGACCAGCCTTGGGCTGCATAAAACCCTGATAAAAAGGAAAAAGAAAGAAAATAAAAGAGCAAGTGAGGATACAGATCATGTTCATGGAAAAGGAAATTCAATGTCCTTCATTTCCCCACATTTATTCATAACATCAGTACAATATCAGTTCCAATGAGATCGCTCATTAAATCTGCCAGCCTGATTCTAATCTAGAAAGGTAAAAACATGAGATGGCTAGGAGCAATCTAAGACAGGACTGGGATGGGTGTGACCTGGTAAATAGCCTGCCTTGTTTGTAGAGCCTGGTTAATGACCCTAGCCTGGCGGTTCGAGTGCATATGGACAAATGAACCACCAGAAGGTGCAGAGATCCCACAGGTAGAGCAGGTTACACAGAATGCCGTGAGATGATACTGCACATGGCTTCTCCAGGGAACTAGTGCAGTGACATCCCAGTACTTGGAAAACTGAGGCAGAAGGATCACCTGAGTCCAGGAGTTTGAGAGTAACCTGGAAAACATAATTATTTTCTTCCTCAAAACAAAAATCTTTTTGGTGGGAGGTGAACAACTAAAATGAAGTTTGGCTAAGTAGCTTTCCCTTCAGAATCTAAAATCAGCCCCTGTCTTATACCATACACAATGTGGACAAAACCAACTCCACAGGCAACCTCTGACCTCCACATATTTGTCTAGAGTGGCCTGGAGATCATGGACCCAGCTGCTTTTGCCCTCTGAGTGCTGGAATCATAGGCATGCACCACCACACTTGGCGTTTTGTGTTTTGTTTTTAGTTTTGTTGAGACAGGGTCTTATATAGCCCAGTTGGCCTCTAACTCACTAAGCAGCTGAGGCTGGCCTTGAACTTCTAGTCCTCCTGCCTTCACCACTCAGGTGCCACCAAGACAAACTCTTTTATTTTCTTTTAAAATTCAGTGTGTGCAT